>JAVJGH010000091.1:39902359-39922827 GCA_035590175.1 Aviceda leuphotes | reverse complement strand
TCCGCGCGATGGACGCACCATACGTGACTGAGCGTCACCAGGCTGCAGATCCAGCCAGACCGTAGGTTTCCCCAGAGAGAAATTCAGAGGAAAAAGTGATCCTGTCCCTCTCTGTACCCTACACAGATCTTGTTTAACTCAGTGAGAGATACAAAATGATTGCTACGAACAAAACTTCTCTTTCCCCCGAAGCTGCTGTTGCAATGTCGTTGCCCCCTCGCACACAGCTGTGCTTTAACAGAGCAATCTGTCTCTTCATTTAAGAAGCAAACCAAATCATAGACTTGATGTCTTCTCCCTGCTCTTTGCCCAGTGGTAGCACTTGGCTGGTTTCCTCGGACGGTAGGAACATAAGGACGGGGCCTGGAAACACCGCCCAAGATCCAGGACGTAATTAGAGCAGAACAAAATGCTGCATTTCACAGCTCGCGGGGAAAGCCTTTCCGTCAGCACCGAGGGGAAAGTTTCACACGTAGTAGCCAGCCCTGGTAATTTAGTGTGTAAAAAGCAGGGGAGTAAGAGTATGGTCAGCTCTCACCGGGCAGGAGAACTCTATTCTTTCCCTGGACACTCTTTTGGAATAAATCAGTATACCAGCTTCAGTCCAAGAGCAGCTCAGGAACAGGCTACATCATTCCAAACAGACACAAGTACAATGCCGTTACAGAAATTATATTTAAACATTAAAATTTTTGATGAAAAGAGCAGCTTTTCTCAGCTGTACAAAAGCTACAATCCCCCAAACCGATTGCACACCGGATGACCCTCTCTCCTCCGCTTTGCCCTGGGCAGATCTCTCTGCCCCTGTGAGTGGTTCCAGCACAGAAATCCCAAGGGTTTCACACCATTAACTTAACAATTTTATGGAACACTATTAGTGTATTTCTCCATGCTTATGACTTGTTGCTGTCAAATTGTATTTTTCATGTGTGTGTTTGGTTTTCCTAGGCCATTTTCAATTTTAGCATGGAAAAGAATAGTCTGAAATAGCCCAACATCTATCTCAAAGCAACACATACACCTGCATGAAATCTTGCAGCATCCTGTGAATATAGTCAGAGCGTACTGTGTGTAAGTATACAGGACTCTTGTGAATACATTCATTGTGGAAAAACTTGTTCTGCTGCTTCATTGTATTATCACAAATGTTTTCGCTGACTTCAACTCCTCTGATGACTCACACAGAGGCAATTGGTCTCCCAGAATAAAACACTGTTGTAGCAGGTTTTTTTCACATAAAAGGCAAGTGTTTCAGGGATCCTGCTTCAATGGGATTCTATTTTTTAGTGTATATAATACATGCTCAGGGTAATTTCTCATTCATTATCTGGAAGCTCTAAGTTTGTATATAAACCAGCAAGGATGGTCTCACACTGAAGCAGTGTGGAGCAGAAAGCCACAAACCTTAATAGGCCATCTAAATTTGGATGAGAAATAAATTTGTCTCCTGAGACAGCATTATCTCTATATGGTTTCTAGGGTTGCTAGTTTGGGTCATTCTACTCCTCTTCATGAAGTCTCCCTCTCCAAAAAAACCCCCTGAATTTTTTAAAAGGTGAAGTAATACTGACATATTTATATTGTAGCATAGAAGTATTTGACATGAGTGATTGATGTTTTTCAAGCTATGTGACTGTATTAACTGGACACGTTTGAATTGTAAGCATTTGTGAACTGATGAAGAAGTGCTACGTGTACCCTAATGCCCATGTCTCCTGAAAAAAAATGGTGTGAGACTTGCAACAGGAGAATGAGATGACCCAAACAAGGGAGGTGCTGGCTGTCTTCGAAGGTCAGTCCCAGCTAAGGAAGGCAGTGGTAGGCAAACCCTGAGTTTCACTAGGGTCGCTGCAATGAAAGGACTGGCTTTTTGTTTGATTGGGGTTTTTTGTAAGGTTTTTTTTGCAGGTACTTTAAATGATGTCTGTTGATTTTTGTTTTGCCTGCTTAAGTGAATCTGCCTGGATTTGGTTCTGAATAATCCCTTGTAGACCCAACAGCTGCAATCCGTGGACCATCCTCCCTGGAATTCAGCCACAGCAGCGCTTCTGCATGATGAGGGAGAGTTTTTGTCCTAGGCAGGCAGCAAAGTCCTAGTTCTTCTAAATGAAAAAGTTTCACTAACCAACTGTGTCAGCAGACAGTATTAACCAAGGTTTCATTTGTCTTTTTTTTGCAGTGACTCTTCTTTGCCAGTGCAATCCATTTAGGCTTGTTGCTCGAGACCTGTTGAAACTGTAGCTGTTTGCTTTGGTACAACGCTAGCATAAAGACAAGGCCTCCCGAAGATGATGAAGTATCAGTGATAATGTAAAGAAAAGAGGTTTTGTTATTGTAAATTGAAATACTTTATGGGAAATATCTACTAATAGAGTTCCGTGAATTTGTAAGAATTCAGCTGGCCTGAAAGCATACAAGAGTATACAGAATTTGTTATTGCAGTGTTGTTACATGAGGCTCTTCTTTTATTAAAGAATAATTTTACAAAATGTACTCTGTGTGGGAAGTTATTTCTTACTCAAGTATATATCTTTTCTAACTGTAAGGACACTGCATCTATTATATGCACGCTCACTCATCAGTGATGTTAAAGAAAAAAGCTTCTGCAGAGTTCTGCAAAACTCCAGTGCTCTGGAGACTTTCTAAAAGACATTTAAGAATTATTTAAAACCAGAGTTTTGAGGCTGAAAAATACAGCTACTTGCTTTGCAATTAGATGCTTCATTTCAGAGTACCTTGCTTAGAGTGAAATAAGGTTACGCCTTTGAAATCGGAGCGGTGGGAGATACCCGATAACCATGGGACGATGGCGCAGCACCACGAACAAGGGGTGAAACACGGGCCGGCCGGTGCTCCCGGGGACTTGGTAGGGTGCTGTAATGCTGGGGATGAGGCTTTTGCATGCCAAAATATCTCTCCTGAGCTTTAGATACAGCAGGCTTGAAAACTTGACCTCAGGGTTTGAAAGTAATTGAGCAGGGAGGTTAAATGAGCAAGTTCAACAGCAGCTCCAAAAAGCTTTCAGCACCTGAACTGAAAACAAAGAGGGGTCTGTTCCTCCGCCGGGCTTCCCGGCAGCAGCAGCATTCCCTCCAGCATGAAGGATTCGGGAAACTCTGCTGCATCTGTTGCAGGGAAGAGTCTTCAAGCGATGCTGAATGTGTGCTCAGGAAACACTGGGTATCATCCTCTCGTTCTGAAGATGTTCATATGGTGAGAACCAGTTTTTTTGGAAAGTAGCTGAAAAAGGAAAACTAATAAAAGAAAAAAAAAGAAGTTTCATCTGCACCTGCTAGACACTGGAGAACAAAGGCGTAACAACTACCAAATAGAAGGTAAAGATAAGGGTAAATTCGTAATTGCAGGGGAAAATGTCCATCTGTTGAAATCAGAAATGTTTAGATACTAGCAGAAGGTTCAGACACTCTAATTGATGCCCCAGCAATGTGAAATCCTGAACTGTAAAAAGTTTAAATTGCATTTTTCTTTTAGATAATAGACTAAGACAATGAATGTGAGATAGTTTGCATTAGTAGCTATTTACCACCATGGAGAAGGAAATGGATGTACGAGGGCCCAACCTTACAACATATTGCTTGCCAAGGACCTTGCTCCAAGAGCAAGGGATTGCAGGATGAGGCTCTGCCCATTGTCGCTTATTTACGAAACAAGGATTTCTCTATTTCTAAAACTTCAAGATGTCACATCAGATTTAATTAATTTTCCTATCCTTTAAAGTTCTAGAAAGAAAATAACCAATATCAAAATTATAGATACTTTTACTATGGGTCTTGTGTTTCACTTCTGTGTATCTAATAAACTTTCAGATACATTGTGTGGCTCAAACAAAGCAAGTCCTCTCATGTTTGGGAGAGATTATTCTTGCAAAAGCGAATTGCTTTGTCAAAACAATGAGAATAAGAAAGTTTTCAAGATTAAAATGTCAGGGAGATAAACACATTACTTTGAACCGTATTTGTATTCCACAGCTAGTTCAAACACTCAGGCAGTTATCTTTCAAAAAGTAAACATGCATGAAATCTGATCAGCTTTTTATTGTACATGGAATAAATTATGCAAGGCATTGTAGTAGACTCCTATATGGCTCATTTACACATCTTTTGATAAATGTAATATGCAGATTCCGAGTCCTTTGTGAGGCATTAACCTTTGTGCATATTGATGCTGTTATTCTGAAAGATGACAGGCATTCAAAGACCTTTCTGTGTCTCTCTGAAAGCAAGCAAGCCCCCTTACTGGGGAGGGACTTGCTCAGTAATCTACAAATGAACTCTCTTTAGACTGCAGCCTTCTCATAAATTTTCTTCTCAATGTCAAAGAATTAAAGGTTTCAAGTAATTTTTGTAATGGCATGAAGTGGTCAGGCTAGAAGACCTGAGGTTAGTGCACCGTTCGGGGGGAAGTCAGGCCTAATTCACCAGCCACAGGAATCACTGGAAAGTTATTTTCCTTGTGCTGGATGATAGCAATTCGTGTTGAATAGCTAAACTCTTCGAAGAGAAATGATTTGGGATACTTATCCCAGTTCCAGACACCCAGCAAGGCTACTTTTCAGAAAGGGAAGAACTCCTTAAGTATCTCAATTTGGCACTCTGTACGTGAACTGACGGTCCCCACTTGTGAAACGCTGGCGAAGAGGCCTGCTGGAGGCTTTTCCCAAGTACCCGCGTAACGGTAGCTTTTGCCAACACCTTGTCTGCTAGGGCTACAAAGCAATATAGGCATGTCTTGCTACAGAACATTTGCTGATAAATGGGATTGAAATTAGGGGTATGCTCTTTTTTTGTGCAAAAATGTTCCTTTTCCTTATTTGGCAGCAAGAAAGGATGCTGCACTCTAAAGGTGAGGCTTTTTAGAATTTATGTTGAAAGAAGCAAATCCTAAGGAAATCTGAAGGCTTACATTTATATTCTTATTTAAAGTCAAGGCTCGTAAAAGATCTCTTGGCGAAGGGAAAAAAAAAAAAAAAGGCAAAGCAGCATTTCGTGACATGTACTGTTCCTTGCTTGGGTTAATTATGGGGTCAGAGCACTTTTCAAACATCGGCCCACCTGCTGTCCCGGCGGGCAGCGCGGCACACTGCAGTCGATACCGTCCTCGTGCTGAAAGGTCCGTTCGTCTGCGCCGCCGACTCCGGGTTTTAATAACCTTGGCTGGATGAGCTGCCGGGAGAGGTGCTGCTGGAGGAGCGATGGCACAACCTGCGAACGGGCTCCTTGTCCTCACCTGCCGCTGGGATCGTTGCTTTGCTTAAGTGATGGGTCCCGTTTGAGTAGCAGAGGAAGCGCTGATGCGGTGATGTCAGCAGTAAAATAGAATAACGTCGGCAAAACTGACCTCTCTGAGAAGTTTCCTCTTGGTTTCGCCTATCCTGGGGGAATAGCCCAGCACGTGTGGGCTGGTGGGTGTAAGGAGAGTGGGAGGTTGATGAATTACACAAGTCTCCTGCTAACTAAAACAGCTGGAGGACTGAAACAGAAGATGTAATTTGCTTGACAGGGCAATGATTATTTCACTTGGCAAGGTAGGGAAAGACTTTGCTACAAAACATCCAAGCCTAGATCTCTTCTCTTGGTTCCTGATTTCATTCTGGCCGGGAGGAATTGGGAAGGAATTGAGGAGCTGGGGAGGGAGCAAAAGAGTAAACGACTTTTCCCACAAGTCTTTAGAGTATTGAAAACTCAAGCTATTGCTGATGACTTAACAGAAATGTCCAAAATAAGCTAGAACTTGGTGAAACCTCCAAACAAGCCAGATAACTCTGCTTTATAGTAAAGGAGCCTCTTAAAAGCCACAGAACCATGAGGGTGTCATTGGCTCAGTCCTCATGCAGACATGATAAGACCAACTCCACCAAAGATCTTTTCAGCCTCATTAAGTCTCACTCAGACTTCCAGGACCTTGAAGTCCTTTGCATTGCTCTAACACTAAAACTAACACACTCCCCCCCCCGCCCCCTTCTATGACTTGTTAGCCACACAAAATTCTCATTGTAAGTTTGCAGAGATATGTAGATTTTAGCTGATATATTTGGCTCTGCAGTGCTGTTCTACAGGTGAGAGCAAGTTCCTCGTCTTTCCTCCATTTGCAGTAAAGCTGTAGCCGATGTGCAGGGGTGAGAACAATAATTCCATTAAAATTGCGATCAGGTCAACAACATAGTTATTGGCTCAAAAATCATGGGATTAAGATAATTATATGTATACAGATCTATAATAAATGAAACTATATTAATTATTTTCTGGGTCGGAGTTTGTAGGATGCATTCACTCGAAAAACCTGGAAGTGCATGCACAACTGTTGGGGCTCAGAACAGACTTTCATCCTAAAACAAAAAAAGGAAAAAAACAAGAACAGGAAAGCAAAGGACAGAGCGCAGTCACTCGCCTTTAGGAGCGCAGCGTTAGGAACACAACTGCAGCGGTGAGACTTGGCAACACCGTGACACTGCCAGAAAACCGCTTTATCAGGGGGATTAATTCCTGGTGTCTGCCTGGCTAGAAGTGCTTTTGAAGACTGTCGTTAATGGGAAAGGATGGACTTGAAAGGAATCAGAGTAAAATACAATTAAACAAACATGCTGTTTTCTGATTCCTTTTATGCCAAAATCAGGATTAATGAGCAAGATCAGCCTACGGCCCCCCTGACTTGGTAGAACATTTGATAACTACACGTTTTCAGTTAAATCTACAGCTCAGTGGATGTGTTTGGTGCTTGCCTCTGAAGGGGAGAATTACTCACTTTCAAAATTACTTGCTGGCTGCTACCATGGAAAAATGTTCTTTGTATTTCTCTGCCCTGGACAGAAGGCTTTCAGATGTTTATTTTAGGTACCAATATTTCCCCGTTAAATGATGTACGAACATCTGAGAATCTTTTTATGTACGCATTTTCACAATGCTCCTGCGAGATGAGTAAATGTGATTAATCTATTTTACAGGCAGGGAACTGAAGCAGAGAGAAACCAAGGCTCAGATCTGTGGAGATCTTAAAATGCCCAATGACACTCCAAAGTTTAAAAGAAAAAATACCAACCCCCCAAAACCCAACCGCATTCAATATCTCATGGAAATCTACCCCTTGGCAGCTTCATCAACAGACTGTCCTGGACAAGGAAGGAGATGAATCTCCCCTAAAAGTCAAACTTGGCGCATCTGCTAGAGTATCTAAGCAGATAAACCAAAACAACTCCAAAAGAGGCAAATCAGAAACAGAGAACAGAATAGTCTAAACTTTATCACCTTTACCGTCACGACTGCTGCTACACCAGTGCCCATCTGTCAGGGCCCGGCTGTCAGCAGCACCTACCGCTCCGGAGCAGGCAGCCGAAGGTAATTAGTTTTACACTCCTAATTAACATTCCTCTAAATGCAGTGGTATAGCCAATGAGGTCTTCAGAAATCCAGAATCTCCCTCAAATCAGGGTATATCAGTTATTTTTGGAAAGGTACTCACAGAATACTTGCTTACATAGTTCTGTCCTGACCTACTTTGAAAGACGTTTCTAAAATAGTTTATTCCGTGCAGCAATAATTGAGTAAGCAGACAAAAAATAATGCTGTGGTGCCCATTTTCCACAGTTGTGCAAGCAGTGTAAAAATGTGCCTATTAATAGGAGAAAATAAATTAAACCTTTGTTCCAGAGGGATAAAATTGTCAATAAAAGCAAAAGAACAGAACAACATTCTATAGTCTTCCATGCAAAAAGCACCCCAGAATATTTTGGATTCTAAAATAAGAAGGAAAAGTATAATTTAGGAAGAGGAAAAAGCAAGGATTTTCTCTTTGCTGATTCTTTTGGTATAACATGGCCTTGCATGCCAAACTTGCTCAAGAGAAAGTAGCTTGGGCTTTTCCTTCCCTCTGCCCCGCATTTTGGGAGTAGCTGAGGGGGGGCGGAGGGTGCGTTGCACCGTCTCCCTCGGCACACCCTGCCTTTCACGCCGTGCTGAAATGCTTTATTGCTTCAAAGAGGGTCCTCTGCCTTAGATATTATAGCCAGAGGAAGCTAGAGTGAAATTTTCGCTTTTAGCTGTCTTATTTCTAGTTTTAAAACTGCATACTAAAAACCCCATCAAATATAGAAATGGGAATCTGTACTATCACTACGGCTAAGCTAATTTAGGGGAAAAAATATCCAACCCAAATTCCAAATAGGATATAAAAATCGCAGCTTGACTCATGAGGATTAAACCAAGTGCTGTATAATGTACCTATTTGCTCTCCCACTCCACAGGTTCAATGCAAAAAAAAGACTCATTAATTATGGCACTTTGCAGGCAGTATTATGTTCTTTATTTAAGACTTCCTGTTCATAATTAATCTGCATAGATAAGCAGATGGTAGAAGTGAAGAGGCGCACTCAAGGTACACCTCTGACATCCAGACTGAAAGTATCACAAGGAGCAGGTAAAAAAAGAATCGATGACCAAAACCTGAATTTACTGGTCTTGCCAGGCTTTCTTTAGAACCATGGAGCTGTTTGAACAGTAGCTCATGATGTATATAACAATCTGAAAATTATTCTCCAGTTCCCAAGCAACCACTCATTTGGAAGGTGGGGTATGGCATTCTCCTCTGACCTTCATGAACCAATGGAAGTTGTAGGAAGCTAAGGAGAGTAGAGTTTTATTCTATTTCTTCAGTCAGTGTTTTCTACAATGAACAAAATCAATACAGTGCAGAATCTACATGGGGTTTTGGATGAGTGGGCTGTAAAAAAAACCCACTGAAATGCTCAGAAAAGGTCAAGTAAAAAATAAAAAGGCAAGACCCACATGGCACAACCTCACCAATTTCTTCAGAAAGCATCCTTTAACTCTTTGCACTTCTTCGGTCACTACAGTACTGGCTATGGCTACGGTTTCACAGCAAATGCATGGCAGAGGCATATCACATTATGCAAACCCCAGAATCTAATACTTTGGGAAAATTTTTACAGCCATTTGCTCTGCTCCTGATAAAGGTGGATCTACTGTCTTGTATCTCATCTGGTTAATTAGTAGTATCCTGCCCCATTAACTATGTGACAAATCGCACTTCATTGGCATAACACAATGTACATAAAATTCTCTAATGAAAAATAAAGAGAGCTCATGTTTTGCAGACTGATTTTTTTTTCCTCCCTTGTGCTAGATATCAAATTATAACAGATACAGGTTGAGGAAAATCTAAGTTGCCTACAGCAAAAATTTTGAGATGGGCAAATATTTTCTTCCCCATACTGCAGATCTGTTATTACAAGAATACCGCAAAGTATTTAAACGAGTACTTGTGGAACGTGCAACTTTAGGTGAAAATGGACGTTACAGAGAAAAGAGTTGATTCTGAGTTTCTGCATGCTGTGCTGAAAGGTCATTGTGACTAGCCTAGACTTAGATGCATTTAAAAGCTCTGAAACAAAATTGAGAAATCAGGGACTCTGCGAAGGAAGTCGTGGGAGAATCGAGGGACATTTTGTAGCTGTGACTTTTTTATCACCCTAAAGTGCTTTGCAGGGAAAGAAGTGCCACGTTACGTGCCGCGAGACGGCAGCACACGCCACGAACGCGTAGACGCACGCCAAGCCACCGTGGGTCCTATTCCCAAATCGGGGATGGAGCTGGAGCTGGTGGGGCTTCCCTCCAGACCCGGCGCTGCTTACAGCGAATGGAAGCTGTCTTTGCACTGAAAACCACAACGAAAGCCCTCTGTAAGGCTGGGATCCGTGTGCAGGGTCTACATCCACCTGGAAGCAGCCGTCTTTTGCCTTTTAAGAAAAGTTTATAACCCTGATGCTGCCGTAACTGATTTGATTTGACCCAAGCTGTTTTTTTTTTCCTCCATCCACACCTGAAGGGCTGTGCGAGAGCAAAGTCAAGTCAGGTCCTGACGGTGAGGAGCTTTGCACATCGACTTTTAAATGCCTTTGAAGTCAGTACTGTTAGAGCAAAGGAATTAATCGTGGCTACAGCCAGGCCGGCTGAAAGACAAGCAGGGACAGAGATTTTGCACAAAGCTCTGCTCAGTCTAAATACTGATTTTCAGTCTGGCCCCCATAGGTTAAAATAAAATGAAGACCGTCTAAATAGGACAATTGTAAGTGAATGCATAAAGCTGGAATTACATGCAAGTGCTATGCTTTATTTATATAATGTTACATTATCTTGTCTGTAGAAAAGAACCCCGATTTATGTTTACTTTTTTAAAAGGAAATAAAATTTAGGTTAGTTGCAAAAACTATGGAGTGACAACATTTTTATTCATTATTTTTAACCTAAGAATTCTACCATTTAAAATCAGACAAGGGATATTATCTTTGTAATAAAAGGCAATTGAGAATCTAAATGAGAAATCAAATGCTTTTTCATGCTGATTTATTTTAGATTAGAAAAACTTAAACCAGATGTAAACATGAATTGCTGAAGCATGAAAAGGGAATCACAGCAGAGTGATAAATATCTGAGTCGTGTTGTTATAGGTGCAGATTTGCATTAACTAAAATAAATTGAGCTGTAAGCTTTTCTAAAACTTAATTAATGCTGCAGAACAAAGCTGGAGATCAATTATCAGCTTGATATCTTGGCACAGATAAATTTGAACTAAATTAACCATCCAGAAGTGTATGTTATCAATATCACATTGAAATTATTACTGTCATAGGATAGAATTGGATCCCGGTGCAGCCTGAACACAGAATCCTCTGTTATACCCAGGTGCTGGAAATGCAGGATGCATATCCATAAACTCTGATTTTCCCTTTGCAAAATGTGCATCTTCTACTGAAATAAATGAGAAGCAAGAGGCTAGTGATGTACAGACATGATAACTATTTTTCTAAGCCTACTCAGGAGCAGGTATGACTGAGTAGTTTTTTTTCCTGAACAAGAGAGTTTACTGTTGAGCTGGTGGACAGATATCATGAATTTGGTGGCAGTATTGAATTAGTGAGACAAAGATGTCATTTCCTTGCATCTAGTAACTCTTCAGGTACTTTCTTTTGCTACTTTTTTCTGCTCCTTCTTTAGGCTAACTTTATCTGCTTGTAGGTCTGCAGTGCAATTAGGCTTTTTTGTTAGAAGTTTGTACAGTGTGATGTTTTCTGCATGATGAAATGAACATAAGAAATGTATGTAGAAATGCAGATATCCTGGTTAGGAAGTTCACATATACAGCTAAAATGTTGAGGTATACACCAAGGGGAAAAGTTGTCCTGAAGGACATATTTAAAATTTCTCTAAATTCATTAATTTACTGCAATCTCAACATTATTTGGAATGAGGGCAAGCCTGAAAAGTCCAAACCAAAGCATCCCAAACGAGATTCACGACTCCAAGACTGCATTCAGTGTAAGAATTATAAATTAGTAGTGCATCTAATGCATTGCATCTGAATCTGCACAGTTCTTCACATGATAACATGCTCAATCTGAATTTCCTGTTGTCTTTACAGGAAAAATTAAAGCTCTTTGCAGTTCGATCAGTGCACAACTTGGTATTCAGGTGGGGATGGATGCATGGATGGATGAATGGTTGAATGGGTGGATGGACGAGGGGGTAGATGGATGGGTGGATGGGTAGTTGGATGGGTGGATGGGTAAGTGGATAGATGGGTGAATGGGGAGATGGATGGATGAGTGGATGGATGGATGGATGGGTGGATGGGTGAGGGGATGAAGGGTTCTGTGTTTTTCTTCTCTTATCTGCCAGACAGCATCTTGTGGAAACCAAAAATACATGAGCGGATGTCTTGTCATTGGCGTCATCTTCTCTGTGATCCCTAATCTTTCTAAAAGCGTGATAGGTTCACCACATCCCTTTCACACAATTTTATTTAAAGGCAATGGCTCCATTTGAAGTTTTTTTTAGTGCTATTTGCCCCCATTCTAAAAGTGCCCAGCTAATGGTGTAGGAGGCTGTGAGGCTGTCATGCACTTCAACCTCTGCTTGAGCAAGTCATTCAAAAGTTTCCAAGACAGAAATAAAGTATCCCAGAGATGGTTTTAGATCTCTTCAATCAATTGTATTGATCAAACAGTGCTCCATTTTAAATTCTGAGTCAGATAACCCTAATTTGTTTATAAAAGGGTCTCTTTGAAGATAGTCTTAATTAAGTAGAGGGAAAAATAGCATGTCATTAATGTGAAGAGAGGAATATAGACAGCTAAATAAATATCCCATCACCAAAGACACCTGCTGGTGTTAAACCATTTCAAGAGAGTGATTAGGGAATCACTAAATATAAAGGTATTTGTCCTTTGATCAAGGACTTCTGCTTGAGTCCCAGCCAGATAACAGACAGCTTCCTCGTTTGCTGTATTCACTGAATAGCAATGAGTGCATGCATGCAGCACACTGGAAAATTCAGCCTCAAAAACGTAATTTATACAAATGTTTGCATACTGCCCAGCACCGGGGAATCCGTTCCCAGTGGGGCCTCAAGGAGCTGCAGTAATTCAGGGCAACTGCAGAAGTCCTGCGACTCGTGGGGGCTGGTGGAGTCACAAGTTCGCTCTGATCGTTTGCCTGTAGCCACCACCCACAGTGAACTAGATTATAAATTAAACGCAGCATCTCCTGCTGAGCTAATAACTGTGTTAACGAAAATGTGAATAAGTAGTATTTCACCTCTCCCATGCTGCTGCGTTGTGTACTGTGGGTATACAACCCTGCTAGCTTCATTACACCTTGTAGAAAAATACTATGGGCTCAGAACAATTCTTCCCCTTCTAACAGTTTTTCTCTGTCATAGGGTATTTAAGTATGTTGGTTGATCATGGCTTGTTACTTCATTTTTACAGTTCCTTTGAAGTCATCAATATCCCAGCTTCGTTTTGTGGCAGAGTTAGCTCAGGGGAGAGGAGAAGGAATGTATGATGCATTCAATTCCACCGCTAACTGCTTATTGGAAGGCTGATCCTGTAACCCTTAATCAAGCAAAACTGCTGTCCTTAGTGAGAGAGGGTGAAAATGCTCCAGGATACTTCTTTGACTTGTTTTCATCCTGATACTCATTATTTGAAGATTACATATCCAGTAAGTGCAAAAAGAGGGGGTTGTTTTTGTGTCCCTGCAAGAGAGTCATCTCATCTCAGGAAGATAGCTAACAGAAACGAAAGCCTTTCCCATAAAGTGCGGTGAATTGCTTCCTAGCTACAGGACCAGCTTGTGGAGCTTTTATTTCCATTTCTCTTATTAACTATTAATAATGATATATGCTCTTTGAAGTACACTCTGTTTACACATAAAAAGCATAATGTAACAGCAATGACACAGTATAAGGTAAATCTGGGTTTCTAGACAAAACATTTTTAGATGATAAAGCATTTACAAGCAAAACAACACAAGAAAAATTTTGGTCACTCGGGGTGCTGTTGCTGACTTTTGGGACTATTGGAAGATCGCTGACCACACTAGATTAAAATCACCATAGCACACAATTAAATTTTAATGAAAAGATGAATTTTAAATATTGATCACAATCTTTTCTTACAAACCAGTTAAAAAAATAGCTGTAGCAGCACACTAGCATCACTGAAGTACAGTGACACAAGTGAGAGTTATATGACTAGTAATATCCATTCAGTGTGTCTGTGTAAATCATTAGCAAATGCAGCTCAGTTCCTTGAATGAAACCAGTGCCTTCTGTGTGGGCCAAACTCTCCAACGTGTGGTCATGCTTTGGTATCAGGTTAAAGGAAAGTTTCAGTTCAGAGGCAGATGGTGTATAAGATAAGATACGTAGCCAGGACTCATATACTTTTCACTGAACTGGTCATCTCAAATTGTTGAAGATTTGAGAACTTTTCAACAGCACCAAATGACAGACAGTGACTTCCCTGATGGGGTGGAAAGGTTGTCGTTGCAGGCGATCGGTCCTTGTTACCCTTTGAAACTAATCTGTCCTGCTCTCTGCCTGACATCTCCCTCGCCGTGCCCTGACTAAGCCTCCAAGGAACATGGAAAAATACACACAGCAGATGAGAGTTATGCAACTTCTTGTTAGAACAAAAATATCTCTACCCTGCTGCTGACCAGGGAGCTGGTGCTTTCATAGGGTCCGTGCTCCCACGCCTTCAGGTCTGCTCGACCTGGTTTTGCCAAGTTCTAATTCAAGAGGCACAAGAGTGAGCAGATTAGGGGCAGAGAGTTTACATGCAGGGAAGGAACTGCAGGTAGCAATAGCTTTTCTGTGTGTTTTTTTTTCTTTTTTTAAGAGTCTCAGGAGCTGTGAATGCCTCGAACAGTGGAATTATTCAAGTCCTAGCAGAAAGGCAAGAAAAGCAATGTGATGTTAGCTAGAAGGTAAAATGTACAATAAAAATGCATTTATAGGGTTTTCATATACAATTATTTAGCACACAATTTTAAAAGTAAACAAGAAAGAAAGAGGAAGATTACTAGAGTGAAGGAAGGAGAAAAAAAAAACAAACAGAGGTGGAGGCAGTCCTCTAGATAGATGCAAAATGATTTCACTGAAGCTAACGCTATGCCACCTTCTCCATCTCCTATTTCTCAAATAAATCCTCAGGAATGAGCTCCATGAAAGTCACCAGAACAGGTAGGACTAGATCCTGTGGGAAAACATACAGGTGGTGGGGGTCGGCCAGTGCAGCCCCTGTTGCAGCTCTCTCCCAGACAGTGCTGGCATGGGTGGTCTAGTGACCGCCTAACGATGGTGACGTTTGAGTGACATTTCTAACGCTGACACCTCTGGGCATCATCCCTTTAATAAAACTCAAAGACGACTCTGTGTTAATGCTTTTAGGCGAGTATAAGCAAGACTCATACTTTCTTTAGGGTTACCTTGCTGGCCACAGTCATCCATGGTTCATGTGAATAAAAAGCATCTGCACGACTAATCTAGCAGCTACTTCAACATTTTGTTTTGTAACTCAGAAGGCAGCAAAGGAAAAAAAAAACAACCATTAAAACCCTGAAATGAAAGCAATACATATGTTCTCAAGCAGAAAGCGATGGCTGATTTCTCAGCCTACCATTTGAACGTGAACCCAGGTAAGGGGCTGAAAGAGTTCAGGCACACTTTTTCCTCCCATCCCCACAGTAGCTTTAAGACTCCCGAAGACCTGCTGGTCATTTAACCTGACAGTACGCAAACTGAAATTGTCAATGAGAAATGGGGGCAATATCAACACAGAAAAAAGACCCCCAAAACCTTTTGTTAGAGTGAAATGTTTAATTCTTGGGACTGCTTTGCTCTTGCCCAAAACTCACTGTCAAAGGCAACCAGCATTGCCAGGCACTCACGTTGCCTTGCACAAGAGTCAAAGGAATTTCACCAGCCTGGTAATAACTTACTGCCAGTGACTGCATCTGCTGCTGCACCTCCAGAAAGGTATTAAGAGCAAGAGAAAATCCTGTTGGGAAAAATAGCGCCGGCCTCAGGGGCCACGGAGGCTGCCCCAACTGCGGTGGCCCCGACACGCCGAATCGGGACAGCAGCCTGGGATGGGGGAGAGGAGGAGCTGAGCTATTTCGGCAGCCGGGCGGGTGATGGGAAGAGATAAACTTGTCAGCCTTCCCAAGCTCCGCTCGTCTCTCGGAGCTCTCACTCTGCCCACGCCAGCCGGGTTTCGTTGCGTGAAGATGGAATCGCTGAACTGCAAAGGGCTCTGGTTTTGCCCGTAAGTTTTCTATGTGGGTCACTGCAGTCCTTTCTGCTATTGGTGCCAAGGAAATAATTTCCCTTAATACATTAAGGATGAAGTCTGTGAAGTGATGCTGCTTTCTGGAGGTATCCCTGGGCACACACCTGGTTCTCTGGGTAACAGAGCGCAGAAGAAAAGGTGATGAAACAAATGCACCTTCTAGGTCAAACCTTGGCCACTGATGTTAATGGCAGAAAGCTCTTTGACTTTCCTTTTGCTGTTTCAGTGGGGTTAGGATTTAATCAGGAGGAAACTGAACTTTATATCTCAGGTTTAAAATAAAAAACCCAAACCAACAAAAATTCTTCTCTACCATTGCACTTCACTAAAACCAGTGAGAATACTTTGAACAGAGCAATTAACAGAATATGCTATTTAGATTTTGATTGATGGCTGGGCTGCAGAAAACCACTGGATTTTTTTTCATTGAGGTTAACTGTGCCTCATTCAAATAACTTAAAAATAAATAATCTACCACTGTTCTTTTCTTATTGCTATTTTGTTGGCATTCATTGCAATGTAGAGCTATTTCTTGTTTCTGTTGCTATGGAAGTCTTGTCTTAACACTTACCAGAGAAAATAGTTTAAAATATGTAAATGGGAGACTGACTCAAAGATATTGATTGTTTCTGCAAAGTGCATTATAATTTCATTCTTTTCTTGCTATATACCTTTTTTGATATCAGAATAGAAATTTAAGTTTCAAAGTTATAACAGAATTGTTACATCAGAAAAGAGTTATCTTGGTAATTATAAGAGATTTTTAAAAAATTGTGGGCAATATGGACCTTGAAAATGCTAAGGACACTTATGAATGAGGAAAGAGTGGTGCACAACTCACCGGCTTTATCAATCCAGGGAGTAAAAATATCCAGAGTTTTTGAAAGTCTTTTTTTATTTTTGTTCTTTAAAAAGAAAAAAAGCTTATTTCAAATGATGCAAAGACCTCAGAATTCTCTGTTAAGAATGATACTCAGAAAAATTAGGTTGAAAGCTAAGCCCATCTTGACTTATACATTCTGTATTGTTGAGAAATGATTATTATTTCCTATTTGTAGACTTAAATCTGAAGGTCTGGAGCAAGTACTCTAGAAACCTCATTCTTTACCCACTCCTTATATGGCTTGGGTTTTTTGGTTGGGTTTTTTTTCAAGCAGTAAATGTCTTAATTGCATGAGGAGAAAAATACAGCACTGAAATTGGCTGTGAAACTGTATTCTAAGATCTCTGGGAGAAATTAGCTATAAATCTTTTCATGCAGTATGATGGACACTTGAAAGTAGGTAGACAGACAGACAGGTAAGCAGATGGATTGATAGATCTACAGATCTATTCAGGGATTGGAAACCTGTTTGGATTATTGTTCTGAACTGCCCTGGAATCACATCAAAACTGTTCAGCCAGAAATGTACAAAAGGACTAAAACTAGATTTTTTAATATTTGAGCAGGGAATCTAAACACTTTTAGCTCCTGCAATATATAGACTGTTTGTACCAATTAAATTGATGGGTTATTCTTGATTACATCAGAAAGCTGGGGAAAACATTTAGAAAAATGCAATACTGGAGTCCCTTTGATAATCAGATTTACGTCTGTAAGCTCCACAGCAACTTTTGAAAACGGATTATAACCAATTTGGACACTTAGGTAACATGGTCATTTCTTAGGAAAATACCCAGAAACCCCCAATAACCCAGCAATAATGTTAGCCGTTACTGGAAAGAGAGAAAGAGGAAGAAAAACCCATTGAGCAGTTCATTCACAGCAACGCTTCCACCGCATGCTGCGACTGCTGGCCCGGGTGCCTCGCAGCCAAGCAGGATGGAGTCACTAATGCAACGTGACTTTTCTGCACCTCTGTTGCTCGACAAAACCGTGATTCACGAGCCACTAGGACTTCCTTCACTTCCACAGTTTAATAATCACAAGTCTCTGCGCTTCACGGCACACGGGCATCCTCTGGTACCTCCTGCTTCCCTGCTCCGCTCCCGTCTCCATCCTTCACCTGAATTTCAAACTTACCTTTTTCCTTGCCCATCATTGCTTCAGCTCCCAGCCTGGTGGGTGGAAGTGGTGGTTGCCTTCCTAGAGCTGTTCCAGCGAGGAAAATATCTGTTAAAATATTCTGAAACGATCTCTGGCTTTAACGTGGCTTTTGAAGCTACCTAAATTACAGCTTGCAGATTGGTCCTACTCTCGGAATCTCTTTGGTTTCTCGTGCTTATTTGGACACGACATCATGCCTGCAACCTTATTTTGTTCAATCACCGATATAACAAACAAGTTTTTATGCATGATTTGCTCATTAGTAGCTGCTTCAAACATCCCATCTCCCAGTACATAATCCAATTTTAAAAATAATTGGGAAAATGATGTAGTGTAATTAGCATTCAGAAATCTGTTTTAATCCATATGGCTCTAGGTCAGTTCAGGAGAAGTAATTTCAATTAGTCATTAATTGTTTGGGTTGGGGGGAGCAGGGGGAGTTTGCCTGTTACACAATCCTGCGGTATCACCTCCTGCTGCGGCCGACTTGGCCGAGCGGCTCCATGCGGCAGGGAATAAGACCTTCCAGAAAAGGCAAACTTGCCAACGATTCACTTGGCAGAGCTTTGCTCTTTGATTTATTTCAGATGTGAGGATCTGATCTTGCAGCTTTTAAAGTTGGAGGAAGTTTAGCAATTTACTTCAATGGAGGCAGGACTGGAGCTTAAATCCAGGGTTAATGCAGAGTGAACGCAGCGGTGGGAACTGGGCTCGTTAGGGTTGCCGTGGTTCTTCCCTGTGTATGTGTGCACGCCGGGTGAAAGCGGAGTGCTAATATGTCAGTGCCTTGGCCACATACCAATTTCGGTAATGCCACAGCAGTAAAATTCACCCTGAAGCCTCAGCTGGAAGAGTTCTTCCCAGCCAGGCTTGCGATGCCGTTGACAAGTGACTCATTTGTGGCGTGGCCGAAGTGGATACTTTTCTGTGAGACCTCCTATTTAGTTTATCAGGATAAGCGCCTGGCAAAAAGTAGTCGTCAAAAAAACCTTCCAAGCAAACAAATGAGAGCAGGCATTATTAAGGTTGGAAATACCTTTGTAAAACTGCCTGTGCAGATAGATGGAGATTTTTATTGCTGTACAAGTGACTGTTATGTACAAGTCTAACAGGCTGCCGTGGAGATGAATCATTTAAATTAACTTAATCACTACGTATTCTGTTAAGGGGTTATCTGCGAATCTTATTAAGTATCACTGCTAATGGTTGACATGTTCAGGACATTGTTTTGAAACTCAGAAGTCACAAAGTTTACATCTGATAGAGAAGTAAAATCCTAGAATTGTAACAGCCTGACTTTTTATTTTGGATGCTTCATTTAATAACTCCTTAGAGAAAAAAATGACAGTATTGGGGTTTATGTTCTCACTTCAAGGTATTCCACGATTCATCCTGAGAAACTCTGAGCATTTTCTTAAGCAATTTAAAATAGAATGATTTAGGGTTTGTAAGTATATCCATTTCTAACCTGTTGCTTGTGCACTTTTCTCACTTAAGTACATGGGAATGTCACAATTATCACACTGCTGGGTTTGCCAACATCGCAACGCACCTTTCTCATTCACCTCATTTAACAAAATCTAACAAAACCGTTATTGATACAGGCTTGTGCTGTAGAGCTGTATTGCATGCATTTCTGAGATACCTCATCCATCTAATTTCACAGTTTACGGCCCTGGGAAGGTGAGGTAACTGGCCATTTTACGTCGCTTCGGTGCCTTTTGGCTCCTGAGCTGGAGCTCACACCACCGAAAAGTCCCACTAGCTCCCATTTTTTCCTCTATATTAGATGTAATTGTCCTGACTAATACAGGGATTTAGTGGATCAGCTTGGGCAATATTTCTTAATGATATAAAGCCGAGTAGGAGAACAGAGCTTGAAGTGGAGGGTTGAATTCTCAGGCTTAATGAGACGCCGGGCTTCAGCTTATCTATTCAAGCAGGGATTTTTATTGACAGAAGGAGCACGAATGCAAAGGTTGGAAATGAAGCGAACACGGCAGCTACCCAGATCACCACCTTGACTGCAGCTCCTGTGGTCAGATGTCCGTTCTGGCCTCAGGCAACCCGGGGCTGCCAGGAAGCTTCTGCATTATCCTCTTCCTCAGTCCGAATCTCAAATCCAAAGACCTGAACTCATCCTTCCCATTTACTCCTTCTGCAGACCAGCTGGCACACGGGCCTGCCTCTGCCTTCTCAATCTTATTTTTCCTCCCTCGGTAATTTTCCACTTAGCACCCCCCTTCACCCGCTTCCCTAACTTGTTGCAATTCATATTGGTTTTATGCAGAACGGACTTAATCCTCCCAGAGCCACACCACTGCGCCCGTGCACGCCACGAAGGGACGCGTATATGCGCTCGCGATATTCTCAGCGACTGCAGATGATGGGCATGGCAGTGTGTTTTGCCAACTCAGCAGTTTGAAACAGTCTCTGTACCCACGTAGTTCTATTACTACCGCGTCGTCGAGGCTGGTTTGGGCTCAGCGTGCCCCGAGGGGGAGGAAGAGGAGGGTGAGGGTGCAGAGAAAGGCAAGGGGTGGGTGCGCGCAGCAGCCGCCCCCCCACCTCCGCTTGCACCCCTCTCCCAACACGGGGGTCTGCGGATGGACGCGGCATCGTTTGTCTTCAGTGACGGGACAGTGAAAGGACTAAACAGCGGTCGGACGGAGATGGTGGGAGCGGAGGTCTACAGGCTGTTGCAGTGGGGGTGCTGGGGAGTGCTGGGCACCCGCCGCCGGGATGGGAGGGTTC
>JAVJGH010000091.1:39879477-39894559 GCA_035590175.1 Aviceda leuphotes | reverse complement strand
ATGTGGAAAATCGCTCTTGCAAATCATGGCTGAGTATGTAGTAAATGTCACCTCAGTGTTTGCTTTGCAGTAAAAGGTTGCAAACTCACCTATGAAACCATCTACCAAAGCAATCCACTATGGCAAACGCTCATAATTCACACCAAGGGTGTGTTTAAACTAACACAAAAAGCTGAAGATTTGTGATTGCGGTGAGATGCTGCAAGGTTGCAAAGAGAACAGCCAGCTACTCGTGTCTCACAGCCAAATCCTATGGCTCCGACGTGGCCATAGGACCACTCTTTATGGGAATCTGTGCTTTATCGGAGATATTGAAACCCACTCAGGTATTCAGATAGGACAATAACTCTGTATCTCCCTTCTTCCCAGTTTCTGGCTGAAATGGCTTGATTACTTTGTAGGTTTTGTGCTGTCTATTTGTGTAAGAGTTTGACAGTTGTAATAAGGGAAAATCAGCTTGAGGAGATAGGCGTTGCAGCCAGTTCTGAATGCGATGAGGTCAACAAGGAGGTCAACTTCACCTGGTTGTAATGTGTGCCAGGCTCCTACCGTGGTCTTTGCTGGGGTTTTCTCCTGTTCTCACAGGCCTCCTGGTCTTTGGCATAGTTCTTTTAAAAAAAAAAAAAAAAAAAAAAAAAAAAAAAAAAAAAAAAAAAAAGCTGGAAAAAACCGACATTAAGTAGCTAATAACCTAAAATGCTCATTTTTAAAAAGTGGTTCATGTTTAT
Source organism: Aviceda leuphotes (assembly GCA_035590175.1). Classification (NCBI taxonomy): domain Eukaryota; kingdom Metazoa; phylum Chordata; class Aves; order Accipitriformes; family Accipitridae; genus Aviceda; species Aviceda leuphotes. The sequence goes on along the minus strand of JAVJGH010000091.1, from coordinate 39,893,831 downwards.
TGTACAATGAATAGGAAAAAGTCCTTTAATTAATATTAACAATTGTGAGAAGATTAGACCAAATACACCCTATTACCACTTTCTCTAATCCACCTATAATTGTGTACCAAGCTATCAGGGAAGCATTTAAAACCTGAAAAAACCTTAGTAAGAACCAGAAGGCAATTGTCCGCTTCAGGATCTCCGACAGTTGGACGTGGACATAATCCAGCTACTGTTGTCTTTTACTCTGTACTTGCAATGCTCTTCACAGTCCTGCAACAGTTCGGGCTGTTAAACGGAGCCTGTGTGGTGGAGCTGAGCACCTAAAATGCAGAAGCTGCCACTGAGGGAGGAAATTTATTCCAGTGTGATAGGAAAAAGGTTGTCCTTCTCTGGATTTTTGTAGTAGAGAGGTATCCTGTCACCAGTGATTTGCTCCTCTGTATTGGAAAGAGTACATGCTTCAGTGTTATTAAAATAATTTAGATCACTTTGCCTGGAAAAATGTGGATCTGATTACCGCTAGTTTGCCTCACTTTTTACTTAGGTTTGGAGAAGGCAAAGCTCTCCAGTGAATTAATTAATTTCAATTTTGACAGACCGCTTAAATCAGCTTAGAAGGGCCACAGTTGAGTAAACCCAGCTAGCAGTTTATGATTGCTTCTTTTGGAAGAACCTGCTCAATACCGACAGCAACTGAAACAGTGCATTAGGGAGAACCACTTAATTAAATAACTGTTGCAAGAGCAGACAATGGTAAAATGTGTACAGTTCCTACAAGAAATTGATATGAAGTTTTAAAGAGCCATAAGGAATTTTTTTTTTTGCATACATACATTTACCTTCATGATCCAGTGGAAGATGTGCCATTGTGTCACAGGTCTGATCACACTTTAGCTTTCCAACTCCGTGTGTATACACAGTAGGCTCGCATCCTGCAGAACAGAAGTTTGCAGCTGTCTTTTTCCAAGACTGGAAGATATTTTGTTGGTATGTAATTAAATTTAAATATTTAATTAACTTGAAGTTTTCAAAACTTGTATGTTAAATACATATATATATTTATCTCGCACTTTAGCCCTCTGATATATATTTCACTCTTGAAAGGTCCATCAGCCTTTCATGTGACAATCTGGCACAAACTCTGTCCCAAAGAAAATGTACATAAAACACATACATACCTATGAGGATGAGCCAGCAGACCTCCAGACCAAAAGAGTCTTTCCATATTGGTCTCAGTGGACATAATCTATGGACCAGCTTCTGTGAAATATGGATTCTGTCTTTGCCTGCCATGTAATTGTATTTTTAAGAGCAGCAAATTTTAAGATGGAATCATAGCATAGTTTCTTAGGCTAACAGACCCCTCTGCCTTTAATTTCTGCAGAATATATTTTCACATGCTTTATGTTTATCATAAGAAAAAAAATTAAAATGCAGTCAACTACAACTTAGACATTGGAATAGCATTTGCGTTATCCCTAATCACTGTTGTTTTTTCCTGAGTTCCGGTGCATAATCGTAGCCGCCAACCTCATTGTCCTGTTTAATTAACTAGAGGCCTGCCACTGATGTGACCTCTTCAGAAATGGTACCCTTCGTAGGAAAAGTTGCCGTCAGATAAACTTTTGTCATCTCCTGGTTCACTCTTCCCTTTTGAATTATTTACAAAAGTCATGAATTTCTTAGCAAATCAGGCAACAAGATGCTGAGAAGCGAAGAAAGCCCTTTGTAAGTTTATATCTGGGAATTAATTTACTTACTTGAATTGGGAGGCAGCACTATGACCAAAGGGAAAATGTGAAACCCCATATACTACACAATGAAATTACTTCTTGTTGCTCATTGTTTCAGGTCGAGCAGGTTACTGTGCCTGTAAATTTCTTTTATACGAGACCCAGTTGCTGCAGATGACAAAGTCATCAGAACCTATCTGCCTTGGGGAGCCTTAGCAATTTACATGGCAAAGCAAAGATGATACAGGATTTGTATCTCGTAGCAGCCGGTGGGAGATTTCCCATCTGCTCCAGTGAGGCCAAGATTTCATCCAGGATGGCTTTGAAGGGTTTGTGACTAAAACAGACCCAAAGAAAAGGTACAGCGGTAGGAAATGGTGATCAGGAGATGAGAGCGCAGGATACGGTCCTGGGCTTGCTCTGATGCTTTGTGGCAGCACGTACATTTTCATAATCTTATTCGAAAAAAATAATCATTTCTGGTTTTAAACTATAATAAGAGAACTGAACAGCACAGGTAATACTAAAATTATGGTCTAATCCTATTCCATTGTCTAAACAATTCCAAGGTTGTAGTGGGCAAGGCGGATTTCTTTTTCTCCTCTGTCTTTTTTTTATCATATAGATTCCTGTTAGAAATCAGTGCAGCCTCTCAGGCTGCGAATCTGCATGTTTCTGAGCAAACCAGCTAGATCTGCGGATTCACCATGATGGAGGGCAGAGGAGCTGAGGGACGGGCTCCCCGGGGAGCCAGGGCTGGGGTTGGACCTGAACGCTTCCCAGTCCCTTCCCACTGGGATTATCCCGGGATCCTGTGAACTGTGTGGAGAAGACAAGTTGCTAAACATCCACTGAGAAATTTTGTAGGTATCGTAAAGGCTTGCTCCTGATTCACATGTGCCACTTTTTTTCCGCTGACCTCTCTTGAGAGTCCTGAATGAACCCAGGAAATTATGAAAGGGAAAGCTTTAAATTGATCCGGTCTGAAATGATCTATTTATTTTGGTGTGGCTGCCAAACTGAGAATCACGGTCCCATCTGTACTGCAGTATGGGCCAGGCGTCTCAGCTCATTGGGATAGGCACTTAACAGAAACTGAAATGTGGTAACGGTGCCAGAGAATTTACTGTCAAAGTAAAAGCTGGGAAAATATGGGTGGCTCTCACAAAAACTGGGAGAAACACAAGGTTACCGTGAGGATCATAAGCACTGTCCTGGGACTTTAGTTCCTTCACCATTATCAGGTTGTTTGGGGTTTTTTTTCTTTGCAGGAGTCGCAGCAGAGGTGACCTTTAAGGGGGAGTTTGAAAGAGGAAAATCAGGACTCCTTTTAGCTTTTGAGAGGGGAATTCTTTCAGGCCATTAAGACTGGCATGAAATGCAGTTCAGAACGGAGAGGTATGACACAGGGGCAGCCAAGCCTGTGGCAGTGTCAGAGCAGCGGCAGGGATCAACATCTCGGTCGTGGTTTGTGTTCGGAGCAACGGGGAGGAGCAGCCCGCGGAGGCGGCCAGCAGAGGAGCCGTTTGGCTGGAGCAATGAGCCAGCAAAACTACCTGCGAAGGAGGATGGCCATGAGGGAGGGGGGTGGTGTGGGATTTGTCAGGGTCAGAGAGAGATTTCTAATAGTCCAAGGCAGAGGTTAATCAAGACCAACATGAGCACTTTGCAATGCGCGGTTAAAAAGCAAAACTCTTACATTTGTTGTCTAAGAAAGACCTTGGAAATGTCGTGCAGGAAAAAGCACAAAATTTGACTCCGGTGGAATTTACATCAAATTGTGAACTAATGGTAGGACTCGTCTCTTCATAAATTTGGATAATGCTGCTTCTGGGAAGCAGAGGCAATATTAAATTGTTGCATCTATGTAACAGATCGTAACTTCTCTCCCTCTCTTTATTCTCATCTAAGAGTTTAGGATGAAGATATACTCCAGGTCCAGCAGCACTGCTAATCACGACCCACGAACAGCACAGCCAGTTACCAAATATAGTTCTGCTTTACTACTTGAACCCAATTAATATCAAATAGTTTATTAGCAATTAAATAGCTTATGTTTAAATTTTAAAAATGTTTGGGAGATAAATATTTGAGGAAATAGAGGCTATTACAGGCACTTTTTCAGTTTAGATACTTGGCACATCAGTTTATTATTCTATTTATTGCGAGAAACTAAAATGAGTCAAAAAAGCAAATGCTTCCTCTTTGTACAAATTGCCCATGAAGCGAATCATTAAGCAGTAGGCTGTATCTATTGTACAGAAGAGCTGCTCTGTGCAGCTGATTGCTACGGTCCAGGCAGTGCAATATAGACAGTTCTTCATAATAGTCTGCCGCAATAACAAAGAAGTATAATGAAGAATTTAGGTGGCATTACTTTTTTAATGACAAAAAGGAAGGGATGTTTCACTCCAAGTTTTAAGGCCACTTGTAAACAAAGCCTCTTGCTTCTGTCTTGTGTTTGTGAATATGATGTTGTCCTTTAGCAGAGTTCACAATACATTTAATATGAGACACCTTCCCTTATTCCTTATCCCAGTCCAGCAGTTCCACTGGGTCTTCCTCGGCCATCAGCATTTTTGGCGGTGGGTGTCTCTCCCATACTGCTGATCTCAGGTCCTACTTCTGCAGCTGAAGGCAACTGCAACTTCTCTTGCTTCTTATCTACCACCAGCTCTGAAGTTTTGTTCTTTAGCTGAGGTGGTGGTGATTAATGATTTATTCAATAAGTGTTGAACAAAGAACGAGGGCCTGTAGGGATGGGCATTGTGGAGGTCTGTAACAGAAAGATATCCCTTCTATCTAAGTAATGAGTGGGTGGCATTAAAAGGATGGGGCAAGTACAGCTTCTGGTATGGTCTGGGCAAAGGTGTCTGGAAGAGCCAAGACTTCACCTGCATTGTAGCAGTCCTTTGGGAAAGTAACTCTTAACTGCAATAAAATACTTCGCTGACGTTTAGAATTTTAAAGTCCATGTAAAAGGTATTTGAAGTTACCAATTACTATTTATATTCTTCAAATAATGGTGTTCACAGAATGATAGCTAAATATAGTTTAGAGAAGTAACTTAATGAATAACGATGGGAAGAAACCATTGTGGGAACAATTGTCACAGAATTGCGGAGGACAAATAACGCACAGTTCAGCTTGCTGTTGCTATATGAGTGTTTATCAGGAGGACATTTGCCAGCCACATTTTCATGGTGATTTTGCAAAATTACGTTGCCACTCCCTCCTTTTACCATAAAGCCAATTTTTTGATTGTCTATTGATAAGTTAAAGAAACTTCACCATCTCTTGAGATGGCTACAAAAGGCTGTGGGAGTTTAGGCTCCCCGGTTGGGTCCACTGATGAGAATTCTGAGCTCTTTCCCTTGAAAAACTGCTGCCTGAGCCTGCCTGTGACAAAGGGGGCTTGCGAGAGACTCAGTGCTGGATTGCAGCCAAAAGGGCTCTGACTTGTATTGCGAAAAATATTGGGTCTCTTCATTTCCCACTGATTTTAATGTACTTGAATATGCTCAGTATTTTGTAATGCCATGTTCTACTATAGGGAAAAAAAAAAAGTTAATTACACTCCATACAGATATTTAGCCACTTTATGTAATGCATCTGAAATGTGAGCCAGCAAGCTATCCCCTCAGTCTACTTATCAGTATTTTTTCCTGACTTTCTAACTTCAGTTATTTTCTCATTATTGCACTGTCCTTCCTTAATGCATGAATTACATGACAGAACAGAAAATATGTTCTTGTTTATCCAAGGGAAAAATTAACACAAGTACTTTTATTGCACGTCTTTATAAGCAAAGCAACTTGCTTTCTAAAGTGTCTTCATACATTAGAAACAGAGGAATTATACAAAAAGAGGACTATGGTATTTATGAACAGATAATATTTTCTTTCCCTTTACTCAGTGCTGATGCTAAAACATCCTTGCTCTTAGGTTTAAATTATGCTTTAATTAGGTTGTTATAAAATCACCTGTGACTTTATTAATCTTGCAAAAATAATAGTTTTTTCATGTACATGGTGGCTGGAGAAGAGTAGTTTGTATTTGTTTGAACTGCTTGTTTTGTTAAATTAAGTGCTTAAACTAATTAAAGATATTTTTGGGGATGTCTCAGCTTTAGCCTAACAAATGAGAGGCACAAGAAGGTACACATAGATACTTCTTTATTGCCCATAAATCTGTACTTATTACAACTGTAAACTCTGGAATGTAGTTCTATGACTCCCATTTCACTGAAAGCTATATAGGCTATTACTGATGCTAGATATTTGAATAAGAGCAATTTTGAATTTGGGGCTTGATTGCTTTTAATTGTGAATTATGCTGAAGCTGCTGTAGTCATTATCTTAAAAACTATTTAATTAAATGTAAGTATCCAGCTGTGTGTATTTTCAAAGAGCCAAAATGCTCTAAGATCTTGAACAGAAGAGCAATATAGATGTATGTATCACAGGGTTTGCAAAAGCCTTCCCTCCTCAGTTTTCTTAGACTTTCCTTTCTTTGGTGTGTTTCATTTGCAGCCTTAATGATTGTTTTAGCCTTTATTTCTTGTGTGTAATCTGAATTTTTGAAAAAATAAGCAGAAATTAAGGATAGGACCCAGCCAGCAGGATCAATATGCAAAGTGTCCTGGACAGAGAGAGGAATGGAGACTTGGATCCTGTTCCATCCTGACTACCAAAGAGGAACAAACCTAATATTCCCTGACTCTTCTGTCCACTGCCACCAAATGTGAGCTTTTTTTACCTCTTGACTTTTCTTCTTCAGTCTCTCACAGTCCTAATTATATCTCTTCCCCTTGGAGAGATTGTTGCCCTCCTTCCATTTTTACTCCAGTGCCCATCTTTGTGCCAGGTCGATACCAGACCCCTATCCCAGTTGCTCTCCTCTCACTCTCTGGTTTTGGGTTTGGAGGGGTTTTTTCATAATTATTCCCTGTATTTCCTGTCTCAATTTCTTTCTTTCCCTGGTTACCTTTTAACTCATGTCTTTTTTCTCAGGTTTCTCATTTGTCAGTGTCCTTAATCTTTTTTTTTCCTGCCAGTCTCTGGGATGAGCTTATCTCTTCTCTCCCCTCCCTCCCTCTACCTAATTTCTCAGGAAATCTGTCTCCCGATTGCCCCTCTTTTTCCCCATACCAGTGGCATCCAGCCTCTTATCTCAGCCAGTCCCCGTTCCCCTCCTATATTCACGGCTGAAGCTGTGCCCCCTCAGATGTGCGAATCCTCAGCCGGTTACACAAACCAGCAAGAGTTCAGCTAAGGCTTCTGCCCAGACTTCACGCATGCCTCTGAGTTAATGACTTGAGTTAAAGAATCAGCATTAACTTTGAATTTTCTGGCTTTTGAGTTTTCGTTTCACAGCTTGACATTTTTGTAATGCTTTGTTTTTGTGGCACTTCAAAAAAAAAAAAGCCAACCTCAAAAAACAGATGGGGAATAATGTCACAGCAGAATGCACAACCCTGGCTTTGGCAAGCCTGCCACCCCATTACCGTGGCTCTCCAGGGCTGGTTAATGATGTTGTCCCCGGCCATCCTGGAGCATTGCCCCTCCTGGCGCCGCGTGCCAGAAGAGCCGGCGTTCGGTGTCTCATCCCGAAGGCAGCTTGGCCACCTTGGAGAGGCCTGCCACTGGTGCCAAGGAACAACAATGACAACAAAAAAACCCCAAATAACTGAGGTGACACGCTGAAAGACAGCCAACAGGGAAGGGTCAGCCCATGGGCAGAGCAGAGAATTGATTCACTGACCTCCTAGATGCATCTCGCTGATTTTCTGCAATACCTTGACAGGAACTAGATGCTACAGTGATAGCTAATTTAAAGGTATCAATAGACAGTCACACTCCAATCTCCCGCATCCCAAATCTTTTCCGTAGTCACACCATCACCTTGTCCCTCCCCAGCTACACAATATGCTTAATCTGCGTGATATTATACACGTTGCCTTTGAACTGTGACAGATTGGGGCCGTGCAAACCATTTCAAAGGCATGATGCAACTTAGTATAGTCTAGGAATGATTTCAGGTAATTCCATACGTGGATGCAGCTTTGCACAGAGGCATTTTTTTTATGAGCAGTGGAGATTTACTAAAGGGTTGTAGCTCTGATGGTCACCACTAGAGCACTACCCGCTGTATCACAGGTCAGCGGGAGGTTGCGTAGCTCCCCCATGTCCACATCCCATCTCAGCTGCCCAGAGGAAACAAATGGAATTAAAAGTGCTTGATTTGAACTGAATGCCACCATCTGCATGTTTAAAACGGAATGGAGTCAATTTGATCTGAAAAAGTAAATGATAACGTAATTGGGGATTAAAGTGTTATTGGGTCCTCCTGAAATGCAATTAGAGAGATACTATTCATGTTGTGAACAGCACACCTTTAATCTTAAACTATTTCAGAAGCTCCATTTGTGTGGGTTTTTTTTTTGCTCTGCATTTGCAGGAAAGTTCCAGCCTAGGTTAATAATATAGTGGCAGTACTTCACAATGCTCTCCAATGTACAGAAGTAGCTATTAAACTGTCAACAGCACTAAAAGATGATATTTTGATGGCAATGGATAGGAACCCCATCTTCCTGCTCATGCTACTCAACATTTCTGTAGCTTTCAAGCACAGTCAACTATAATTTGTCACTGACTTGCATATGTGACATTGGCTGAATAGGTAGTCTGAGCTACAACTGTGTCAATCAACTTTTCAGGCAAAACTCACATAGCATCAATAGACAGCTATTCCCTTTTCCTTCTCTGTACCTCTTGCACTCATCCCCGTTCACCATCTACCTGCAGCCCGCTAGAGAAGCCGCAGGACATGCCAGCTTCACCGCTGAGGCTGTTCTGCTGACACTGACCTGCGTAATCCCCTTCCGCAGCTGCAGCCAGAGATACCATTGTATATACAGAAGGAAGAACAAAGTCGGACTCGGTACATCCTGCGGGAAAATGTTTGCCAGAACTGAGCTGGCCAGTATCTGTCGGGCTATCTTCTCCCTTTCTGCCTAACCTTTCCTTTAATGTTGCACATATCCCAAAGGACGTATGTTCAGCCATCTCCAGGACAGCCGGGCTCCGCACGCGTAACTGTCTCTTGGGAAGGCAAACACCATCGCTCCCAACGTCCCCCTTCCTTCTTCCCCCAGCTTTGTGTGCTGAGCACGACGTCCCATGGTCTGGGATATCCCTGGGGTCAGTTGGGGTCAGTGTCCCGGTTGTGTGCCCCCCCAGCCTCCTCGCTGGTGGGGTGGGGTGAGGAGCAGAAAACCCCTTGGCTCTGGGTAAGCCCTGCTCGGCAGTAACCAAAACACCCCCGAGTTATCCACACTGTTCTCAGCACAAACCCAAAGCATAGCCCCATACTAGCTGCTACGAAGAAAATTAACTCTCTCCCAGCCAAAATCAGCACACAACATTTAGTGCAGCTGAAGAAATAGCATTATTTCAGGTGAAAACATATTTTTTGGCTATTGTTAGAAGCCCACCATAGGAGGGGGTATCCTCAGCAGTGGGCTCTGTAAACACCACCTTGAAACCCTGCCTCACCTGCAATCTGGAAAAAACAGCAAATTCTAGTTCGTGCCAAAATCTAGCAGATTATCACAAACTCTTCTGTCCCTGCTACAGTTTTAAGGCGGTGATCAAAGTCCTAAAAGCCATTCAATCCCATTTACATCAAACACTGAATAAAGTTGTGCTTTTCTCAGTCTAAAACAGTCTAGAATGAGAATATTAGAGGCAGAAGTAAGCTTTACTTGTAAGTCTCAGGCAAAATCAAATTATTTCATATCCTTGTGCTCCGAGTTGTTTTTCTTTCTTGTCTTAAATGGAATGATGAGAAACTGGTGTGAGGAAAAGTGCATCCACCTGGGTTATTCTAGAAAAGCTCAGCAGCAAACATTATGAAGTCTGCCATGAAACGTTCATCAGCCTAATTTGCATTACAATGTAATGGTTCTCTGGATGAAATCTTGACATCATTGCAAAGTTTCTTTATTTAAAGATTACCAAAATCACTATAAGCAGCTGATAGGAAGCTCTGTAGCATAGACTTCAGTGAACTACAAGAACACAATACAATGCTAAAAGGATTTTAAGGGCTTTGTTCTCATGTTCTCTACATTTTAAGTCTTTAAACCTGTGCTGAGTCCAGTAACTTTTTGTTGTTTGTTTGGCAAAACCGTATCTTCTAGAAAGGTATCTAGGAAATGTAGAGGTCACTCGCGTACTCAGTAGATTTTTGTAGTAGGTAGGTAATCACCTTCTCCATTAGAAATATGTACCTCAGAAGTACTTCTGCTGGAGGTGTTTTCTTCTTGTAAAGCCCTTTGTACACTGTAGTTAACTCTCAATATCCTTTTTGATGCAAACCAGCTTGAATCACATATTTTTAAGACCTTTTTCCTTAGAGTTCAAATAATTTCTGCAGCAATTTTCTACACTCTCTTATTTGCTAGTGTCCTATTTAGCAAGGGATACCAAAACTAATACAATAATCCAATGCTCTTCTTAACAGTATCAGATAAAATGATAAAAATCTATGTTTATGTGTCTCAATAATGCATTATATAACCACATAGGTAATTGATTAAAAAAATCTTTCATTGCATTCAGTTATTAGTTTCATGGCCAATTAATCAGAATTATGATTATTTTGTTGTTATTATTTTCAGCTATTGTAGATTTCTATATGGCAAGCACTGAGGAAAACAGTGCTGCTGCTGCTAGTTATTTAAAAAAAACAAAACAAAACATTAAAATACCACAATGAAAAATATCACCACCACAACCTTCTTTTAAAAATAACACTGCAATTTATGACTATTTTTTTAAAAAAAGTAAATAATAAATTTGCTGGTTTTCATTGCAGGTGGCTTTTTTTTTTTCCCCATATCTTGCACTTAGAACACAAACATTTTTGAAGCCAGGTGTTAGCTATTTAGCAGTCCAAGAGGTCATGACAGAAATAGGCACAAAACCATGTGCGAGCAGCGTACTTGGAGATTTCCTCTTAACTTTGCTCAAGAAGCACTCAGAAACAAAGAGCCCTGCTTCAATATTTAAGTCAAGAAAATGAAACATTCATGTGCCGTAGCTAGATATTGTTGCTGAAGCCAAACAACCCACACCTGCCTTAAGGTTGAGGCTGCACAACTGAATTTATACTCTGGCTGTAAAACCTGCATTTAGGGACACAAATTCCAGCCAATCAGGCTAAATAAATCAGCAGGCCCAGGTTTTTATCATCACAGATAACCCTCGCTAATCCAGCAAGCTTTTCCTGAAGACAAAGGACAAAATGAATTGCTTCATGGGAGCTGCCTGAGCAGCATGCTAATGGGGGGAGGCGGAAGGCATGAATTATTCATGCCCCGGCAGCCCGAGCAGGCAGATCCTGGCTTTCCCTGTTACCATTGCAACAAGTGGTGGCCGGCCCAGCCGCGCTCGGGCCGTCGCGCATCCCCGGGGAGCCCCGAAATGCCTTCTGGAGAGGGAAAACCTCCCTGCCTCCGCTGCGCCCGACACAGCCGGCTGGATTTTCAGGTTAAGCCTTCTGCAAAATGGACCGGGGAAACTCAGTCTTTTGTAACTCAGATGTATGTGGCCATAAGCTACTCTTCTTGGAAGAAGACGAGTTGCTTCGGTAAGTTTGCGCAACTTTTGACGCTTGCGGAATCCGCTCTAAGCTTTTTTCGGTTTACAGTAACTGTAATGGGCAGTGTTTTACCAGTCTTTCTAAAAATAGTCTGCATTCTTTTTGCTGTTAAGATGAGTTAACGAAGCCTAAAAAGGCATGCAATATCTTTATTTTTAGTTCTACAAAATATGTAAACGCTATCTACAGTACTGACACTAAAGTTACTATCAAGCCTTCTTAAATCAACTTGTATTATTTAAATTTTCAAGTCCCTGTAGCACACTACTAAGACAAAATATATTTATGATACAAGTCTGATTTCTTGCAACCAAAACTCAGACTAATGTAATTCAGTGTCAAACTGGAGAATCTGAAAGAATGTGTGTTATTTTTCATAAGAAATGTTGGTTTCCTGTTGTAAGTGTAACTTGTGTTGTTGCTCTTTATTCAGCTAAACACATTTCTGACTGGGTTGGGAACAGGACCTGGCACCTGCATAACATTCCTACTGTGCATTAACTATTTTGATGCATCATGAAATAGTTGAAAAGCATTGGTAACTTACCCAATTTTTCTAAGGATAAGAAGTAAAACATATGGCAGTGATGAACTAAGGCTAGATTTACCACTGCTTTGTGAGGTGAAAAGCATCAAAATGTTTTGCTTTATTATTCATTATCAGTATACCTACCTAAAACATTTGTTTCAATCGTTTGTCTGATTTTTCTTATTTTCCAGTAGTGATACTGTCATTGCCTGAGAACTCTCAGGTAACTCACTACTTGGCATGGTTATAAAAATTGATATAAATAATCAGCTCCCAAGAGCAGAAGCCATGGATAGGAGTGTGAATATGAAATGAATCATGAATAAGTTTTGATTGTGGATAACAAGGTCTCCTTCTTTGCCTTTGTTTGTTTTTAATTACATAGTCCAGATTTTGCTGCTTCTACTTTATTTCCTTTGTTTTGATCATAAAAGCATTTTATTTGACATCCAAAAGACAGCCAAATTTTGAAGGGATAAAAGTACAGCATAATGATATCTAGTGCTAACAGTAATTAAATGCCCTATGTTTTAAGAAAAAAATAAGAGGTGAAAATGGGGATATGTAAATAACAGGAGATATGCAAACAATGGATGTAATCCTGCTCTCCTTAATCATGAGAGTAATCCTTATTCACCTAAGTAATCCTGTTGGTTTCAGTAGACTCACATCAGTAGGTGCTGTATCATAAGGCCCATATTTTTCAGGGAGATAACAGTGTCTGTTTTACCTGTTTTTTCTGTAAGGCAATTTTAGCAACACAGTTTTTAGTGATGTGTTTGAATGCATTAGCGATAATATTAAATGAGACTTTACCAAATGTCTGGTTTGCTTCTAAAAGTATAAAAGAGAAAAATGGAATAATGTATTAGATGTGTCAGTAAGAAGGTACAAACCCCACATGTGTTATTCAAGATGTGCTTGCAGCGGAGTAGCACTGCTCACCCTGTTGACCGTGTTTGTAGATTACTTTTTGGTGCATGAGGTATAGAAGCTTTGCTTCTTTTAGGACAGGAGGCAACTCTAGCAAAGAATCATGGTGACACCTGATGTCTCAAAAAGTACATTTGAGTCTCCATAAAAGTGATGTTGATAAATATTGTTCATCTTTCTGATTTAAATACATGGGTTTTGTGGTAAAGTCTGGTGAATATTTTTATTGCTGTTATGGTCTCTGATTTTGCCAAAATAGCACCTGCAGTTCTGCCTTGGGAATAACGCATTCGTATAAACGTTGCAGTTGTGTTACCCTTCTCGGCAGCCCAGCTTGGCACTTCTGAGCTTTCCACTCCAAGACCACATGATGCTGCCCTGTAATCCAGGATGGGGCTTGGGAGCACCTGTGTGCCCTTCCCCAGGCAGTGCATCTGTTAACGAGGGAAAACTAATTACTTAAAAGCTTTTGGTACAATGGGCTTGAGAAGTATAAATAGTCATGAACTGTTCCTGGTGCTCTGCAAGCCATCAGCCTGTGTCTGCGCTGGATGCCGGCAGTGGTAGCGCGGAGATGAACGTCACCCCATAACCATTGCAGTCATTGCTGTGTTAAGATCCTTCTTCTGTGGAAACAGTCTCTTGTGTGCACCCTGAAGGGGCTGAAATAGAAATGAAGTAAAAATGCCATTTTCCAGATGGCGTACAAAACTTGCACTTCACTGTAGTTGGTATTAAGTACCCGTTGGCTTTTTGTTGGTTGCATTGAGATACCGAGAATGAACTGATTGTTCTTTAACCAGCTTCATTACACGGCAAAGATTTCGGTGTTTTGTATTTGCAAATGAGGTATACTACATGATTAGTATCTATTTGCACAGAGATATCCTATGGGAGCAGTTTAGTGCTAAGGCTACATGACTCTCATGGACAGTAGAGTGCTGGAGGCAAGAGCGCGACCGGTGCCAAGGGGCTGGAAGGGCGGACTGGCAGCTGCTGCCGGGGAGAGACTGGAGCGGCCCTTGGCAGCAGCATTTCTCTTCACTTACTCCACACGTTCCCTTCACTTGCTGGGTCCCAGAAAAAGCATTAAGTCTCTCCAGGTAAGTCGCTTTCTGTCCCCTGCCCGTGGGGTCAGTGCCTAATCCATGGAGAACCCCACAAGCGTTCGTTGCACATTAACTTCAACTTTATAACCACAGTTTTGAGCGTACTTTTTTCTACATCTGTTCTCCTTTGCTGAATTACAAAAAAAATAATCACATGCAGCTATTTTTGTTTAAGGATCTCCTTCTGGCAATGGGCAGAGGTCAGGTGTCCATTTTAATTTTTACTACCTTTTGTGAATTTTAGAGGTGGCGATTCACACAAATTTATTGAAGTGTTTTAAAAACTTGGCCAAAAAAAGTGCTCTAGTATGGTTCAGCTCATTCTGTATCAAAACTCATGTGTGCGGTAATTTGGAGCAGTCTAGTTGTTTTTTTTCCTTTGTGCATACAAACTACATA
>JAVJGH010000091.1:39849357-39872406 GCA_035590175.1 Aviceda leuphotes | reverse complement strand
TAGAGAATTACCCATACAGTTTTATGGTTAATATTTGCTGTATTAAAATGGAAGGACCAAAATACAGTGAGAAGCAAATCTCTAGGGGTCCAGAGGACAGGTTTGATACAGGTACTACCCAGGCATTCAAAATATTACTTGAATCTGTGTCTGCTGAATTTAACTGGAGCTCTGACAATTACAGGCTGTCACAAGAGACTTCCACTTCTACTCCTGACTCAATTACCAAGTCTCATGCTTCTCATAATATTACCATTGCTGTAAATAAAGTCAAGTTCATTCTCCTTTTTCTTTACTATTCTAAGGAAAAAGCAAGTGGCTGACTTCTGCCACCCAGCACCAAATTGAGCCCAAGCCTCAGAGGAACTCTTGGTTGAATTTGAATTAAATATTTTTTCAGCAAAGTTGCGGTTATTGATGCACTGAAGTTAAAAAATAAAGCCTCCCATATTTATTGCCCATTCCCAAATTCTCACTAGAAGAGCACTTAATACATAAATGCTAAAAATAACAGATAGAACTAAACAGCTTAGGCCTCCTTAAAGTTTTACAGATGATAATCAGTAGTAGACACGGTACTTCAGCATACCACTAGATTATGCTTAGTGCTACTGTATTTTCCATGATGCATTCTGTTCCTTATGCAGCCTCATGCTTGTTTTTCTTTTTTGTTTATTCTTGCATGCTGAAAAGATGTTTACATTAGGCTGTTCGTGACTCTTGGTCTTTTTCCTAAGTGATTAGTTGATTGCAGCTCAATAATGTTTGAGTAGTTCAAATTATTTCTTGCACTTCATATTTGTAGTGATCTGAGTCTGTCTATATACAACTTTTGAACTGTGTCCAATTCTGGGACTCATTAAATGTGAGTGTGTCAGGCAGGTTCCACTTCCAGTATAAGTGCTTTCTGTCTCTTGCTTCACTCCTCTTCCAACTGGGGTTGCACAGGCGGATTGCAAGAAAGAGTATCAGCAGAGGATCATCCCTGGAAATGCTCTCCTGTTGAAATGAAATTCCTCTAAACCTGGGATTCCCAAACTGTGAAGGGCACACCATCGTGCTACTACAATATTGAATGGGTTGCTCCCAAATGCCTTCATAGTAGTACTTAACCGAGCTGCATGAGATAAATGCCTCCATACAGGCAGTATCTCAAAAAAATATCCATATCTTGTAGAGGTCCTTGCTGCACCCTTATGACTCTACCCCTCTCCCAGCTCAGGTGAGCTCTCCCTCGGACACTTACCCCAGTTAGCTGCAAGGCGTTTGGGCTGATGCGTGAAGAAGTGGGATTGGATTTGACATCTGGATGTCAAGGGTGGTATCGAGGATTGAGGTATGTGAGAAGTGGTAGGAAGGTTGGGAGGTGGGAAATATTTTGAGGTCCTAGGTAGGCGTGTAAGGATGTGATACGGTTTAATAGCAGAAGAAGCAATTGATGCATTTCATGCACTTGTGCACACATGCCTCTGGTACAGAACATATATCTTTAACCAGTTTAACCAAGGGTGGTAACACTATGTTAAGAAACAGGTGGTAGTAGATGGAAACCCCATGGCAGAAATGTGTTTTAGCAAACAAGTGTGTATTCCGTGCTACAGAGCTTAGTGCCACCTGTGTTGGTTTTACAGCAGCAGAAGAGAATGTCTGGGCTGCAGTTCTGGGTTCTTATTTTTTAATGTACTTTATTAAAGCACTTTTTGTAGTGCAAAATGCATGAGCAGTCCCTGGAGCAAAGAATTCCTTTTAGCAGTAAATTGCCTTCCCTGTTCCTTTATGCGCTTTCTTTTATCCTGTGTACCCTCTATTGTTTTACCTGGCTAATGGGTTTGTTCTGGGAACTGGGAAAATACACGTCTGAATTTCAGGTCTGGAGTCCATCTCCTGTTTCTTTAGCCCTTTAATGAGCCATTTATTTATCACTAGAGAAACTAGCTGGGACACCTGACATGAGGCAGTGGGTTTGAGCTGTGGATCCCAGCATCTGGGAAGAAGGTGGGAGTTGCGAGATGCCCTCCCTATTAACCCATCAGCTGGTTTGAGCCCTGTCCCCTCCGCCTCCTCTCTTTAAATCCTCAGACCTCTTCTCTCTAAAGTGTGAGACCTTTTCCATCGGTTCATGGGACCAGGGCGCCTCAGAGGACAGCCCTGGCTCGGTGCTGAAGCTGGAAAGTGGCCTTGGCCATATTCCCTCTCTTCAGCCATGCATCAGTCTGAGCAGCCCTACCCAGTGAGTAGGGCTGCAAACTGGGAGAAAGTCTTCAGCACAACGCCTTGGGTGGAAGATTGAGGCATGGTGGTAAAAGGGGACTGTCCGTGCAAGAGGACAACTGCTACATGAAAATGAAGCTGCTGCAAAAACCGTAGCTCAGCATAGACATCCAACCTCTGCCGTGCACCACCGCGGACTGCATCCGTGCGCCCAAATACAGCATCATCCGCAAAATGTCAGCAGAAGGAAAATGTCGTATTTATGTACATATTTCACGCAGATTCTGCTGCTTTCTGGTAGGTGCTGCTGGGCAGAGGTGAAGTCTCTGTCTTTGAGAAAATAGTGCCATCACGGATGCTTTGTCTTTAGAGGGCTCATTAACTCCACAGTGCTGTTTCTAAAGATTAAAAGTCTTCTTTTCACAGTGCAGGAGTTTTAACTGTGCCCTGGCTAAAGATTACCTCAACCTGCTATAAACGGAGATGTTTCACTAATTGGTTTCTTGGTTCATTAGCCAAATTGTGTGTATGAGGGAAATGGAAAAAGCTCAGAATGAATTTCCCTTGCAATCCTTAATTTAAATGGTGAATAATAATTTTGTGTTGAACAAAACATGTTATGTGATATGCAGTGGTGGAATTAACTTTTTACTTTGGGATCATTCACCACCCTTGAAGCTTTCTGGGAAAAATGATCCTCAGTTGTGCCTCATTCTGGCATGGTGTGACACCAGGTAGGAAAGTATAATCATTGTAGGATAATGTAATAATCTCAAATTTTACACAGAAACACTTTGTCATGTACACCTCATAGCTTTAAGTAGTAAGATAACAGAGCTAAATAGCAAAAATCTTTAAAAGTCAGCTTTACTTCAATGGATGCTGTGGCTCTATTTCCATTACAGACGTGTAAGTAACAAAAATACGATGTGTCCCTACTTTACTCTTTCCAATGTAGTGCACTCAGCTAAAAATCAAAGATTAACTCTGAGCAGCTAAAGGGAACAAATTCCACTAATTCATCAAAGCAAATGCTGTAGAATTTAATCCGTTTTATGAATTTTCTACCATTGATTGTTATGGCATGATTGGGGCACAGGAGGTCATTTGTGAGCACTGAATTGCTGGTTGTGTGACAGCAGAAAAAGAAGGCTAAAAGAAAGGTTAAATTAAAGAAGCTGATAGAAGCTGGTTTTTGTGAAATGAATGTATATTATCTAAATTAATGACAGTAAACCTCCAATTAGCTGAATGTTGATGCAGAATTACAGCTTTATTAGGTAAATACATGTTTTCTGGAGCCAAAGGGTTGGGTAAGAAGATGTTTAGCCGGCAACCGTAATAGGGTTACAGGTAGATGAACATTTTCTGTGTATTGGGGCATGGTGACCTCACTGCTGTTGCTGACAAATTTTTACAATAAATCTGTCATTGCTTCCTAACAGCAATACAGACTACAAAACTTATGACCTTGTTCTCTAGTGTATCCTCCCATAACATGGGATGGGCAAAAGCCTTGAATGTGTATTGCTTTGTTTTTCAATAAATAGCTTAGCTTTTATTTTAGAACAGAGACTTCTTCTTCAGCCCAGTGCATGTTGTTTTGGCACAAATAAGTTTGAAATGGAACCTTTAAACTTGTTTCTGTTTTGTTAATTTATTGAATTCTCCTGTAAATATACATCAAAGAGAACAGCAGCTATGAGCTCCTTTTGGTGTGGTTTTTGCGATTTGTACATACTAAAATAACTGCATAATGGAATTATTTGAACAATTGACTCCTTGGAAAGGGTAGAATTTTCTTGCAGATTGTCTTGATGTGAAAGGTGGGTTAATCTCCTATATGCATCATCTCACAGTAAAATACTGCAGTTACTTACATTCATGAATACTTGCAGTATACCATTTAGCTGCGTATAGGAGTTTACTGTCATTATGGCTTTGAATATCAGCAAAAAAATCCTGGTCTGTAAAAAAAAACAAACAAAAAAATCCTAACAAAATAAATCCTACCCCAACTCCCCAAAACAACAAAAGCACCACATCCCAAAACCACCTTTACATTATTTCTTGAGGTCTTATTTTCCTAAATATTTCTAAAGGATCCCCACAGTGTCTTTTATATATGTGCTGGGAACATAATAGCAACACTGGGTCAGAGCAGGGATCCAGTTACATCATTATCCCATTTCTGGTCATTTAGGTTCACAATTTAGTTACTCCTTGTGCAGAAAAAACACCTTCAAATTTGCGTGTATTTACCCATTAGTTTCACATCTCTCCACGCCTCTTCCCGTGCATCTTATGAAAGCTGTTTGTTATTTTTGTAGATCTCTCCCATGTTGCTTCTTTTTTTGACTTTTGCTGACAAGTCCCAACTTCTTTAGTGTCAGTATGTTGCAGTAATGGTCCCCTTTCTGGGCCATTCTGGGAAAATATCAGTTCTTGGCATACTTCTGCTGGTTTAGGATGGAAATTGAGTTTAAGGAGATTTTGAGGTACTACTGTGTGTATTTTGTTTATTTACCTAGTTTACCATACATTTGCCTTGGTTCTCAGCTCTGCTNNNCCAGCCTGTCATTTTTATACAATTTATACTGTTGGGTTTTTTTCCATGTCCACTGATTTATCCTAATCCCATCATATTTCTGAGATGCCTGTGATATCAATATCCCTTTTTGAAAAATAAGCAAGCATTCGGGTTTACTCAGCGCTTCTACACTATATATTCTCATTCAAACTCACACAGTTAGTATTGCTTTGGTTGCTATTTTTATGCTCCATGTATAAATGCAGTCTTCCTTGTCTTGGCTGTTCTTTGCAATTATTTTTTTTAACCTTAGTCTCTCCCTTTCCACTCTGTCCAAAGACACGGAGGGTTTTATAACCAAATTTTCTTCAGATTTTAGTTGGAGAAAAAAACCCAAGGCAAAAAAAAAAAAAAAAAAAGAACAACGAAGAAAACTCTCAGCTTTAAAAGCATTAACTGTGCTGTTCTATTCTGGTGTAGATGGAGCCAAGCTCTCTTTGCAGACCTCCTCCTTAGTCCCCAGGGTTTTCCCAGTAAAGCTCTCCTCTTCCCTTCTCTCCATTGCATTTTCCTGCTTTATTATGGTGGGACTATTTTTTTTCTCTGAGGGTTTCCCTTTTTTTTTCCCTCTGTCCACCTCTGTCTTTCCCAGTTTGTCTAACTGACTATCTGGGGAGAGATTGCTCTCCTTCTGAAACCTGAGTGGTATTTCCAACACACGTAATCAAAGACAAATAGTTATATATGTTTCTTGACCCAGATCACTGGCCGGACACCAGCCCACCTTTTACTTAATTCATTTTTTCCCAGCTTTGATCCCCACTGCTGTTTATTTTACGTTTATAGCAATCTCTAAGAGACATTTAGCAAAGGCTTTGTATATAAGATGAATTCCAAAATCCATAGCTTTTCCTCATATTGTATTTTCAAACTGAAATCCTCTTGAAAGGTCACTTGAAGGCTTGAAATACTTGAGCATTTAGATTGTTGTTGATTTTTCTCGTGGTGATTGACTAGCCATCAAGCTCATCATGCTCTTCTACGAAAAACAGAGTAAGTGGTTACTTTTTCTTTCCTTGCAAAGAAAGAGTCCACTGAACTTCTTCAATACAGCTGCTGGTGGAGTTGCATTATGCACAGATGGATGTCCGCAGAAACGACATAAGGATCAGACCAAACAGTGTAGACCCTACTGTGCAGAGGAGAAACCGTTTCATACGTGTGCGCTGTAGTTAAAGGAAAACACTAATTAGTTTTGAAATGCTGATGGTGGCTGGTTCATATTCGGAGACCAGCATGGCAGCCTTTGAGTTATGACAGCTCCGTACATCCCCAGTAAGATGCCATGGGGACTTCTTTATTGTCAGGGGCTGGTTTGTATGGGGCTCCTTTTGTTAAGTCAATGGTCTTGGCCATCATGTTAATAACATGGGTTTAGTTGTTGTACAGTTGACTGTAGATGCGTTGTATGGGATAATGTATTTATAGCTGGAGGCTTGGTTTGATATCCTTTCACCAAGTCTGGCCGAAGTAAGAATTACTGAGTTCACAGTTCTACAGGCAATCCCAAGTGGTGTATAATTTTACAGATGTTTTATGGTAGATTAAAATACTGAATTGACTCAGGAATGGTTGAAGATGGTTCTTTTATAAAATAAATAAATTAAAAATATAGCCCTCCCACCATTGTAAGTGCAAGGATCAAATTGTTTCTAAGACTTTTTTACAAATGTAGAACAAACAACCCTGGAGTTTTTGGCTAGATGGTAACTTCTTTCAGCATTGACCTGTCTACTTATGAATTTGATGCTGCTGTAATTAGTCTTTTTTCAGCAGCATGATGAAGCGTATAAACTTACATGTGCCATCTCGGTACTCTTTTCTCTTTGGGATCAGTATATTTCTGTTGCTTCACTTTTTGTTCATGGCCTTAAAATACTTTTCCATTTAGCTTCCAGGCTTTAACGATTCAGGTCTGCATTGATAAAATGCAGAGTATTGAGTTATGGTAGAAAAATATTAATATCATAGAGTGATTTCCCCCCCCCGCCCCCCCTTGGGAGAAGATAGATCATGTAAATGAGGCAATCATTGCTGAGAAGCTAACTTAAAATTTTTCCTTTCTTTGGTACAAAGTGCCAAGCCTTTTTAAGAAAATGGAAGATGGTAAGTGCTTTATGGAACTCAGTAGCAAAAATTTAATAGCTCTGTGCATCCCTATTTGAAAAGCTGCAAGTCTGTTTTTCTTGTAATAAGTGAAAAAGTAAATTGTATATTATTTCGGGAAGAGAATTAGCTTTTATTTATTTAAGGCAATCAGTGTTTATTATAACATGCATTTGGAGAAGCAGATTTAAAAAAACATACTCGCTTGGATTTACGATGGGGTTTGTGTGTTTGGTTTTCACCACAATTAAATAAAAACTTATCCTTAAAAAACGAACTATTGAATATTCTTCAGTTCTTATTAAATGTTCTTCAATTCTGTATAATCCTGTATCATCCTCTATTTGGCAGCTGCACAGCAGCTGTTTGCTCACTGTCTTTTGATTAATTCTCTTACTGTTCCGGAGTGTAATACACCTAGTTTGTTTAGAGAAAGGGAATATGTTCATACTTAAAAATCCCTTTCGCTGCAGTTACTGCATCTTTGCAGATTTAATTAGGTCTCAGTCCCCTCCAAATCATGTAAGTCAAAGGTCCCATCTTACTTGTCCCTGAGGCATCATTACAAAAAGTCCCCAGATGGAGTCTAGTTTCTAACTGATGACTTTGCCATATAGGGGCTAATTACTTCTAATCTTACACATTGATGAGACTGTATTTTATGTCTCTGAGCCACTGAAACTGCAACTGCCAAATTATCCTCTACTGTAATATGCGGGTTATTTCTCCATTAAACGGACTGGCTTCACAAATGGCAATCCCTTCCTGCCAGGCTCTTGCATTTTAAACCATAATTACTTCTGGCACACGGTTCCATCCGATGAGCCCGTGTTAATCCGTGGTATGATCTCGGATAAGCTGATTGAAGCCGGGAAAGGGTGAGCAGAGCGCAGGAGGGGAGCCGGCAGCCCGAGTGCCGGGGCGGTTGGGGCGATGCTCCCCGGGGCTGCAGCCGGCCGGCGGTGTTCCGCTTAGCCCTGCCTCGATCCGCCGGCTTTTTCTTTTTCTGAGCAATAACCTCCACCAGATCTTTAAAAGAAGTGACTCAACATTTTCACCTTCTGAGGGGGGAAAAATGTGTTTGGAAGTCTATAATGCATGAAGGTGTTGGAAGCATAATCTAGTATAAACTGCCTTCAGTCAGCCCTCTTAAGCACCGGGGAAGAGAAATGAATATCTAAAAAGCAGCAAATAACTACAATTGCACTCTGATTTCATGGCTATATGCGATAGAGGTCAGTAACACAAGGCTGTTTATTTCTTCATACAAAGCAGCGGCTGTTATCATAACTTGCTGTAGGCGAAGGTATTGGAAAATCCTCGTTCAAGGAAATACTGTATTTTATTGCAGCATTACTTCATACCATGTAGGCTTTCTTCCCTGCTTCTTTCTCTATTAGTTTTGACCCAGCCTGATGGAGCTAACCTTGGGGTTGCCTCCCCAAAGGAGGAGTTTATTCCAGGAATCCAAGAATGAAGTTATAATAATTTGGGTTTAGTGTATTCCAGATCTTAATCCAGCTCTGCCAATAAGTAAGCGCTAACTGGAAGCTTTGGTAGAAGAGCAGGGGTTTTGGAAGAACAAATTTTGGACATGGTGGAACTTTCCCTTGGCTTCCATAGTTTCAGGGAAGTCAATAACACCTTATCAATTTAGCTATTACTTTTTAAAAGCATCAGGGAACTAAGCTGGCAGTGCTGTCTGGGGAAAAAAAAAAACCCACCAAAAAACAATACCAAAAAACCAAAACAACAGCAAAAACCCCAACCCTGAAAATCCTAGTGTTACCACTATGGCTACCACAGCCAGAAACACTAATTTAAACCCGAAGTACAGAAACATTTTGTGCTCAGTTTCAGTACTTCATTTAAATTTTTAAAAACCAGCAACAACCCACCACCTAATTGTGCATTAATAAACTTTCCTAAAATGGTGAATGAAATATATAATCTTCATTTATATGCTTATCAGCATTGACATTCTGGACGAGGTGTTAATCCCAACATTACTCTAACTACTGCAGTAATACATTTAGAGTAATAAGATGGTCCTAAATCAATATGACATAGACTAAAATGATCTTCCAAAATAATGCTTTCAGTTTAGAATATGAGAAAAAATTTTGCCCTTTTATTTAAAATACCATGAATGACTTGCTGAAAACTTTGTTGTTTTTTTTTTTAATATCATTAATGACTTCTATCCCATTAAGCATTCAATTAGTATACTTACTTATGAGCGTATTTTAATTTTTTTCTTTTTAAAAAGGCACTATCCTGAGAGCCTGTCTTTTCATCTGTTTAAGGAGGCCAAAACCTTTAACCCAAGTGGTGTAAGATTAAGCATGCTGTTGCGCCTGCCGTTGCAGGTATCCCTGCAGTGGCTGTCTGTGTGTAACATCACTATGTGCTGTAGGATTGCAATTACCAGAATATATGAAGCAATGTACAAAAGAGAAGCCCCTGAATTTGCTTTTTCTTTCTTACCATTATTTGAGCTTAGTCTTTCGAGTGATTAAAGCAGCACATGAGTCTTGGGCTAATCCTCTAAAGTTGGCTTCAACTGGTAGGATTTTAATTTATAGTAAATACTTCTGTTGTAAAAATCATCCTTTTAGTCTCAACTCTCCTGAATAATGCAGCGCTGTATAGATTCATACCTCTGTATACACATCTGATTATCATTCTCACTAACCAAATTGCAGGTATGTATCATGAGAAACAAAATACAGGATCTCCAAGCTCCAACAGGAGAAGAGACATCCACAGTTCAAAATAAAACATTACTGGCTTGTGACCCTGTTTGCCTCCTCGTGGTGGGGCAGCTGTCGGGGTGCCCTCAGCACACATTTAGATGTGCCCCAGCAAAGGCCAAGCTCTTCTCCATTTTGCCTTTGGACATAAAAGTCACCAAGGTAACTTTTTTGAGTGGAGGTAAAAAATGTCCATTACAAACCAAAAAAAGCAAATAGCAGAACAGCCAAAGCTCCATGCCATCCTAAAAAACATTGGAAGGTAACCAAAGTAACTTCAAGTAATCCAATAAAGATCTGCCTGAGCCTACCAGTCCAAGAAAATTAGGATAAAAAGAAGATGTAGTTGTACTGTGAGAAAGGAGGAGAGAGGGTACGTGCTCATCAGAGGGGAAGTGAAATTGTTATTTCTGGAAGGAGGGACAGCATAGTTGCTGGAAACGAAGTACTTCGCTGGCCTCTCGCAGCTACCTGCAGTGGTTTTGTGGCAGGGAATTTAGCCAAGACACCATCCTCCACCGGGAAAGTGTGGGCCCAGCAGCAGTGAGAGACAAGGGTGTACCCGCAGTAATGCCTTCGTCACCTGAGGTTACCCCAGGACTATGGGTGGGGGGTGAAAAAGGGTGGGAGCTGTATTTTCACAAGGATTCAGAAGCCGGGTAGAACTAGTTGTTGTGGTTTGCCAGTACACATATTAACTAAATCAGTTAACGCAACCGGCAGCGAGTAATCCACTGGCACAGTGTATGGGCAAGTCCATTGCAAGGAGGTCGGGTTAATAATTACAACCTGTTCCATAAAATGCCAACTGTGTCCAAGGAATTTTTCTTCGATGCTTTTGCTTGGGTTAGAGAGGGTGAGGGGGGGAGAGTTGTGTTGCATCATGAGAGAATTCAGCTGGAAGCCAGCCCAAAAGGGAGACTGGAGACCTCAAAATACAGCTTGCATGAGGGCTGTAGCAACGTAGCTAGGCTGTAGAGTTTTTTGTCTAAACTAAATTTCCAGCTGAAACTTTCTAAACAGAGAATTCCACATGAACTTCTCCTTTATCAAAATGTTCAGGCTTGCACTGTCTCTCTGCACAAGGACGAATCTCCCCCACTCCTAATGCAAAGTTCATTGCTCTCGGCTTCAGACAGATCATCCCCTGGTCATGTCCCACCTGAGCATCGGTGTCACCAGCACAGGGTTGCGAGCTCTTAGCATGCTCCTGGTTAAGCTTGAAAATGCTCAGTAATGTCCTACAGGTCATTCTGCAGCCTCTGGCTGAAGGATTTAATGGTGGTTAATGTTAGAGAGAGTACCGATAATGACTGAAGAGGTTTTTGAAAGCACATTCAGCAAAGTCTGTCTCTTGTAACTGGTGGACCTGAAGAGACCTTTGGGATCCATTCTTGTCCCAAAGCACCCAGTGGAAAGACCGAAACTGAGAGGCGCCAGAATCTGGCTGGGGGAGCTGTGCTGGATGAAGAGTGCAGCTAAATTATTTAATGGCTTATGCGTTGGCTCTGGATCAGAGATCGTCACTGAACAGAACAACTGTAGGACAAACAAAGTGGTGGTGGTAAACATCCCTAACAACTTAATTTTGCCTTCTGTAGATAGTTACTTCGGCATTTCATTATACCAACCCAAGCTGTTCAGTTATTACTTCACAGTGTATTGTTCCAGGTATTCTCTGCAGTAAAATCTGGGTATCTGATGCTGTTTCTATCATAGCAGGCACACTTAAGAAGGTAACTACTCCAGTAATGATTTGCTATGTGACTTTAAACAGGACCAATGTGGTACATGCTTATGTCTGAGGTACAGCAATACTGGGGTCAAGCAGTTACAGTATCATTAGACTGGCCTCCAGCACTTAACTTTTCTTTACACCTCTCAATTTCCATAAACTTAGAATGAGCTATCCCTATTTTTTTAGAGAATGAAGACAAAAAGACGAAATTGAAAATAGAGGCTAACAATAAAGAGGCCATTTCATGAGCAGCAGAGCTGGTGAAGCCCATGAGTCGGTACCCCAGACCCAAGTATGGCCCTGGTTCTCCTCCCTCCTCCTCGCATCTGCTTGCCCACCTCCTCTCCCATCTGCGCCCCCCCACGCCTCCTCGCTGCTCCCAGGACAAGGAGCAGCACCCACCACAAGCGATGCGGCACTATGGATGTCCTGCCCGGCTGGTGAGTGTGTCCACGGATCGAAGAAGGGACATCCCGGTGAACTTCTCTCTGTGGCAGCCTCTCGTTTCTACAAAGCCATTGATTTCTGCAGTAAGCTTGTTGGAGACCCACCATCGACCCTTCTGTCGTGTTGCTTGAAACAGTCCCCAAGCTCAAAAGCCCCAGGTTGGACAGAGAGAAGGTTAAGGCATAAATCAAATTACTTCTGGAAATCAGGCTAAAAATTTGATCCAAGTAGAGGGCATGGTCCAAAAGGGTTGTGGGGGCTTTTGTTGTTTTTTCTTTAATTGTTTCACATGCAGCAATTAATAATTAGGAAAAAATCAGGACTTTTAAAACACAGGGACAACTATCCTGCAAGCATAGTTGTGTCATGCTATCCAGCATATTCATGCCAAGGGAACATGACCCTTTGTGTTTGGACCTAAATCAGTCTTAGTGACCTCATTGTAAAATGTATAGGTATGTGAATGACTTTATTCATAGAAGTAGCTCCTAGGGGACAACTATTGTGAAAATAACTATTCACATACTGAAATATTTTTCAGATTGGTCTTGCATCAAAATGTGTTGGGGGGAGGTGTGCGTATTTTACGAACGCAGCGCTGTGGAGCAAGGAAGTCTTGCAGCAAGTAAAGGAAAATGCATTTTCTTATCGATCTGTTGCAGCTCTGCTGTTGCTGAATGCAATAATTTGGGATCTGAGCTTTTAGTTTTGCACGAGAGATGGAATATACAATCACAGGTTTTGGGTTGTTGCTAGGCAGCAGGTTATTGCTTCTTGGAAAAGCGGCCACGGCTGCCGGGTCCGGCCGGGCTGCTCGGCCGGTGGGGCCGGGTGGGTGCTGACAGCTCCCAGCCCTGCTCCTTCTCATTTGGGTGATATCTGCAGCCAAAAGAGAGCTTGAGAACTCTAAATTTCATTCCTTGCCAACCAGTATTTCAAAGGTGCCAAAAGTTGAGGTTTTGAGGGCTTTGACACTCAACCATCAACTCCAAGCTTTTCTGCACCCTCCATTTCTGAATTGAAAGCCT
Organism: Aviceda leuphotes; assembly: GCA_035590175.1. Lineage (NCBI taxonomy): Eukaryota > Metazoa > Chordata > Aves > Accipitriformes > Accipitridae > Aviceda > Aviceda leuphotes. The sequence continues at coordinate 39,859,533 of JAVJGH010000091.1, read as the reverse complement.
GAGTGATTTAAAAAAAAAAAAAAAAAAAGGCAACTACCAATTGTCTTTTGTTGAATCTGGTGATAAACCCAAAATCCACCATGCCCTGTTTTATGTTGGTATTATTACCTTTCTGTTTTAATCTCTAGCCTGATTTGTGTTTCTAAACCTGTTGCAATGGAATTCAAAAGAGCTCATTCCAAGATCAAACTAATCATGGCTGCGTGGTAAAAGCATGCTATGAATAGAGATTTGGTTTTCACCTTCCCTTCAAAAGGCAAATGTAGGTAATATTTCACCAACAAAAAGTTTTATGTGGTAGAATAATTACTAAGTTAATCTACATGAAGAGTCGGTAGACTTAGAATTGAAGCAGGTTAGTGGCAACTGAAATTTGTGGGAGCTGCATAGTATTCTTCAATTGTGCAAAATAAAACTATTTACTTTGTGATCAAACTAGTGACTTAGTAACTTAACTTCTTAGGCTTCATACTTATTTAAATTTGAGCTATTGTGTTTTTATCCTGTGAACACTGATTCTTTCTCTTGGTTTTAGCTGACTGCATCCCTTATTATCAAGCAGTTTCTGATGTCTGTAATCACAGCAGTTAATGTGAAAGACTTTCCAGAAAGAAATAATATCCCAAGTATTACACAAAAATGAATGCTGCTATTATACAAAAGTAACATGAAAAGACTATATTAAATCTGGCATGACTGCTGCTCCACTGAGTTTAGTTCCGTTGTGCAAATCGTTCAGTGTCAAATTTGGCTCATGTGAACATCCTGTTTCTTTGTTTTGGAAACAAAATTGGACTAATAGAGATGTGTTTTGGAATCACTACTTTGATGTCTTGACAAAAGCATCTGTACCCGCAGCACACATCATTTTCTGGAGCCACCACTATATTAAGAGTATTAAAAGGGGGAGGGGGGGAAATCAATAAAGCAGATACTATAGTTAAGCAAAAGCATAGTGAAAAATCCCTGCAGCAGGATATATGTGGAATCATAAAATGAATGCATAACAGAGAGTGCACAGGTTTTCTCCTGTCCTCTCTACAGTTTCTTGTCTTAAAGTTATGCTCTTACAAAAGCAGATAAATGTAAGAAATATTGAACTGCTGAAGCCAAACAATTACCTCTAGCTCTTATTATGCATAAGCAGCTTTAGGCGAATGTGCACATTTTGTAATTGCTACCAGTTCTGAGTAACACGGGTGGAATTTTTATTTACAAAACCCATTTGTACCATCAAATTCTGTGCATGTTATGACCTTTACATGAATACACGTAATAGCGCTAAAATAACTCTTCATAAATATACTTTTTGGCTGCAGAACTGCTTTTCCTTTGTTTGCTTATGCATAATATTTGTCATGTTTACAGTCACTTAAGAATTTTCTGGCTATCTCAAACATTTTTCTACTTTCAGAAATGGACGTGGTCACTAAAATGTGGATGTCTTAATAACATGCTGTGAAGGGAACTCTGAGAGTGGTAGAGGATCCCTTCCAAAAGCTCATTCTGTATGAAAAGTTTCTGTTAGTTACCTCTTTATTTTGAGAGCACCTTAGGTGCTCGGTGGTCAGGAAAACAAATAACATTACAATAGGTCCTAATGCATCTTAGTGCAAGGATCTGAACCAGGAATAGTACTCAGAATGCTGTAAAATTAGAGATGAGTGGAACCTGAAAACTTTAGTTGTTGATGTTGCTTGGACTCACCTCCTTTCTTTGTCTCCTCTCTACCTTCTTTTCTGTACAAACGCCTGGCACATTTAGTGTTCACATTTAATGTTTTATTCAAGTTTGTCTAACCCAAAAGTCAGTGTTGCATATTTCTACATGAAACAGCCTCCAGCAACTGCGTGGCTCTTGGCTTTTCTCCTCTCCTGCCTCCTGTGCCATGCCAGTGACAGACTTTCAGAGCCTGTCAGCCTTTCATCTCCGTCTTCGGTTGCCATCGATCTGCCTTTTCTCGCACGGTCCCAAACGTCACCTCCAGGACAGAACCCCTCCCGGTGATTCCTCTGCAGATGCTGCTTCCAGAGCTGCTGAGACCTCGCAGGAGGACTTGTTCAAAAAAAATCCCAAATAACTTTTTGGTATCAGCACCTTTCCAAAAGAGTAAGCTGGCCAACAAATAGGAACGTGGGCAATAAACCAAAGGTGTCATCTGCCCTGTGCTGCCCTTTGCCTTGGTGTGAGGATAGAGCATCTCACAGAGGAATCAGAATTGTCCAGGATTACCGAGAGGAGAAACCTCTTCTCCAAGGAGAGTTTGGGTTTTTTTGCTGCTCATCCATGATGTCTCACTGCTTTGCAAAATCCTCATCAGAAAATGTGTCTCGATGATACAAAAGTATTTATCTCCCAGAATCATGGTGAAATATATGGACAATTTTGCATTGTTTTTAGCAGTGCAAAGAGGTGGGTGGAAGGCAGTCCCACCAAAGTGGGGGGAATCATGGAGCTTCAAGACCTCTGTTGCTTGGCTCATCAGCATTGGGGAGCTTGATGGCTTGCTCCTTGGCTCCAGTTCTTCCTCACTGCCACAGGAATAGGAACCTGTGACATTTATGGCATCTCTTCCATTTCTACAATGAAACTACTGAAGACAAATTATGAAGGGGAATGATTTGGCTATTAACCATTATTATCCCTCGTGATCCACCCCAATTCTCCATGTCTTACAGATAACTTCCCTCTAATACCCTGTTTTTGAGCTCACCATTCTGCTCCTACTACAATTTATAAAGATCTCAGAAGAGCTTCAGCAGGGAGCTCCAGCGACAGACCATGTTATTTGGGCTGAAGAAATCAAACCTATGTCAGTTAAATCTTCCAGTGTACTCCCATTTGAGTCCTTGGCCTGAGTTATGTCCACAAAGCTGGGCTTCAGCAGGTTTGGTGGGTTAGTCACTGCTTCTAGGGACTGAGATTTGTTAGTGTAAGCTTATGCTGCCTAGAGAAACCTAGGAATGTGTTCCTCCCCACACCACTGAAAATTAAAAACAAATTAAAAAAGGAAAGAAAATAGAACTTGGAGAAGGAGGAGAAAGGGGAAAAGGAGAAAGTGAAGAATCTACTTAATTTTGTCTCTGTGTGTGTGGTAGATATGCTGGGGGTGATTCCCCACTTTATTTTATTATGTGAAGATAAAGAATAATAGCGGTGCATTATGAAAACACAATATTTTTTCTCTTATGCATGGGTTTCGAGATATAATTCCTGTGCTCTTTCTAGCCCCCCTGATGAGCACCTTGCTTCTAATGGCATGGATAATGAGAGATTTACGACTTCTGGCTTTTTGATAGCAGACCAGAACTCATTTGTCCGTTCCATGGCGGATCCTGTAATCATCTCTGCAGGCAGCCAGCTACAGCTTCAAGGTGTGCAAGCGGGGAAAGATAATTCAGTTAACAAATCTTATGATGCTACTTGTAATAGAAGAAAATCCATCCTGACATCTTAAAAAAATATTTTCCCATTTTGTTTGCATAATGAATCCTGTTCAGACTGAGATGATTTCAGCCTGTTCTGCTTACTCTGATTTGAAAATCTTCCCAACAAAGATGCCTTAAAATACTGTTATCTTTGTGCAACTGTGTTCAAGTACTTTCTTTTGTGGCAAAGCACTTGTTTGTATTGGTTTGGCTTTTTTTTCATGACAAGGAAGATTTCAAGCAAAGAGTTGGCAGCTGCTTTCTCCTCCTTTAAATCTATATTGCTGTTTGACCCCCATTGTAGGTAGGGGCATGCTGCTACTTAAAAGGAGTTCAGCAAAGATGCTTTAACAGGACTGATGTGCTCTCCCTGTGTCATCCTCTCTTGATGGCTAAGTTTCTAGCTGTGATCGAGCTATCAGGATGACATCATGTGCTCCTTAAGTATCTCAGTGAAAGCTACTGTCTAGTCTTACGTGAAGGTTGCTGAATGTCAGATCCTGCAGAGATGAAAGTCGGGTGTGTTTTTATGAGACCGTAAAAGATTAAAATCCACCTGTGGCTGTGGGGCTGCCTTCCTGCCCTGCCTGTGCCCCATCGTCACTGGGATGCTGCCTTCAGACCGTTGTCAACACGCCACCTCACCTCCTCGTTGAGCTTAACATCACTTCTGAAGGCTCAGGATAACGGCCTTGAGGGATGGCAAGACTGTGCCTGTGCCAAGGCTTTCTGGAGATGCATCACTCTCTCCGTTAACAAGTAAACACAACATTCACCAGTGGATTCCTGATAAATCAATTTAATATCAGCAGGGACTTCGGTGTAAGGTGGGATTTTCAGCATTCGTCTGTCTCTGCTTTTAGTACCGGGCATGTGAACTTTAGATTTATTGTTCAGTTTTATTTTAGATGACAATAGTCTCTGCAATTTTATGATATTCTTTCTTTATGACACATGAAGAAGACCAGAAGATGTGGATTTTGTTCTGGTGTTCATTCTGACTTGGCTTTCATCTTAGATGTATCTGTAATGTCCGGATGGTTTTTCTGGATGACTCACTTCAGATCTGAAGAAGTGAATTATGATCTCTCCCAGCCTTACTGAGAGAGAGCGTTGTGAATCTTTAATGATGGCACTCTTTTCCTCAAGGCTTCCTCAGGTATCTGAATTTAAAAAGTCACAAGCAAATTTAAACAAATCTAATGTTTTAGACAGAATAAAGTATAAATTATTTCCTGCAAGTTGATTTTAATAGTATAGTTTATCAGCTGATAAATTAGAATAGGAATAATGCATAGAAGGAGAAAAAGGCTTAAAAAAAAGTTTTAAGTGATGCCAAAGACATTGTGTTAGCTGAGTGACTTCTCTGATGCCTGACCCTTCAGCCAAGCCATTGACGTCCCTTAGCTACCAGGTCCCAAGTGGGGAATTTGAGCCTTTTTGGGTAATCACCAGTGCTGACCTGGGGGCTGTAGGGACCCTGGCTGCCACAGACCTGGAGGGGAGCCCGACTCCCCTCACAGGTCTCTTAGTGGGCTAAGGATCAACAAAAAAGATCATTTTTTTGGTAAAGTGGGGAAATTTTCCCCTTTTCATACCGGTGTATTTGTTCTGCGATGCTGTTTTATGGTGTTTTGAGGGAAGCGCTGGAGCTTGCTGGAGCCCCCGGAGGAGTTCATTTTGAGGTGGTGCTGGTGGCTCGGGGAGGATGGCAGACCTGACCCGTGCAGAGTAAGCAGGGCTTGGAGCAGAGCGGAGGAGATCAGAAGCGCTGTCATGCATTTGAAGTGTGTCAGCATATGAATAGTAAATGAATGCAACTTTCATGACAAAACCCGGAGACAAGGCCAGGGCCCACGGTCTAAAGTCATTCCAGCTCTGCCCAGTGTCACTCTGGGTGTCATCAAACAACCCCCCCCCAGCATGGCAGTCTGTATGTGTCTAGCAAAGATCTGAAACACTGGCAAAATAGCATTATCCGTGGACTGTTTTCACGTGTGTCTCAAGTTTTATACAAAACCTCAGCTGGCCACAAACTGAGCTGTCCTGTGCATGCCAAATACTCGCAGTCCGCTATTTTTCACCAGCACCCTCACCTTTGCAATCTATCTGTGTTTTAGCAAGCTGATTTACAAGTACATCTTTTCTGAATCATTATCTGAGCCGGCTGCCAGTTGGCCCGAGGCAGACATCCAGGCACTCGAGACTGGGAGAATCGGTTCCAGCTGCACTCCGTAATTAGGAAAACCCTGGTCTGTAGCCGGATGTCCAGATGCCTTGCCAAGGAGCGTATCATTTGGTTCAACAAACAGTATTTGTGAGGAAAAAAATAAAAAGAGTGAAGATGTAATAGGACAAAATTCATATGCCAGCAATTGCTCCTCTATTCCTCATCGCATCTCCCGTTTGTAAGCTGGAGAGGTGCGTCACAGTGGGAAGGGAAGGTCTGGGGAGGTTAAACAAATCCTTGGGATTTCAACTCACATAAAAATAAGTTTCTCATACTCCCCACAGAGATGGAAAGTACTTGAAATGCCATTTCTTTCATTCTTTCGCATCAGGGAAAAACTGAACTTTGCATTTCGTTGTGTAACAAGAGTTACAGTGCAATGTGTTTTGTCAGCAATGAGAATTTGTATGAAAAATCTGTATGTGACACACCTCAGCTAAACCCTTGTGCTGTCTGAAGTGTCTTCATTTCAGTGCTGTCTGAAGTGTCTTCATTTCAAGCACAGATTCAAGATCTTTTTAAAGTTTGGGGTTTTTTTTTTTTTTTTGCTTGTTCTGTTGACATGAATTAACAAATGTGAAGCTTCCAAGAATAGATTTAATAATATCGTGAAAAATACTGGCGCTTCTGCCACCAATGCCATTTAATCTATCTTAGCAACTAGATTAAATAACTTGGCAAAAGTTTGAGTGTTTTCCAACAATAGGATTGCCATAGTAATATGAGAATGTCATTGCATGGGTTATGGTACAAAATGCAATGCAAAACTCCACTCTGGATGATCTAGCAAAGAAAATAACCATTTCCTCCTCTTCTTCTTCCCACATCACTTCTTCCTATCTCTCCTGCTGCAGAAACAGCTACTTTTTAAAGTTAAACAAGCAAGAATTAATCAATCTATTCCAAGGGACCTGTGGGAAATTGGAAGGTCCTACCTACAGATTATTGCTAATCACAGGAGGTTACTCTGATAAGAATAACTTATATGTTATATGTAATCTACGTTGTGGACTTTGACAACTTGTTCTTGTCTGACCCTGTAGTACTCAGTCTTTCTCTTGTGCCGAAAATACATTTGAATGAAATTCATGAAAGGCCATCTGGCAAAACATGCCTCTCTGGATCTGATTTATCTCCGGCCAGCCTTCTGGATTTCCTTGCACAGTGGTTGACATTCATAAGTTGATGTTCTCCTGTTGTAGCTTTCCAGCTCCGTCTGAGACAACTGTGGTTTTCTTACTACAAAGCGTTTGAGGAAAATATTGATAACTCAGTTGAAGTTGTCGCTTTAATTACATACATTTTTTTTATCAAACGGTTGGATTTTATGAGGTCTTGCCTTAACTGAATCCAAGAATTTCTCCTTTATTCTTCTCTGCAAGTTACTCCCTCTTCAGTTGTTTTAAAAAGTAAATAAGACAGCATATGTAGCAGCTCTTCATTGTGAAGGTATTCACATGTAATTCACCAGACTACTGATACCCTGAAAACAACCTCCCCATAGGGCTCACCCGGCAGTTACCCCTATCCCACTGCTTGTGGATGCAGGTGGATTTTGTCCTTCACGGAAAGCGCGGCACCTCCTTCTCGCTGTGTACCACGGCAGGGCGAGGAGCCGGCTCCAAGGGCATCGCGCCCGCGTTTTGTGCCAGCAGTTACCACGATCCAGTGCTAGATCGGGTTCATTGCATTTTCGCTGATTGCAACCGTGCATTATTTCTCTGCCAAAAAATATCTAGTGGGCCCCCCGCTCCTGCTCTTTTCTGGATTCTCTTTTTTTTGCCGTACTGTGGCTAATGAGTCCAGCTGTTTTCTCTGTTGCTCGGGACTTTCCGTTGCTCAAGGACAAAAGCAAAGGGCTATGCCAGCTATGAATATACACAGTGGCCTTGGCATCTCGGAGCTGTGCCAGTAAAGCATGAAAGTATACTTTACTAAAGTAGAAGGTTCGTCACACCTCCCGTGAGTGTTTTGTGGTTTCTGTTCTGTGGTGGGACTCAAGGAGATCTCTCACCGGGGGACAGACCTGATACCTTCCCCCTCTTCCTCTTCTACTCCTTAGCTGCACCCACGGAGATGAAGCCAGGAAGCCTGCTATGGGGGACACGCTTTAATGAACACTTCTTAAAGTGGAGCTGATTTCTATTCCTTTGTTAATATAATGTTACATGTAAACTGAAATTTTGCTTAGTAAAAAATTATCAACTTCTGTGGCAGGCTGCCTAAGTGAAAGAAAAATAATACAAAAGGTCTTACTAGTGGTGTGACTTGTTGCTATAAAGCGACAGCCAGTAATGTCAAGAGATTTCAGCCCAAACAGAGAATTTTTGAAAATTAATTTTGGATGCTTATTACAAAATAGAAAGTAACGTAATTTCTGGCAAAACTGTTGACAGCAGATGTAATGCATCATTGCAATAGCCCAGACTCCATGTTGTATGGAAATCAGCTCTGTGTAAAAAGCTGCAGACAGGCTAGTGCTCATAGAAAACAAAAGATGACAAAATCGGAGAGAGATGTACTGATCTAATAGTAACACTGAACTAGAAAAGTTATGATGTAATAGAATTTGTGAATATGATTTAAAATTACTGTAGTTCTTTAAATGTGAAGGTGACTAAGTTCAAATGAAATCAAACTCATAGCGTCCAGCCCATTAATGCGCTCATTTGTGCTCCCAGTTCTGCAGACTAGACAAAAGTGACATTTGTCGAAATCCACATTTCCCATCTTCCCCGAATTCTCCACACTCACTCCTGAAGCCACAGAAGTCAAAAGCAGACATATTCAGGTTTTGGATCATCCCTGAACACACTGTGAGACTGTCCACAAACACATTTTTGCAACAGGGTCCCAGGGGTGTTTCGAGAGCCTCTCCTGGGAAGAGGGAGAAACAGGATCTCTGCGATAACCAGATCCCAGGACAATCAGATCATTTACAGTAGCTCTTTCCTTCATGATTGCTCTCCACTTAAACCCACATTTTCTAACTCATCGCCTCCAGGACACTGAAAATAATGATACTTTCTCTGCATTTTTTCCCCAGGAGTGACACAAAAGCAATGGGGCACTGATGGTCAAAGGACATGCACAAGCCTTCAGTGGGAGAGTGCTGTGGAGAGAAAATCAAGCTCTACCAAGGTAAAATAAATAAATTGTGTTTGGATAGCAGTCAGCAGAATGCATTCAGGTTTAAAAAACAGTCACTGATTGCTGAGCAGGGTATTTGATTTGGTTTTGTTTAGCTAGGCTTAGCTTAAGCAGCAGAAAAGCCAAATAAAATGATGGCTAAACGTTGTGATTCTGTGTGCTCTTGGTGAGGGGTGAAAAAACTGCATGGTTTGGGGGGAGGTGGGGGGGGAAGTTGTTAAAAACACCCCAGGAGACTAAATCAAGTGGTATCCCAGATATCACTACACTCTGTCTCATGTTCTCAAGATAAAGCCTGAGGTTTTCAGTTCACCACAGTTACTTTGTGTAAGTGCATATTTTTTTTCACAAGATGCAGTGAAGCTTGAAAGCTCCCAATGAGTATAGGATCAGCGGGTCAAACCTTAAAGATACATTTCTTTGCCAAAGATTGGGAAGAGGGAAGAATACACATACTCAAGCAGAAAAAGGAAAAGTAAATTATTTAAAATATTGGTGCTTGAGTTTGAAGCTAATCAGGAGCATTTTTGACATGCCTTTGGACTCTTGCAGGTTGTCTCCATCTGTGCAGCCCTTAACAAAAGAAATAAATGTCAAATTAACTACTGGAGTACGAGAGATGCATCCAAAATAAAGTATTTCAAGGAACATTCTTTCCTGGTGCCCTGTTGAAATCTCAGGGAAGCTGAGAGTTTTGGGAGGCATGCAAAGGTCTTAAACCTGTAGGTAGAAGTAAATCCAGCGCAGAAAATATGAGGCAAATGTTGTTACAAAGCATGAAAGAAACAAAGAAGGAAGAGAATGCTTTCCCTGGGGCTGTGAAATTATTGAATTGTCAAAACCACAGGCAGCTGGTTTAAAGAGTTGATAAAATTTACTTGGCATTTCACCTCGTTAATAAACTCTTGATCTACCTCTACCTGTTTGGGTTCCCAAATCAGCCTTCCCAAGAGTTACAGAGCAGCCCGTTTTCTGGGTGGAGGCCAGGAGCACAGGAATGGTTTTCCCCATGGGCTCTGGTGCCGTGTCCTGACTCCGGCACCCAAGCCCTGAGAAGGACGACCATGGCAGCCAGGAGGTCACAGCTCTGTCACTCACATAGTCTTCCTTGAGGAAGAAGAATATTATGTTTTGTGAAACGCTTGTCAAGTACTGGCATTGGTTATCAGATGATAGATGCCCAGGGACGACTGAGATGAATTTGTAAGAAGCAGGAGCAGTACAGCTAGCGAATGGCACCTAAACCCCAAATGAACTTGGATGAGCTTTCATTATGAAGCTAATTCTCAGATTTTGCTCAGCAGTGTTTAGTCTAAAATCAAGGACTTTTCAGCTTCTCAAGCCCAGCCGGTGAGAAAGCTGGAGGGG
>JAVJGH010000091.1:39835960-39849257 GCA_035590175.1 Aviceda leuphotes | reverse complement strand
AAGCTAATTCTCAGATTTTGCATGCCAGTTCAGTGGGGTTTTTTTTTCTATTAGGATTGGGAGATCTGGGAACACAGGGCAGGAGCAATCTAATCAGCCAATTTACAGCAACAATGAGATTAGGCCAGATGCTTTATTGCATGTGACTTATGTGACCAGCCGTGTGGATAATAATAGCAGGACATTTTAAACTCAGGTTAGCTTTAAAATGAAAGCACCTCCTTTGTCACACCGAGTGAGGTAATGTAGGTCTATCAAGATAGATGTTTCCTGTCATGGTTGGAAAAATGAATCTGGGCCACTGTCAATCACTCTTGGACATATGTGGTTTTATATCACTGATAGGTGCCACCAAGTAATCACAAGCAAGAGGGAACTAATGAATTAAAATAGTACCTGGAGCCCTTATAGGTAATTATATCACTTTTGTGGGAGGGAACATGGAGGAATTTTTCCGTGCTTATAACTGGTGAAGTTGTAGAGCAGTCATGACCCTGGTGCCCACATGTCCTCTGCAGCATGTGATGGCACACATGGACCTTTAGGCTAATGATCCGTAGTATATTTAAATGCATTTTAAATTCCAGCAGTCCATCATGAAAGAGTAGTTTAGAGTCTGGCAATTGCCTTTGACATGTCCGTTTTTAAACAAACACAGCAGCCACAAATTGCAACTGCAACAATGGGTTAAATACTGAAAATAATAGTATAGAATACACATTTTTAAATTTTTTTGCACCAGAGTGATAAGATTTTCATTGAAGTTTCCCAGACATTTCAGAGCTGATTTCAAGAGCCTGTGTTTTTAAGTGACAAAACAGTTAGTATGAATAGAAAGTTAACATGAAATTTCAAACAAAACTGTCTGGTGTGATAGATGGTACATGAGAAACAGTTACATATATTATGGTAGAGTTCGTTGATAATTTGAATCTTTTTGTTTGCAGGAATCTCTGTCATCACAAAATACAACATTGATTTCACCGGTAGTCATTTCACAGATGACTGATGAGAATAAATAAAAAGAAAATTGGCCTGCTTTGCCTATACAGTCCATGATCCCCCAGCTCAGTGCTTATCACAGGAAGCAATCTTTGGCTAACCATGGCTCAGTCAACATCAACAGAGAAGTTATGGTACTTCCCAGCAGATTAGAAATTCAAGCATCTTCAGACGACGCCACGTCTCTATTGGACTCTCCCATTGCAGAGGAAAAACAGTGTCAAAACCAGCAGAAAGGGTTTGCCTCCATAACTATTACTGCCAGGCGTGTTGCTGCAGGCTCCGGCGACCCAGCACGTGGACCTGGGGCTGTGCAAGAGCCCAACACCATGTCCCCAACCTCAAGCAAAGTCCCTGCTGCCTTCTGTCGCTGGCCTCCGCCAGGCAAAGCAAACCAACGTGCCTCTCCATTAAAGATTTCTGAATCCTACTCACAATTAGGTGAAGAGCCACAAAAATGGCTTTTTGACCCTGGAAACAAGGAGAACGGTGTGGGTCTTCAAAGCAGTGGTAGGAGAGAGAGAGTACCACTTTCATTCACCTCATGTGTCCATCTTCAGGTTTCTCAGCAGTGTCCAAATACCATCTATTATTTAGACAAGTCACTCAATGTATGCATTGACCAACTTCGAATTAACTACCAAAAAATTCATAGATCAGTGTTGTCCTTCAATATAAATTGCAGTACGTCTAGATTAACAGCAGATGGAGTAGATGGCATAGCTAATGGAGAGCCAATAGAGGCGATATTTCAAACAAAGCTCCTAGGAGAAAACAAGACTCCACTCAGATCAAACTTGAGTGCCCACTTAACAGAAAATAATGTAATTAATAAAGAGAAAACAAATGAAGGCTATTTGGGTAGTAAATACCCTTTGCAAAGTGTCATTGTCTCTGAACTTCCAGCATTTGTGGATATACCCAGAGGACCTAATGTAACAACAACAGAGAAAGATGATGGTAAGCAGTCTGGCAGCTATCACACTACATTTTTTCTCCAGCTTCCTAATTCAAGCAATGAGGCAGGTAAGTAACTTCCATAAACCTCAGTCTGGTGGAGCAGAGGTCCAGGCTGGAACAGACCCACCACAATGATTTTATGTCAGCAGATAACAGTAATCCTTGCTTCTGCAAAGGCACGGTGAGTCAGAGCACAACCCAGACGTTTTCGGTTCCAGGACTACCATGAATATATTTGCCACGCTAGTGTTGCATGCTGCTCATCAGATGATAGAGAAAACTCTGCTTGTGTTTTCTGCATTAAACCTCTACTTTTAACCACTTATAATTGTAATTTATTTTTCTTTCTCCCAGCAACATGCAAGCCCTTAGCCCCTGAAAATAATTAGGTCTTTCTTTGTATTAAGGGCTGAATTTCTTTCTAAGAAGGAGATGGCTGAACTGAGCTTGGCTTTGTGCTCCTTGCAATTAAAAATGATCTTGTTTTCAGCTTTTCTTTAGAAGGCTATAGTAATAAGCCCAGGCTTTTATAACTAATGGCTCCAGGTAAATGGTTTGCAAATCTCTAACACATTTGTTTCAGACACCTCCAACCATTTTGCAAACGTAAAATTTTCTTTGCAACGTTGTGCTCGGGGAAGGGAAAGGTGCCGTGGGGATTGCTTCATGCCCAGAGTGGTACAGCTCCTGCTGCACTGGGCTGTAGCAGCTATTTTACAGTGCACTTGAATAACCACAGCTAAGTTTATTGACTCTCCAGGAAGGGAGTGTGGATGGGAAGAATGTCAATGAGTGAGTCTGGTTTCTACCAAGAGCACTAAGGTTAAAACTCACCCGCCATGTATCCTGCGACCTTGGGCTACATTTAGTTGCAATTACCCCATTCTTAGATGGCCGTTTTGATCTAAGGGTCAGTATATGAACATAAGCTACTTCCTAAGATTCATCTTCCCAGTGTGCAAATGGGAAAAAAGAGCAGGATGAGAAGCCGCGTGCTGTCTGAGGGGCAGGACAAGGTGCAAACACCGGGGCTGCCCCATCCCTTTGCACCTCGCTTGTCAAGGCACAAACGGTGAGAAGTCACTGCTTCATTCAGAGGCCTTCTGCTTTAACCTTTAGGAAAACTATCCGCAGAGCCCGGATTTTCCACAGAGAGACCGGCAGCGTCAGTAATTCCAGAGCCAGGCCCTTAAACGAAAGCTGCGTGGGTCCGTAGGGTGAAGCACCCCTCAGGCTGGCTGCTGAAGAAAGCCTGAGAGAAAATATTTCTTTCTTTTTCTAAGTGTAATCCAGGTTGTCTGTTGTGAAGGGGAGATGGCACGGCGGGGGGGCAGGAGAGGGGGAGATGCCAACCGGTGCTAAAGGCTTTGGGGGGAGGAATGTAAAGGGGTGAGGGTTGATGAGGACCTTCCACTGACTGACACCAGCAAATTAAGCGTTTCAGCTTTGGACTTCATTGCATACCATCCTAATTTCAAATAACTACGTCCTCCTGAAGTTTCTGTAGGAAGAATTATGTATTCAAGACTTTGTCCGACACCATCTAAGGTCTCTCTGTGATGTACCACAGAAACAAGGATTAGAATAATATTGAGCCTTCCCTGGGCTTGTTGATACAGTGGTGGCCATGAAGGAATCACTTTTACTAGAAGTAATTAGAAAGTGAAATAGGACACTGCTCTTGGTTTCACAGTTTTACTAAAAAGAGGAAATAAGTGAGGTAACCAGCTGAGAAATACTGGGTTTTGAAAAATGACTTCCACCATTTGTATACACAAGAATACAGGTGTAAATAAACATGGGAAGTGTTACCTTTTTAACTGCTTCCACCTTTTGTGTAAGCAATAATGTAGAATGTAAAGATATATATTTCTCTTGATCACACCCTTTGTAATATATAAGAAGGTGTTTATCAGCTTACTACAACTTTCCTGTGTGAAATTTGTATAAACAGCCAGAATAATGCTTCAAAACAACAGTCTTTCTCTTCAGGATCCCCAAAGTAATGAGGTCTTGCATAGCCGTCAGCCATTAAATGTGACAAATCACAAGAAACTTAGTTAAATGCATGAGACATCCTCACTGCTCATTAAAATGAAAGGCAATTGCTATGATTTTAACCTGGGAGAAAACGAAAAAGTGAGTTCCCTTGGGTTCCAAAAATGGGTGAAGTAGGCAGAGAAGTGATCTCTAAGGTCCAATACTCCATTCTGGTGCAAATCTGCTACAGCCTGTTATATGGGTTTTTCCTGGACTAGATTTAAATATCTAAAGAAAGTTTTAATGGGACACTGTTGCCTTCCTGCTTTTTGCTGTGGCACTTCTGTGTATACAGCTGAATATTACAAGACCTGTATTGCAAGATGCTGCTTTACGGGCACCGCAGAATAACTACCCCATCAGCAGAGTTGTTTATACCATTACACATTCCCAATTCTTCTGGATATTTTTTCTCCGATGTATACTAGCTCAAATCCATTCATTTTAATCTTTGGTCCACTGTATGTTTATGCAATGAAATGTTTGTGAAATGAAATGTTTAAAAAGAAGGAAGAACTAGCAAAGAAGGGGCAGTGAACAACTTCTGACACTGTGTAAATACTTTAACAAAGTTATCTTATGGATGAAGGAACTGTGGAGAGCACTTTGTCCATCACATTTCTGATGACCCAGAAAGTTTGAGTTTATATTAGTTTGCAGCTGTAGGCAATAGCTTCCTGCCAGCAGAAATACAAGTGGTAATAACATCACCATAGCAAGGGAAAAAAAAAAAAAAGAAAAATTACTTTCAAGGCTAGACTTTTCTGTATGAAATCTGTAAATGTGGTTTCCAGGATGTATAGGCTGCCTTATTAGGATCTGAAGTGGAATGGGCACCCAAATGCTTCTCTGCTTTACAGGTTTGCTGTTTCCTTCCTATAGGGCCAGTTGAGTTATGGCCTCTTTGGAGTGTCTTTTTACTAATTTTTCATGTGGCTTCACTAAAGTAATGATGACTCTACTTATAGTATTACCTATACTATTTCATGTTCAAATCCAAGTATTCAAGACTTGGCTTTACATGGACCTGGATAACCTAATCTAAGGCCCTGCTTTCAGCAGGAGGTTGGTCCAGATAATCTCCAGAGGTATATATTTCCATAGTGTGCCACATAAGAAAAGGATATTTTAGGAATATTAATGAAATGTAAATGTTGGGCTATGCCCTGGATGGTAATTATGCTTAGAAATCTGAATCTCTCAGACTTAGCGTTCAAAGCCATGTTTCATGCTATAGCATCCCAAGGATGGAATATGATCTTGTGATTTCACCGCTATGGACTGTATCTTCTACTGGCTCCTTTGCTTTGGGTACTTTACTTCCATTATCTGGCAAGAAATTGGACTGTAAGTGCTGGAAAATCCGTGTTCCATGAGAAGTCAGACTTGAACTGTGGGAGGACATAAAGTGGTAGGACATAATTGTGCTTATTTTTAATGGGTGGACGGTATTTAAATCCCTTGGGGAGCTTAAGGAAGGCGTACCCGTTAGTGTGAAACAGCCCAGCGAGACCCACACGACCCACCTCAGAGGTATGACCAAGGGTAAGCCCAGGCCAAGCTCCATGAAGTCCTTGTCGCAGGTGATGGATGTGCATCACCCTGCCTTCGGTCATGGCTTTTAACAAGCTGTCAGAACTTGCTGACGCTGCTTTTAAGTGAATGCTGCAATTTCCTTTACTGTCTGTAGCTGATGTCTCATAAATACAAGGTAAGTTAAAAATGAAGAGATTAGTCTTGTTTCTGCTGAAGACAGGAGCATTTTTAATCCTAATTTCTCAGCTACCTTTCATGAAGAATATATTCTACATGAATATCTAGTTTTCCATCCATCTTTTACAATCTATTACCTACTGGGCTCTATGCTGAATCATTAAAAAGGGGCAAAGACAAGAAAATGGGACAACTTTAAATTAATTTTGACCTCTTGATTAAACATTATCATCACTTTACTCTGAAAGATTGTAAATGCCAACATCTAAATTTATCTGTTTAAGCTTAGATAATTGTAAACGTCTGGATGCCTGAGCACCTTCACAATTCTCAGCTACATTATAAACCTAAATCATTTCTGCTAACACTTCAACTTTTACAGCACGTACACTTTTGTTTTTCTCTTGTCGTCATGCCCAAAACTGCTGTGCAGAGTTAGTAAGGAAAAATAGCTGAGGTGGAGACAAATGTAAATCCCGTTTGGGAGGTAGGTGCCCCGCTGGCTCCCGCAGCCCTACGGTGAGGTGGAGAAGATGCGGAGGATGCGGCACTCAGTGTGGGGAGGGTGGCGGGAGACGACAAAAGGGCGTCTCGTGGATCAGAGTCGTATGTAAACTACCCAAAAGTAGGGAAATCGGGATTATGAGGTATGCTTGAGTCAGTGAAGGGAGGTGGATGTGACGTGATGGTGATGGGTGTGACTGCGGGCGTGAGCGGGGGCGGCAGTAGGCAGGGGCACTGAGAACCAGCCCCGGCACAGGGGGGGGGGGGGGGGTGCCGGCATCACTTCTCCCGCAGAATTCGGGAGTGAAGCACTCGATGGGGAAGAACACATTTAAATCAGTGAACAAGACAGATCAGAGAGCTGGTATTGTAGTTGCTTATACTTTTTTCCCAAAGAGAGTGGCAGGTGACTTGAAAGCATAATTTACTTAATTAAAGGAACTCAAGACAGTGAATGGGAAAACTGAGATGGGATATGGGCTTTTGGGATGTTGAATGGCCCCAGATGGTAATAGGCTTCTGTTTCCTTCTTAAACAAGAGTTTTATTAACAAGTGCTGAAAGGGTAAATAACTAAACTTTAATTTGTTTCAAGTGTTATTTTAATTTTTTTGTGTAGTGCGCATGTCTATACATGTATATATATATACACACACTTGTACTGGAGTAAAATCAGAACAGTTGGTGCTGTGGGATTTCAATATGCTGCTACCTGCAAAGCAAAAAAAATGTTTTTGTTTTAAATTCACATTGAAAAGCCCCTGGTATTTGAGATGTTTGTGTATCAAGGAAATATTTTTAGGTCACCTTTAAACTAATATTTACTCATGGTAATCAGGATGAGCGAATGTAGTATATCGTAAGACTGAAGACTACTAATAGTATTTACTTTCAATTATTAAATAGTATTTGAAATATTGCGATGAATGAATGTGGCCTATCTGGTGTTCTCACCTCATCTTCTGTTTATGGGAAAGTCACCACACAATGACCCAGAGTACAAGGTTAGTGTGTGTGGGAAATATATATATATATATATATACACATGAACAAGATATAATTAGATGAAAGCTGTTCCTTGCAATATGGAATTTATTGTATAGAAACTTGAGTAGCTACAGCTGATGCTAATTAACTCTCCAGCCTGAGAATGTGTACAGCAGTACTGATGGTGAAGACAGCAGAAATGTGAAATATGGACAGAAGATTTTACTTTAGCTTGCACCTGCTAAGGATGAAGCGCCAAATCTTCAGCTGATGTCAACCAATAGAAATATCTGCCTTCAGAGGAGTGACACCGATTTACATCAGCCAAGAATCTGGCCAGGGACGTTACTGACTTGGCATTATGGACATAGCAGCTGGTGCCGACTTGTTAAGAACAAAGGACCACATGCCAAAAAGCCCATTAAAAGGAGCTCCTTTGATGTTTCACTTCATCTGGTATAAATTTAAAATGGAGGAGGCTGTCAATTTTCCTTAGTCTAGACATTTTGTGTCGCTGGGTCTGTGTCACACTGCAATGTGACCCTCATGTACTGTATCAGATGCTGAGAAATTGAGGAGTCGGTCCTTACAGATCTTGAAAACTCGGTGAGGAATTCGCAGTCCTCAGCTACAAGTTACTCTGGAAGATGCTGCCATCCTTCGAGACAGACCCCAACCTGTGTGATGGGCAATAGGAGTTGCCTCTTCTTATCTTGGAGCTTCTTTATTCATTTTTAGAAGGAAGGGGATGCCTTCTCCTCTCTGGAGGGCCCTGGAGACAGAAGGATGTCTGCCTTGTTAGTGATGTTATGGATAATATTTCTATGAGTGAAACTCATAAATTAGAAGTATTTTCCCAAAGACGATCATACTGTCTGCTGAAGAGCCAAATTATAGTTCAGCTCTCTTTGGTTTGGCATGTGAAAGTTAAGGGTTTGCTTTTTCTGCTGTTTTCCATCTTGTTCAGGGTGGACATTTCTATCTTGAGCTGTCAAGAGTTGGTAAGAATGTAAGACAATTTGAAGTGAAAGACTCTGAAGGGGGCAAGTCACTCATTAGCACTCGGCAAGCAGTGGAGGACTGAATACTAGAAACATTAAAATAATGATTAAGAGAATGAGATGGGCTATGTGGATTTAGTGACTGCATAATGCCACTGGAGTAAAGGGCCTCATTTTCCTCTTATTCACACTTGGTTTAAACTAGGAGCAACTCTTCTGCAGTCTGTGAAATAAGTACTTGGCTCAGGCTGGCTGCGGTAAATTATCAGAAAGAGCTGAACACCTAGGTGTCTTTGACATGATGAGAATACCAAGTGGTCGATACATTTCTTACCCTGCAAATCACCATTTAAATGTTCTGAATCATCCTGATTTTTTTTTTAAAATCGCACTGCATCAAATTACTCCTTGAGTCACTACAATAGTGCCTGATAGCTTCTAGCATGACATCCTTGAAATGCAAACATGGATGTCTAACTCTGAGATTTTTGTTATGAGGATGTTACAGAGAATGTCTCAAAAGTGCAGCAGCAAATTTCAAAGTATTTTCAATAACCACTTCCATGGTTCTTAACAATATGAACAGAGATCGTCTCAGTCTAAGGACTAGTTGTCTGAGAGTGTTGGTTTTGTTAAAGATGCGGCTTTGGTGTAGCACGGTCAAAAAGGCATGACAAGAAAAACGATGATTCGAGACACTAGTCTGAAATATAATACTGATTATCTTCAATGAGAAAATAATTACCAGGTGCTTGACCAACCTCCAAATTATGAAAGGTTTAATAAAAAGGGAATATTTTTCCTTTTATCCTGTCCCAGCACATAGGAAGCAAAGGGGAAAAAATGTTAGCAAAATATACAAATGCTATTGTCGACCAGCTGGCTATTGGGAACCCACTGGTGCAAGCAGGCAAACCAAATCATGCGGGTGGATTATTTCCTGACCACTAAAATACTCTGCAGCAATAATACACCCTCGTGATCAGAGTGTAAGATGATCTCCTGCAGGTGCCAGGCAGGAATGTTTCCTTTTTGTTCGTGCCGTCATTGCAAATTACGGTCTTGTTCCACCAAGCGTCTCCATGCGCAGTCGGAGTCGGTGCGTCACATCCCGTCCCGAGTAGCACGTTGCTACCCATTAGCTCCCTGAAATAAGTGGTGTTCCCTTCTTTAACACCAAGAGAGAAGTTTGATTAATTATTTGCAAAGTCTTTTGAGAAAATAAGTTGGCAGTCACCACTGAGAGACTTATTGTTAGGTGCCGTCGATTAGCTGCATTATGGGATTGTTTGCTCTGAAGCCAAGTGTTGGACTACACTAATTTTGCCAAAAGCCTTCTGTAAACAAGCTGTTTCTTGACATCAAAAGGCTCTTCCTACTTTGGACTGATTATAGGTTTGGAGCCTAGTAGCTCTTAGGTACACTTGATAAGCTTTCTATTTTAAATTATTACAACTTTCTATGGTCAAATATTAGCTTTTGCAAAAAGAAAGCATTTTCTTTCTGAGAAATGTGTTCACAGTTGTCAATACCATTAAAAAACAAAACCCAAACCAAAAAAAAAAAAAACCAACAAAAGAGGTATCTAGAAAAAACCCAACCTTTTTTGTTAGAGATAATTTTTTAATCTAGACTTTTATCTTGAGGTGTTATTGATACAGCAAAGATAATTAAGCCTTACCCTCACCAGGCAGGGCTGTTTGAGGAAGCATTAGTATAGGTACAACGACATGTTCATCAGGAGTAACAGTCTGGCTGAAACTTGCCTTGACTTTGGGTCTTGACAATTCTGGAAATGGAGCTGAGGACGTGGCCCAGCCCTGTACTTCAGGATCAAGCCCCAGGTTTTTTATTGAAAGGTAAATCCAAGACCTCATTAAGCATTGCTTTTGGATCAGGGAGCACGGGAAGAGCTACACTACTGTCAGGATTTTTTGCAATTCGGATAGTTTCCATGGATGCTAATGCTGAACAGCGGCTGACATTGCCTCTTGCAAACGAGTCATTTGACAAACATCAGAAGGCAGTTAGGGACGTAGGTTTCACTGCTGGTCAGCAGAAATTTTAGTAAAAACATCTGAATTTTGTAGTGCTCCTTGCTGACTGCAGCTTGTTGACTGATTAAAAGTGATGTCTTTTCCTTGGCAGTGATGTGAACAATAAATTATCCATCCTATCTTCCATCCCTTGACAAACACTGAAATAACTAATAATATTGTCAATGTTCTCAGTGTTTCCATTTTTCTGTGTTACCAGGCTGTTGAGATGATGCGGTCTGTTTACTTACATCTAAGATCGTATGGCTTAGGAGTGGTAATACTTGATTCATGATAGGAATTGAGTCATCAGTCTTTGTCATCAGGAGGCTGGAGTCTTGGTTTGGATTATGGATCGCTGCTTGCCTGCTTGAGCCATGTGTGGGCTCTGTACAACCTACGCCTACATACGCCTGGGTCTAAATCTTGAAGAAGGTGGAATTTTCTTACATTGAAAGACTAATAATTGCTGCTCCTCTCTATGTGGGGTATTGGCAGCATTAGCTCCCCTCATGGAGGTGGAGGTCTGGGAGAGCACAGCAGCCCAGGGCATGGGGCTTTTATGAAATTAAAAAAAAAAACCAAGCAAAACACTGAAACCCAAACCAGCAGGTGGTCTATAATGTAAAGCCTACCTACAGTGGTGATGTCTGATCTCATTAATGACACACAGTGAATCAACGCTGTGTGTCTCCTTCCCCAGCCGCCTCTTGTCAGGCTTGCTTGGTGGTCATGGAGGATTTGTGGTGCTGTGCATCTGTTAAAATGAGCTTTGGCCAATTCCAAAGAAGCACTTAGTCATGAATTGTCAAAAATCCACACTGAAACGCTAGGAAGAGTGTTACACAAAAGTATGAAAAGCTGCATTATCCCACTGTAAAGTGGAAAAAAAAAAAGAAGTAACAACGGAAAAGGGTATGTTTGCCTGAATTGTCCATGTTTCAAGGAAAGGCAGGTTTAACCTGCTGTAATGCAGGGTCACTTCCTGTTAGCAAAACCCCCTGAAGGGAGAGGGAGGAAAATGCAAAAAGATACTTTACAGTAAAACAATATACTTATTTTACTCAGAGATCAAGGACTCTTTTTTTTTTTTTTTAAAAAAAGAGCTTTTGAAAACCTACTCCTGGTTTTACAGAATATTTTTAACTCCTCCAATATCATATGGTTTTCACTAAGGCATTATTTAAAAACTGAACTGTTGTCTTTTTCTTCCTTGCATAGGGCAATAACGACTTTTCTCCAAATGTAATTATGATGTTGTTCCTTAACTTTTTCTCCTATAAGCAGCTGAATTTTTACAACTAGGGTCTATATTAACTGAATTTTATTAACAAAGTCATTCAGCTTTCTGTTTCGTCAAGTTTTGTTCTCCTGTATCTCCCAAAGCATTACACTTGCATGTCTTTGTTCATTAGTTTTAAAGTCTTTCTTCAGCTGGGATAATAGAAAAAACATATATTGCTAGTCATCCAGTTGCAATTCTAGCTGTTCTCAGAGGGGCATATATATTTCAAGTTTGGTGCGTGGGGATTTAGATATACAATTCCAGATAGTCTTAATGAGAGTAACAGTCCTAATTCCCCACACAGTATATTAAAAACGATTCCAGAATGTACAGAGTGAAACTCTGTGATCTTACCTTTAAGTACCTTTGCCTCTTTCTTTTTTTCTAAATATCATTTGCCTCTGCATTCATTAGTTAAGGTAATTGACAGCTGCTCTGAGGATGAGGGAGTTGATCTTTGGAGCCCATGTCTGGTTTGCTTTGCTGTGTTTTCCTGGGGATTGACTGCACCTGGGTGTACCTTTGGAATTGAAAGGTTAATTCAAAAGGGAATTAGAGGAAAGAATTTACCAAATTGGCTCCATTATTATTCTGATTGCCTTCAATGTTAGACAAGAACAAAGCTACACCTTTTCTTATTGCCTTAATTAACTACCAAAAAAAAAAAAAAATCTCCCCCATACTGTGAATCTAATAAAGATTAAGATTTAGTTATAATATTAGTACAAGATCTAAGGAAGACACTTTTCATGCAGAAAGGATGCAGTGTGTTTATACCTGAATTTCATAAGGAAACTTGCTTTATTTCTTTCTTGGACATCCTTTTGTTGTCATGAAATGCTAAGAAATAGGGATCACCTTTTTTTAATCTTAGACCCCATTCCTAGTTTTGTGCATGCCCTTCTTTTCTTTCTCTCCATCCACACCCTCGCGGGAATCCCCAGACCTTATGGGCAGAATGCCACCGGTGGCATTTCTTTTGGCAGGGAAGGGGTGCAGTGCAGAAAGGACCGCTGTCTCCATTTGCACTATACATAAGAAAATTCCTGGGGCTTAATTCTCAGTTATTGAAGGTTACTGTGCTTACACTTGGAAGCCAATATCCACAAATAGCTAGTTTGGTAGTTAGGAGTAAATGGAGTGTGAACACTCCAGGCGACTCTTCTTTCTTTTGTTCAGATCCATACTCTGAGATGTTAGAGAGGAGAGATGTGACTTACAGACAACTCCTTCTCTCACCCTGGTCTCCACTCTTTTACTCTGCTACCTCACAGCCCATTTTCACCACTCTGGCGATTCATTCTGTAGTTTTGGATACCAATGCCCAGCCATAGCAAATAGCTTCTCTGGGGACACAAGAGTGGTTTGAGCAGTCTAACAATCTCAGTGAAGAAGATGTTTGGCTTCACAACACACACATTTGTTGCACAGACTGTTTCTTGATATGAAAGCAAATTATCTCCTAGTGTGATGCTGCCTTGGCTGAGCAGAAACTCTTTTCTCTTTCCACTTTCTTTTCTTCTCCTCTCTGCTTTCTGCTGGCCAGTAAACTACTTTAATTTAAAAGATGATTTAAAGAGATAATCTGTTTTCCATTCAAGTTCTTTCTGTGGCTTCGCTACCCTCTTTTTTTTTTTTTTCCCCTCTATCCTTCTAGTATCTTGGCTGCCTTTGTGCAAAGACTTCCTTCTCTGCCTCTCTGCAGTTACTTAGTGCTACCTGCTGCTTTCTTCATCTTCTCCTACCATACAGTCCAGCCCCTCATCATCT
>JAVJGH010000091.1:39821939-39835860 GCA_035590175.1 Aviceda leuphotes | reverse complement strand
TGCAGCCTGTTTCTACCTCCTCCCACAAACACTCTTTGATGCCCATGACCCCATTAATCTGTCCCAATGTTTTTTTCCCTCTGTATGTCACAAAGCATTTGTAGAAACACAGTGTGTAACTGCATGTATGGGATCGGTGGGGGGATGAAGGAACAGATCCCTGTATATGCATGAACTACAGCTGAGGGTATGTGCAGGATAGAGTCTCTCCAGTTTGCTGAGAGTATTTGCATCAAAACTAATTTCATCTGAGAAGAGAGCTAAGTTTTGACAAAAGATAAGGCAAACATTTGCGATGTGTGAAAAGCGAGGAGAAAAGTAAGTTACACCAGAGAGAAGAGGGGGAGCTTGGATGCTAGCCTAGAATTTGGGAGCTCTGTGTGCACTTCCTTTGCTTTGACCAGATTTTCTGTATGGCTGTGGAACTGCTTAGGATGGGAGTTATCTCAGTGAAGTTAATTAGAAAAAAGTTAATTTTTCTGTCTATGCTAATCCTCAGGGATCCCTCACTGGAGAATTCCCTGAGAAGTTGACTCCTGTCTGTATGGTCAGTCCAGTTTACAGAAAGGAACGTAAGATGTTAAAAGCTTTCTAATCTGCACGGAAAGGGAAAACACTAGATGTTGTACCTTAATGCCTCTGATTTCCCCAGAAATACCAAAAGGATGACCAAAAAGAAATATAAGTCATTCAGATCACTAAAATGTGTACTAAAATAATTTTGTGGCAAAGAATATTTCTCATCTATTGTGAATGGACTAAGGACTGGGAAAGTGAACTGAAAACTTCCTGCACCGCACTGCAGGATCTAATTTTACTTAATGACTATGAGATAAAGAAGTGTCTAGCGTGATGTGCCATCTCACCCTTTCTCATGGGTTGGATCAAAGGAGAAAAACACTTCTAATCTTCACTCCGTCCCCAGCCAAGACACTGGAAAGAAGTGTTTAGAGAGGAGCAGCTGCTGAGAATGAGTCAGCAGAGAAAAGAATTATGTGGCCGCTTTTTAAAAGTGTTTGCCATGAAACACCAGTCATTTATTAAACATTTAATGTCCACAATATCAAATGGGACAATCCCTGCCTGTTTTTTTTAGGTTTATGATTAAGTCTGAAACCAGTTGGTTTTTTTTTTTCCTGTGTGCTTCCCAAATCTCTCAGTTGCCGCCTTTCAGAGATTTTTAACAGCTATTGATCATTTCCATCTACATATATCTTTAGGTCCAGTGTCAGCCTGTGACTAGGACTGCCAATAGGCAATTTATGCACGATTAAGAAGACAGCAGAGTCATGCTGTGTGCATAGCCGTGTGGGTGCCTGCTACTGGGAACCACTGCCAAGTGGTTTATAGGGACATAAAATAATTCCCATTTGCTCCTTCTTTCTCTCCCCCTTCCTGATCCTGATGCCCTTTCCATGCTGTCCCTATTTCTTTGGATTTAATTTCCTGATTTTTCTTTTTTTTCTTCTTTTTTTTTTCTTTTTTTTAAACTGTTCTACCTCTTCTCCCTTCAAAACTCTGTCTAAAATGCAATGCATGCTTATTTGCCCACACTCTCAGTTTTCTAGGGTTTTGCTGGCAGTAGTGGTGGTCAGCTTGAATCCTCTGTCAAGGTGTGCAGGGCACAGAGCTAACCCAGCCAGCTCTGTCGCCTTTGACGCGGCAGGGTCCTGCGGTTGTAGCTGCTGTGCAACATCCTTCTCGGCAAAACGATTCCAGGGAAAAGCCTATCTTGTACAAATCGGACCTTTTTGCTGCTGGTTCCTGCTGCAGCTTCACAGAGAGGTAGAAGAGGGACTAGAAATGTCGGAGATGGGTGATGCTTCTGAGGCAGCCGCTCCACTACAGAGAGGTGAAAACCCTGATCCCGAAACTAGTTGGACCTCAGTTTTCATCACAGCCACCCTTGGATCCGTAACTATAATTTTGACCAGGTTTAACCAATCTAAAATGTTCCTCTCAAGTGAATAAGAGACAAGACAAAGACACATAGCATACCTTTTTTTTTGTCAGAGGTATCTTCACACCTTCCATGCTGCCCATCAGATCGTGTGTATATTATTTAGACTGGCAGTTTATTCTTATGAAGAGTATCCACTGTGATTATTTCTATCGGTAACATTTTGTTGCAGTACACCTGCATGGCAGTCATGATAAAATTTGTATCGGTTACAACTTCTAAAATATATGACCGAAAGCAGTTTTGCGGGAAATAAAGGTTATGAGGACTAGAGGCCCGAGAAGAAAAATGTTCCCATGTTAAAACAACCCATGGGGTTGTTTTTTCTGTCTTTCACAGAAATGCTGTCGGGAAGCAAGAAGCAGCAACGCACCATGGGCAGGAGCAGCGGAGCGGCCTCTGGCTCTCTTCCAGATACAGCATCCAGAAAGGCAACCGTTGCTGCTACCGATGGCTCATCGAAAAAGAGAGACAAAGACACCTCCACATCCAAAGAGATCCAAGCACAGGGCATCCTGAAACCAAAAAAATCTGTCTCCAGTAGTATGTGCAATATAAAAGCTTCGTCAAGAATCCTCTCGGAAGAAAATGTTCACAGGCAAAACCAGCTCCTAAAAAGTAAGGTACAAATCCTACTGTGGTTGTTAGGAATATGGTTTCAATAATAAGATGAGATCAGTCTCGAAGAAAAAAGTGAAATAATGGAAAGTCAGTCCATTTTTGTCCAGCTTTAAGTGCTGAGTATGAGTCATCTGGTGAGAGATCAATCAACTAATCTGACTGTATACATTGCTATGGTTAATAGAAAACAAGATTAAAATGAGAAAGATAGGCTTACTTTATAAGTAGATTCAATAAAATCTTGAAAAAACATTAAAATTGCAGAGTCAAGCATTCCCAGTCCAGCCAAGAAACACCAGAAGTGAGGTTATTTTTAAAACCTTGTTCTGATATCTTTGCTTCACTTCTGCAATCTTTTTTTTTTTTTTTTTTTTTTTTTTGACACAACAGCCTGAGCTATGTGGTGCACAGGCATAGCATGAAATACCTTGTTTGGAGAGGTCGTCATGAAGAAAAAAAAAAAAAAGAAAATGTTTAACAATTGATTATCAACAATGTTTCAACATGTAAAACATAATTTCTTCTGGTTCAGCACCAGTTGGGATGTCTTACTTCCAACATTTATTCACATAACTAAAATGGAGATGACACAAGCAGCTGTATTCATGCATAAGGTATTTTTGCAGAAGACAACTGCTAATATACTATAGATTAATTTAGCTTTAGTTTCAACAGGTCTGTGAGAAATTTACTCCAAGAATAACTTAAAAATGCTATAGTGACCATATAGCCTTTTTTTTTTTTTTTTACAGCATTTTGTCTTACAGTTTTTTATAGGCAGGTAGGCAAAACTTTTTCATTACTGACTATAAAGCTACTGAACATAAAACCCGTTTAGATGAGAGAAGCCTACATTCTGCTTTCAGTGCCTGAAGTTAAATCGTGCCATTTCACTAACTGGAAGTGACTTAGCTTTACAAAAGTAAAGCATCCACTGAGATCTATCAAAGATAAAGTTAATCGACATCTCTGTAAACCTGGCTTATCGAGCAGTTTAATTTCATGTTCACAGGTTTCAAGTTTTTTTCCAAAATGGCAAGAAGAACAGTATTAGGGAGGAAATACAGTTCAAACTTTTATAAGGCAAATGTACCCGACGCAGATCATTTTAATATTTTTTATAAGTACAATATAATATGTACAATATGTCATAAAGAGGAAAATATTTTAAGTTTATTGTAACCAAAAATTGAAATAAAACAGTAATGGGCTTTATTCCCAGATATTTAGTTCTAGAAATCAAATTATTTGGCAAGGAAGAAGTACTCCAGTGTGACTTTTCAAAATAGTTCATATGGAGCTCTTCCGAAGTTCCTTTGTTATTTTGGATTAATTCTGTCCTCTAAATCAGAATCTGTCAACTGTGATTTTTGAACACATAGCCTCTTTTGGTCCTAATTTTTGCAGGGAGTATAAGTTATAGAGCATTAAAGCTTAATTATAAGTGTAGAAAATAATCTTTTTTCTCAATGTGAATTGACAGCTTTCATAATAATATGCTATAATGCACATTAACCTTTTGTTTATTATTTTTTTCATGGACTCTTTCCACTAGCTAATGAATACATAAAAATGATAGAAAGCAAACCATATTATCAGCAAAGAAAAAAACAAGAGTAGTGTTTATGAAAGTCTCAGTATGGTCAAAGAGAAACGATATGTGATTAAGGTCCATAACAAGATGTTATTTCCTACAATACGTGCAATAAATTGCAATGAACTCAAAACTGCAAGTCGCAGCGTGATATGCTTTGGTTTCTGTGATGCAACTGTGTTATGGAAGTGTCTTGCTTTTGGGAAGCGAATACCAGTGGAGCTAAGCATCCGAGCGCTTTAATTATGCTTCGATGGGATGTCTGGCTTAACGTGAAAGATACTCTTGGTGTCACAGGGCAGTGAGTAGCACCTATGATTAGATTTGATCTATTCTGCTTAATGAGGCCTATTAATAATACCTTGGCATTCTTATTTCAGAAATTGCCCTCTATGTCTAATGAGGTGGAGAACCCAATAAAAAATTAACCATGCACTCTTAATGAACTTTTAAATCTCTCAAAGGTGATTACGAATTCTGTGGTTCAAGTGACAAAATAAAGGAGCACAAGGAGGAGGGTGAGCGGGAGCGAGCCAGCGGGGTAACACTATCCACAGCTCGCTCGCCAGATGTTACTCGAGAGAAAAACGATGCGCTCACCCGGCCAGAAACTGGCTCCCAGAGTGAGAAAACTCCACCAACCCCACAGACGCTGCGGGTAAAATATCACTTTGTTGTTATTGTTGCTGTTAATACGGGTATTGATTTTTTGTTACTATCATCTTAAATTTTTTTCCCTTTTTCTTTTTTCTTTTTTTCCCTTTTTTTTTTTTCCTTTTTTTTTTAATGGATGGTGTTTGTTCCCTGGGAAGTGGCTGAGGGCAGAAGTTCACATTTCCTTGATTTTCCTCCTTTCCAGTGAAGTTTTGGTAGCTTGCATTACCTGCCAAGACTCGTTTGGCTGTCTGGTTGTAAAAGCTCCCCATTCTAAGCCCCACCTGCCCTTCCTGTAGAAGAATCTGGTAAAAGTTCGGGGATTCACAAATTACCCAAAGATTTTTGAAATTGTACCTCGAAACTGCTGATTTCCCCAAAGTGCACGACACCCAGCACTGCGAGCGGCAGCTGTAGGTGCGGACGTGAGCCCGGGTTGGTAGGAAGCCCTGGCAGCAGATGTGCTTTCTGCCTTCTCCTCTGGTCCCTGCTGCAGACCAACCTCCGCTCCTGTCTTCTGTCCTAAGACATTCCTAAATGTTGAAGCAGCCTTTGACTGGAAAACATTTTTTTTTCTGGATCACCCGTGAATAGATCGGCATGACAATCTAAATAAACAGGAAAGTTTGCGAACTGTCAGGGACAAGCTGCTTTGGGGATGGGGTGAGACAAGGAAACAGGCAAAACATCAAGAACTTGAATTTGGATAACTTCTAAAAATATGTAATTCAAAACCTTTTGGATGTGTTCTCTGAAAGTTGGGGGTTTTTTTCAGAAATTCTCAGTTGTCTGATCTGGAAACTTCACACCAAGGCAGCTTTCTAACGGTAAAAGAAAGTCAAGACAGACAGGAAGGCAGATTGCTAACTTTCATACAGAAAAGCAATCATTTTCATTGATAATCTCTTACTGAACCCAGTTAGTTGCATACCTCATTTTTTCTTCTTTTTAATTCTTTTAAAACCAAGAAGCAGTTTCTCTGTTTCATTTAGGAAGCGCTAGAAATCCATAAGCCCCAGTTCATCTCTCGTTCCCAAGAAAGGCTGAAGAGACTTGAAAATATGGTCCGGCTGAGGAAAGCCCAGCAGAGCGAGGTTCCTACAAGCAACCAAGGAGCGCTTGTTTGCAAGCTTTCCTCAACCTCCACTTCAAGCAGAAAAAAGCAATACACCATTCCTCACCCTCTCAGCGGTAAGTTGAATGGTGACCAGCAACAGGTCTGTAGCTGTCTTTGAAATCTTGCCACGTGTATCGCATTTCCATATTAACTTTGTGAAAAAATATGAGACCCGCTGCTCCTGTTTCACCCCGCCGGCGCTCCAGCATCCGTCCTAATGCTCAAAGCAGAAAGTCTCTGAAGCACAGAGATGGGTTAGCGGGTCCATGGCAGTGGAAGAAGACTTTCTTGGGGACTTTTTGTCATTCTCACGTGCAGTGGTGTTCTTTGGCATGGCGCAAGTTACTGCTAGTTGTAGAGGTGATAGCAATAAATGGCATTTCATACCTCTCACAGCTCACAGAAAGGCCAGTTTGGAGAGAGAAGTGGCAGGTATGGGAACAGGTGGGATCTGTGAGTAGGAGCCCCAATCTGGTCTTCTCAGCAGCTTCTGGTGTGGACTTGCCACTTGACTCCCGAAGCCCTCAGCAGTGAGCCAGCTCTGAGAGAATGCTTGTCTGCCCAGCAGCTGTATGCAAGGCCGCTAAATCAATGGATCTGAACTCCGCGATTTCCTAATTCAACTTGATTAGGTTGTTTTATTACCCTAGTGATAAGCAGACTCGATATCCAGTGAGTAAAGCGGTTCTCTGAGAAGCTCCCTCGCAGCTCCCTCCCAATAGCACCTCTGTAAATATTATCTAGGCGCAAGATGTTAAACAAATTACTTCTGTTTTTCTTTTTTTTTTTTTTTAATTGCCATCTGGCTGTTATTTAATTCAGTTGACTAAAGAAAAAGATTTATTTGATTGATTGGCATTCCTTTTTACATTTTCCTTTTAAATCTGTGGTTGTTTGAAGCCACCTTATTCTACTGAAAAGTAAATCAACTGAAAACATTAAACAACTAGATGGGTCACCTGGAGGGAGTAGGAAAGAAAACCTTTGATGTCCTCAACACTGGGAAACAGGTATATGTTTTTTGCTCCCTGGGGAATGAGATTGGGTGCAGTCCCCATCTCGGGGCTCTTGCCATACTTTGCGTTGGAGAGAACCAATTTCTATCGCTACATCTGTGCCGTTTGTCGCGCTATGACAGAGTCTACCTTCCATCAGATACGTAATAGGTTTTACAGTAAGAGCTAAATAAGCGTAAGTAAACAAAGCACAAAACATGAATTATATTTTAAAGAGTTGATAAAATTAATTCACCACTTCAGTTATCCAAGTTAACTTACTTGGGTTCAGATCTCTCAAGGCTGCGCTGCTCTGGGGTGTTGGGGGTTCAGTGCCAGCACCAGCAAGCCCTCCCAGCAGGCAGTGGCACAGGCCAGGACTTTGTCATATATCTTGGAAGAAGTGGCAAATATTTCCCCCTTTGTTTGGTCATCTTCGAAAGGCCCCCAAATCACTCTGCAAATACTTTACGAAACAAAAAACCGAAGGCTTAAACATATTTTTCCTTATATTATAATTAAAGATTCATCTTTATGCTTGCTTAATGAGTAATAAAAGCATAATATTGAAATATATTCATTAATTATTCAAGTAAATTACCATTTCCTTCTTTTAGTGCTTGGTCATTAAAGATAAATTTGTCTAAAGAGAATCTTTAGTTTCTGTAACTCATCTGCCTTCATGTAGCCAAATGTAATATTCTGTTTGTGAGATCTTACTATTTTTATAATGACAGAAGTGTCACGTGTCTGTTATTTAAGCATAACTAATTAATATTGGAAATCCTAGATCCCTGATAAAGCACAACCGTGTAGGCTGCAGTTCAGAGGGCTGTGTAGGAGTGCACTGAGTATATTTAATTTGCTCTGAGTCCTGACAATTGGTATTTTAGGACTTCTCCTGGTGGATGCTATTGTGCAGAAGGATTACTATCATTAATGAGTCCCAGAGTGGGGGATCTTTGTTGCCTACAGATGCTCCCAAGCTTTTCTAGTTGCAACGCCTCTTGCAGAAGAGACAAGAGCTTTCCCCTCGTGCTCACCAAGAGCACTGGCTGCCCGTGTCCTTCTGATGTCCCTGCTGATGACAGCGGGGTCACAGCCTTCTCCTTCCCTTCTGCCTGCCCCCAAAGCTGGAAGGAAGAGAAGTTGTCGTTTGTTGTCATCATTTTTCTCTATTCTCTGGAAAAGCCGGTTTAGCCTGTAAAATGTGCTTTTAAAGCAATGAAGGGCTTTGTGTTATATTTTAGAAAACGGAAGTAAAATGAAAGGAAAATGTAGCTGCAGTCCAGGTAGGGATGCAAGCACAGTTTCAGCTACTGAGATGGGAAGTGGACATCAAAATCCCAGCGATTTAAGGATGCCATTTCACACTATGACCTGGTACAAGGGAGGCTGTGGGCACAAGCAGCAGTGTCACCGCCTGCTCTGTTGCTGTGCGTGGCCCATCCGTGCCCCCGTATTTCAGCTGGATCTAAGAGGAGCTGCTTTTTAACTTGCCTTTCTTTTAAATTAGGATTACATCTCTGAGTTTTTATCAGATCAGACGACTGATCCAGCTCGTCAAGCCGTTGTGATCAGATGAGTGGGTGTGGGGGAGGCGAGAGGGAGGGTGGGAGATGGCGAGGGAGGAGAGCAGTGCCGCTTCCCTTGGGACCAGCTTCCCATTTTTATGGGTGTAACGAGGCCGTACCCTTCCCAAAGAGAGCTCCAGGGCTGCCCATGTACCACACCCGTGCACAGATGACACCAAAAGCTGCCCAAGCTGGCTGAGCAAAGACCTGGCAGCGTTCGTCCCTGACCGTGTAATTCAAAGCCAGCTTTCCAAGTGGTGGAGAGCCTAGGATTTGTGTGGGGCACAAAGTGCCCAGAAAAGGAAAAATACGATAAGGTGTGTCTGTAGGTCCAAACACAGAAATGCCACCTCCACCTCTGGCTATGCCTGGCCGTGAGCTGGTCGTGGTCTGAGAGCTGCTGACTGTGACACTGCAGCTGGGGACAGGGGCTGGTGGCTGAGGCTCGGTGTTCTGTTATCCCAACCTCTGCTTTCCAGCATGGTCCAGCTGCCCGGGGTGCCCTGGGCAACATCAGAGGGCACAGACCTGCCGTACGTCCTCCCTATGTTGCCATGGACATTCCTGTGGTCATCTGGAAGCCTGTGTCTGTTGCAGTCACTTATAAAGGCAGAACAGATGCTAGACCTCAGCCCTCATTAGAAGGCAAGGGAACTGGGCACCTAACACTTCTGTGCACGCAGGGCAGTTGCTTTGCCATGCCCTCATGGCCACTGGTATTTTATTTGGTACTAGTATTACTGGTTCTCCTGTTCTCTCTGCTAGTCTTAAAAAACCTCTGCCAAACGCAGCCTGCCTGCAGGTTTCTTGGTCTTGGGACACCAGCTGCTCTTTCACACCACCACACGTTGAAACAACGTCTGAAAAGAAGAACCCAGGAGGGTAAAATGATAACCTGGAAACTTGCTTAAGTGTACAGCATTGTACTGGTGGCACCTCTAGGCTTCAGGGTATGATCTTGTGGTTGCTTTTTTTCGGTCTGATGATTTCCTCCTTTCTCTTTTTTGCTCTTTCCTTATGTCTTTGGGATTTGTGGAGGTAGAGGTCTTTATGGCTCTGAGGTTCATAGGGCTCACTGACGGCAGACCCTCATATGTTTTCCAACGGTCCTTTTTGTAAGAGCACGTTGGCTGATGAGTTTAATTTCCACTGACCCCGACACAGTGACCCCAAGGATGGATTATAAGCGCATTTGTGGCTGGGGAGAAGCAAAGAGTCTCTGTGCAACCCTGAGGTGCTCGCAGAGCAGGTTGCTGCAGCATCTTTGCTGCAAGCACTGGCAATAACATCAGTTATCCGATTAGTTTTCCACCACTGGAGGACATTCCCTGACCCAGTTCCCCACGTGCACATCCGTGCCCGCACGGGAAGGTGGCACAGGAGGGGGAGAGCTGGGACTGCCTCCTGGGGTAGCAGCCTGACTTTATGCTGGTATAAATGGGGGTTAAACTGCAGATGTTTCCCTCTGCACTTGATGAGTTTGCTGCAGTGATATCTCTCTGAAATAAGCTTGTTACATGCACTTCGCTCTGGACTTGCAGCTTTTATTTCAACAAAATAATTTCGAGTCAGAGCAATGACCTTCAGAGATTTTTCTTCCCCTGAGATTATTCTACCAGACTAAAGTGTCTTTATTGATAATATTAAATTATTAGCTAGCACAGTTTGCCAATGTTTTGACACTGTTGTTGCAACTTTAGTTTCTTGTAGGAGAAAGAAATAATTGCTATTCAACATCATTTCCATATAAATACCAACATCTGTGCAGTTTCCGTTTACCTTCTCATCCGCCAAAAAAAAAAAAAGTTGTTTACCATTTTTAGTTGTAATTCCTGAGCAGGATTTTACAAATTCTGAAAGTAATCTTAGAAAAACAATAATGTTTATCCGGCAGAAGATTTTATCATCACAAGAGCACTTTGAAGACGGAGAACCTGCAACTCTCACGCTAGCCTTTGTGCTGTGTAATGTGTACTGCTAAATTTCGAGAGTGCTAATTAGTCCAAGACAGACTACTCTGCTGTTGACTATGTCGAACAAATTAGAGATCCCACTGTGACGAACTGAATAGAAACAATGTTCAAATAACTGGATTTAAATCTCTAAAACCGTAATGTAATTACTTCAGTGACAGGACTACCAGCTGTTTATAGGCCTTTAAATCTGCATAATGAACAGCCTTGTGATCTTAGTGTACACAAGCACTTTCAGAGGTTTAAAAAAATTTCTCAGGCACATATGTTTTTTTCGTACCTTCCATTTTCCTTTCCTTTGAGAGGGTGGTGGTTCATTGGAAATGGCAATATAAGTTGAACGTTCCCATTCAACCCCTACCACGGTGCCTGCTGTGTTTCTCTGGATTTGTATCCAAATCCTGTATCTTTAGTAATATTTTGGAAACAATTTTATACCTCCTCAGTGGTGCTTCTAAACCTTTCCAAAAAGCTTTATTGTAACTACAAAAGCCTGGAGGGCGAGGATTGCTGTTTGTTTGTTTGTGTTTCCAAGGGGTTGGTTTCTTGAGAAGCTCTATGCCAGGGAGGTTTTTATTGGGACTGTAGAGAGAGGAGAAAACGGCAATCGGAGAATTTGCAATAAGCGTGCAGCCGGCAAATCCTGCCGCCGCTGACGTGCATCCTCCTGGTCTTCAGATGCCGTTGGTGGCTGATGAGGTGTTTGCAGCCACCAGCCCATCTCTGTTTGCGTGTAACTTCGGTTGTGCCATTTCTCGGGTTCCTTCTCCCCATCAAAACTCATAGCTAGCAGTAGTGCCACTGATCCTGGCGGCACCTGGCCTCTTGATTAAGGCTGACAGCTCTGAATAAAGACTAAGCTGCAGTCAGGTAGTTGAATTAGGAAGAGGAATGGCCTATTTTTGTGATATTATTGTTCATCACATTGATTGGAGCAGGGCCTATGAGTCAGCTAAACACGGCAGCACGTTGCAGGTCGCGGGCAGTGGGTGACACGGTCCCTCGGGAGCCCGATGCTCGGACTCGCTGTGACGACAGGGGAGGAGGCGATGCTGCGAGTGGGGTGACCAGCATGTCCCCTCCGTGCCCTCACCCTTGCGAAGGGGGGAGATAGCCAGCCTCTGTGCAAGAAAGGTGGCAATAAATTGGAAAAATCTTCAAATATGAAGAGTTTTCTGGGTGGATGGTGGCAGCGTTGAAACAGCATGCCTCGTAATGGGTGACTCGCAAAGTTCAGTCAGTTTGCTGGGCGATAATTTCGTTGGAGTCTTGAAGCGGCCAAATGGAAAAATGGATTTTTGATGATGGTCTTTTTAATCTAGGAGTAAAAGCTCTGATTTCACTCATGATTAGAAATTGAAACTAAAGAAGTGGGGATTAAGAAGCTGGTGCAAATTCTACCAAAGATTAAATTAATCTTTTGATGAATTTACCAAGATTTGTCATACCTTCTACATTACCTGCTATTTTTTGAAAGAAATTTTATGCTTTTTAAGACTACATGCTCTGATCAAACAAGAATGGTTTAGGAAGGCCAGGTGAGATGCTAATTAATTTTTTTTCTGGATGAAATCCATGAATGTTCAAGTACCATTTAGACAGAGGCGACTGAAATCTCCTGCATCATGCCCAAAATTAATTTAGTATGAAAATATTTTCATAAACCTGTAAACTTTACAGCTTTTTTTAGATACTAGTGGTGTTTTCCATTGTTAAGACTGAAATATTAAGGAGGATCAGAAGTCTCAATAGCCACAGTGTAGGACAGACCTGAATGGCTGGAAAGCCCATGAACCATCTTCCTGTAAGTCCTCTTGGGTGAAGGACCACTTTTGAGCTTCAGCATTTTTCTGAGATGAACAGAAAGTCCAGACAGTCTTACCATCAAACCCTTAACTAATGGGTTATTGCATTTTTTATAAATAATACCAAAACCTCATCTGTTGACTGCAGCTGAAGTAATTCATTGCATGAAGTCATTGACATACAATGTGCAAAAGCTGGGCAGCACCCCTGGGTGTAGGCACTAGTTTATATTCTCTGGATGAATTCCCAGCCAAGTGCTATGGGCATGCTAAGCTGAATGCCATCTAGACATTTATCTTAGACTCAAGGCTAATTTATTTTTTAGGGGACTTTTGATTTTAAAAAGTAGTGTTTAAAAAAAAAATCTTTTAAATCTTAGGACTTCTCTGGGTGAATGGGGTTTTGGTGAATTATTTTTTCTGTTCAGTAAAAAAAGCAGTTTAATTAGAGAACCACCACTACCAGAGCTTTGCTTTTCAGAGACCAGCAACACATCCTCAAAGGCACATTTTAGCTCCTAACAAACTTTGAGAATTTGCATTCATGTTAGGGGAAAATGTATGTATATTCTGACAGGCAGAGTTTAGCCTTTGATACATTTTACCACTCTTTTTCTTTTTTAAGTGTTTCAGTGACTCAGTGGTAAATAGTAAGTCAGGGGACGGTTCCAACACAATCATTTTATCTGTTCTCTGTCTAAACATTTACTAACTTCCCGAGCAGAAAAGTTACTCATCCTGCCTGAGGTGCAGTTTAGCATTAGTTAAAATATATTACAGTGATGACCCATTTACCTTCATTTACGACTTGCTGAAATGGCTTCTTTCTCCTACTGTGGAGATGTCAGACCACTGCTGCACGCAGTGTTGGTGTAAATACCAGAAGCCCAGTAGCTTCACAAGGTTTGAATAAAACACCAATGAAGTGTTTCATGCCTATCTGTCCAGATCTTCTTCTAACTAACTGTGGTGCATCGCTGGAAATGCTGAATGTCTGCTTTGAAGTCCCTTCTTTTCTATCCTTCAGAATAGTTTTCTCCAGAAGCAATACAAGGCTGTGAAATTTGATAAGGAACTCTGATAAATGCAATTTAAAAGACTATCAGCCTGGGGAATTGTCCACCTTATGCCCCACTTTGATCTTCACTTGGTAGGGAAGAATGTTAATTCAGGTCTTCATGATGTGTTTGGCAGGTTATTATAGCTCTGAATGTGCGCTGCTCCTCCA
Source organism: Aviceda leuphotes (assembly GCA_035590175.1). Lineage (NCBI taxonomy): Eukaryota > Metazoa > Chordata > Aves > Accipitriformes > Accipitridae > Aviceda > Aviceda leuphotes. The sequence continues at coordinate 39,822,339 of JAVJGH010000091.1, read as the reverse complement.
CTTTGAAATATGCTTTCTTGTCAGTATTGAATATTAACAAAATTTAAATGCATGTATGATTTTTTATTTCCTCATTTATACTGGGTTTTATTTATTTTTCAGTTAATTCTTGAATTCTAATCTTAAAATTCACCAAGGATTACCTTATTTCTGCTTGATGCTTGCATGTGATTTTTTTAAATTATACATAGTGACCTGAGAGTGATCTGAGAGATACTACACAAATGTTTACCCCTAACTGTTAACCTTTTGACTCCAAGCTGCTTCACAAAGGGTATTTTTATAATGAAGGTAGATTTTTTTTTTTTTTCTTGGAGGATTTTCCCCAGCGTCTCTTTTTAATCCTTACCTTGAAGCCACCCGCACAGCCACATAACTAGTTCCAGGCACCATCGTGGGC
>JAVJGH010000091.1:39800689-39817146 GCA_035590175.1 Aviceda leuphotes | reverse complement strand
AGGTGGGTGCTGGTCTCTTCTGTCGGGTGGCTGGAGATAGGACAAGAGGAAATGGCCTCAAGTTGAGGCAAGGGAGACTTAGGTTAGATATTAGGAAAAATTTCTTTACCGAGAGGGTTGTCAGACATTGGAATAGGCTGCCCAGGGCAGTGGTTGAGTCACCATCCCTGGAGGTATTCAAAAAGCGTATAGACAGGGGACTCTGTAACATGGTCTAGTGGGCATGGATGATGGTTGGACTTCATGATCTTGTAGGTCCTTTCCAACCTAAATGATTCTATGATTCTATATTTGATAAGCAAGTACCCCACAAATGCAAGCAGCCAACACTACAGTTCATTACGTGAAACAAGTCAGGAAAGCAGACATGCTTCTACTCTACGCTTTCTCACCTGGATTTGACCTTTGAAGTCAGTGATTTCTGTACTGTATTTGCTATAGAAATGCTTACTGTTTGGGACAAAGTTCAGGACTCCCATTTCAAACTATCTTTAAAACCAAAAAAATAAAATTGAGTCTGTGCATAAGAATTTAGTGTAACTTAAAAAGATCTAAACAGCTTTTCCTTTCCCTCTAATAATTTTATTGAAAGTAGCAAACATTTCATGCCTCTTTTAACAGGTTTTGCTGCCTGATGCAGCAAACATGAGAGAAATCCTCATTTTGCACTGATTTGACTCTGACATAAGTGTTTTCAATCATTTTTTACTTCTTTTTGAGCTATTTAAGGTATTTCATATCTATAGTCATAGATTATTTTGAATAAAACTTTGAATAATTAGAGTACTGATGATCAGTTCAATTCTTTCCCCTTAGCAGAACTCAGCGTTCCTCTAAATAGCATTTTCTGAGTATAAATCTGTTTTGTGAGTCTGATGATTCAGTAGAGTCTGTAAGATAACTAGTGTACAACAAAGTTTCATAGAATATTTTCAAAAAATTTCCACTTTTTTTTTTCCCTTCATTATTGGAGAGTAGGCTGCTCATTTACTAGATGAAGCTATAAAAGTAATTGCTTTAGAGATTGGGAAAAGTAATTTTCTTTCTTAGTTGATTCAGGCGTCAAAGCATATTACCGCTTAAAGGAAAACTATAATACTCTCAGTAAAAGCATTACTAAAGTTGGATTGTGGCTTTCTTTCTTTGCGTAATTATAATTGCATACTTTTTTTACTATAAAAGAAAGCTATTTTAAATATAATTGAGAGATTAGTAAACTCACACACTGCTTACCCCCCCCCCCTTCAAAGACTTTTTTCTTTTCTTGGAATAGCATTATGAAGCACTAGGTTTGTTTGTACACTTCCTAGATGAAACATCCAAAAAGTCAGGGACAATTTTTCATCTTAACACATGAGGAATTAGAATCACAACTTTCTATGAATAAACAAGGCTAAATCCCTACCAAAAAATGCAGTGACTATTTATCCCTATCTCCCTTTTTAACTTGTCAACATGATTTCCTTCTGGTATTTATATATTCTAAAAACCATTAGTATTGGCAACAGTCACTTCAAAATGCGCTGAGTAGCAATAACATTTGTGCAATCATTCCTAAAACGTGGTCCTCAGACATTCGTAGCTCTGCTTTGGGTTCTGTTGGTTTCCTTCCCATGAAGGAGAAATCTCAATTCTGGAAGGTGAGAAAGCACACTGCCAGGCAGGCAAAGACGTGAGGACAGAGCATGCCTCCTCAGAGGGCAGTATTATTTGGTCCTAAAATACTGCTTTTTATTTTTACAATACCTCCATAATAGAATTGATTTTTTTCCTCCCCTTTCATTAACTGATTCTCTGAGCAGCCCTAGAGTATTATCTCCAGGCTCCCAAAAGCCAAGAGCACTGCCTGACCTGGCCATGGCCATACAAGCAAAGCAGAGGCACAGCCAGAACTAACCTGAGTCTGCCAGCGGCTCAGTCATTTCCTTTTACTACTTCTTCTCACTTGTATCTCAGCATCTTTCCCTACTTCTTTCCTTTGATCCTGTCCTATTCTCCTGACAAGTCAGCCTTTAACTTTTCTGGGTTTTTTCAGATCATTACTATCTCAATTCCAATTATTTTTCTCTCCTTTCATCTATGTTGCCATAAGCCCACCAAGAACATGCTTTTACTTTTGCCAGCATTCTTTTCTGATCTTTTCCTAAATGAATTACTTGGTTTTCTGTGTCTGTCCTTTGCTTTCATCTGATTCATTCCTCCATTTTATTTCATTTTCCCCACTACTTTCCCCCCACATTGTTCTTCCTCCCTCTCCTCCACTCTCTTCCACTTCATCCTCCATTCATCATTTCACTCTTGCCCTTGCCCACTCATTCATTGTTTTATTTATCACATGTATTTATTCAGTTATTCATTCACTCCCCCACTCTCCAATTACTTGAGGAACACGCTTTATTCTCTAACTACATAGGCAGCATGATATATTCTCCAAGAGTTTACAAATAATTTGTGGAAAGGACAAAAATGTTTTTTTCTTAGGATTTTTAAGGCTAACCACAATTTTTGAGTGCCCAGTTTGGTCCTAATTTTATTTTATTTAGCATGTGTTAGAACTCCTGCAGGTGTTAACTCGTGATATACAAACCAAAGGTAGACAGATTGCTGATGGTTGTTGCAGATTGGGACTCTGGGAATTTTTTCTTGCTTTCTTAGCCTAAACAACAACTGATGCTGAGCTTTTGTTTCTTACCATGGGTCTAAGGCTCTTAAAAGAACAAGGCACATTTACAGTCTCTTATAAAAGTAGGCATGTAGAATAAACACTGCAGCTCTGCTGTAGCAGACTGAAGAGTCTCACGCTTGGTTTGTTATTGTTCCGACTAGCCTGTCGGATGCATTTTTGAGGGCTTCAGCATTCTGGTTTGGTCACCCAGATACTTCATACATTAAAATGGAGACATTTTAAAGAGACAAATGGATGTGCCCCAATGTCAAAAGCAGAAAAATCCACACAGTGCACTGAGGAAAAACAAAAAGCACGTAAGGAAAAAATGCTTTGTCTTTGAGGAGATACATAGGGGATACAAATCAATAGCTTGTCAGTTAGCAGCTTTTTAACACAGACAGACTTTCATCCAAACAGCCTATATGAAATGTAGAAAGCAAGATAAAAGGAAACCACAACTCCACAGATTCTATGTTATTAGCTGGGTGAAGGACACATGCAATATACAGTCAATAGAAGTGACAGCACACTGAAATCATGGAGGATTTTAGTGTCCCTGAGGGACTAGACCACAAGTATCATCTCATTTCTCTAGTGTAAATATCAGCAACTGTCTCTGAAGGACAGGAATAAAGCTATGTTACTCCTCTGTGACATTTTGAACTGGTGGAGAACCAGGTCTGTAGGACTTCTCTTTCTTCTCCAAACCACACAGGACAGACAGAATTAGCTCGAGGGCACCAAGAGAGAGAGGTGGACCAGTTCAGAGCCATCTGGGATGGCAGCAGGGTACAGGACAGGGGCTGTGTAACTGGACTGCTTGCAGCTGCACACTGGGATCCCTACGAAAGCAAGGCCAGAAGGCAGCATGTGCACTTCTAGTCCCAATGATCACATTGTGGACTTGGTGCCAATTCCTTCAAGACACTCACTCTAAGCTGCAGGAGAAAGTGCTACCATTACTTCAGAAGCCCATCTGAAGCAGCTAGCTGGATGCACACCCAGGAAAGCCTGAGGGATGAGAGTGTGGGGCAGCAAGACAAGAGACAGAAAGGGAAATCAATCAGATTCACACTGTAAAACACACGTCAACTGGAAATGATAAAGATTTGATGGTGAACATGGCTGCATATTGGTACCAAGTATAGTGAATGCACAGGCAAGCAGGCAACTCCTGCACGAAAACAATGAAAGATCAAGCTGAAAGCAGTACTTAGGCATTAACAGGGTCATATGAAGCACAGGAGACAGTTCTGCTTGGGGGGAGGATCAGGTCCTTGGAATGAAGACTGCTGCTGTTGGACCTCTTCTGCATTACAAAAGACAAAATGAATGGAGCAAATAAGGCTAGGATTCAAGAGAAAAAGGATAGTCTCATATTTATTTTAAGTTGCTTGAAACTACCCAGAATATTTGGATCCCACAGCGGATGTTCAGCAAAGTCACCTCTGCATGAGAAAGGACAGGGCAGGCCTGGCACATAGGTCATTTTCTGAGGAGTTAGTTAGAGCCCTTGGGGTCTAATCTTATTCACAATGACACTGATACATATTAAGTGCTACACAGTGATAAATATATTTAAAAAAAACAATGAAAACAACAAGATTGTGTGCCACAAAGTGACATCAAAATAAGTGAATGTCTTGGCTCTTACCTGTGTCTTATTTCTTCATCTATAAAATGGAAACTAAGCTATTCCTCCATTTCCTGTGAGCATCATGAACATTTATTCTTGAATATTCATGAAGCACTCTTATTTCAGTATTAATACCACAGGGAAAAAAAAGGAAACAAGTTTGTCCCCAGATAAGGTCTTGACCAGCGTTCAGTAAGCGAAAGAAGAGACAACACAATGAAAATGATCGTGAAATAAAATATCCTACACATGCTTACATGGGCATAAGACTCCCTGTGCATTAAATTTGATAGTCTAGTGGGAAGAAGATTATGTCATATTCAACTAAAGTCTGTATCGTAACTACTGCTTGATGGTACAAAAAGGCATGATACAGAGAATACATTTTTACATACCATAAACAATAGTTTCATGGACAAACTAGAGAACACACAAGCTGAGAAGCTACTCTTGATTTATTTTGAGCAATGCATAGTACTGATTCAAGCTGCTACTATCAAAAAAAGCCCATGTAAGGATGACCACACTGTACTCCAGTTCACTATCTTTGTACCAATATCATCTGCATCCCACAAGCCCATTCTGGTCATGTTTAATTTGAGAAAGAAGACCTTCATAACATAAGGATCTATGTTAAGAGAAAATCAAAGGCCAAAGAGAAAAAATCTTTACTGGTTTCCTGGCAATCCTAGAAAACATTTTAACACAGGCTCAGCATAAACGTATATGATTAGGAAAACCAAATGCCTCTCTCCCAACACACGATGCAAGGAGAGTTAAAAGAGAAGCTAAAGAAGAATGTTAGAGATAAAACGGTATCCTTAAAAAAGTAGAGAAAAGGCAAGAGAGGGAAGGAATGAAAGAAAAATAAACTTTAACTCAGGAGGGCTAAATGTAAAACTATATAAATCGAATCAAAAATATTTTGAGGAAATATGGATACTGAAGTTGGAGAACACATTGCTACTCTGCATAGTGTTTTGTGGATGACAAAAATACAAACAGATTAAAAAATGATTGCACAAGTTAAAGGATAAAAATCATCCAAACACCACAAGAGATTGCTGAACTCCATGGCAAGGCAGTTCCTAACCTACAAATTGCTAAAAGGCTATACAAAGTAAGGGGAATGTCATCCTCCACTTGTTTCGGTTGTTATGCTCCTTCCGTAAGTGTGCGGTTCTGCTGACCGCAGCAGCGCAGAAGACTGACCTTCAGTCTGTTGCCATTGTCTAATGGCTGCGAACAGTTGCTGTGACCCTTTCCTTAGGAACTGTTGTTTTTGAAAGCTTGACATTGCAACCATCATAATGTTCTTTTGACATAATTTTGAAGCTTAGTATAGATATGTAGTCCTATAACTCTGCTGGTATTTTTCCCATCACTTTATGCAAACATTACTACTGAGATTAAAAGCATGAAAAGCAGGGATCTGTTTTGAGTCACTGAAGTGACTGTCAGTTTCTGCACTACATAATTACTAATATTTGCACACTATGTATAGTTAATATTCTGTCTGAAGGAAGGAAAAGGTGCTGAATGCACTCTGTTCTCAAGTGTAAGCATTAGAGACAATCACTCTGTAAGAGCATGCAATAAGAGATGGAAAGGATGGAGAGTAACGCAGAGACGCCATTCTGGGAACTTTTCTTCCAGTTGAATTACTTTAGAACAAGCTTAATGTAATTTACTTTCCAACCATTAGGCTGTGTAACAATTCATAACATTTAGAGATCCAAATGTCTCTGTCATGTCACTTCAGACGATGGTCTTCTCAGAGCTGCTCAGGTTTGTAGTTGCATTTCAGTCTAGATGACATAAAAAACACTTTAACAATGTGAGATGCAATCACTGGGAAGGATGAAGCCTGCTCGCAAACAGTAGCAATCAAAAATATACCAAATAATACCAGAAGACTGCTGTGACTGACCAAAGCACAGTTCTAAGAAGACAGCCAGGCTTCAAGTGGATATGAAACATGTGGGAACCACATGAACGGACAAGACAAAATTCACCGACAACAAATTAACCTGCTTTATTTGGACCCCTATGTAGGAGCGTTAGCCTTCATCTCTTTTCAGGATAAGATAGTGTTAGTGCTTTTGCATACAAGAGAAAGCATGGGGTGCCAAAATTTCTGCAAAGGGAGCACAGCTACCTAACAAATGTTTTCTGAGCTCAGATGGCCCTGGCAGCTCTTACCAGCTCTTCCAGTAACTGTAGGTAGCAACTTGCATGCTATCCATATGTTTTAAAAATGTCACAATTAATTTCTGCTAATGCCATCCGTTATTGGTTCCTCTGTACTAAAAAGCATCAGTGACTCAAACAAACTACTGCCATACAGGAAGAATCCATTCCAGCATGTAAACTATCAAGCAAGATTTGGAGATGATCCGTGTGGTACGAACCTGCTATGTTGGACCAGACAAAAGCAATTTGGCTGTTCACAAGATGGCTGGATTACCAACACTCATAGTTGTTCTGGAGCTTATGAAATATGAAAGTGCCCATTTCTGCCAAATCCACAAATACACTAGCATTAGTAACAGACTCAAATGCAAAAACATTTGCAAACTGAAATTATATACTAAAATACTGATCAACCTACCATGAAAGACTTTTTCAATTACAAATTTCAAAGCAGAAGAATTATGATATTGTTTCTACTAAACACCTAACATCTTAAAAGTGCCTTACAGGACATCTAGCCTTAATTCATCAAGAAAAAATGTAATATTATTTACCTATGGGTCTTTGAAACAATGACTACAGATATCGGAAAGCATGTGACTGGTATTTTATAATGCAGGAGTACACATTACCAATGGGAGGGTACTGTCCCTGGGAACACATCCATTCCTCTCAGCGAAGGTATTCACTTCTAAGTAAAGTCTACAGACAGGTGCTGCAGAGCTTAGAATTAGAATTTATTGCTTGCATATCTGGCTCTGATGGGCACAGTGGTTTTGGCTTAAGTGAACCTTTTTTCCTCTCCCTCTTTGCAAAACAAGCCAGTACAACCCAAGGCCCTGATTGCCTTCAGAATTTAAATTACAGTGAGGTTTTGGGTTTGGTTTTGTTTTGTTTTTTCCTCTACTGGTTGTGGATGTGACAGCCTCATACTGCTAATTCTCTCATGCTAGAGAACTCTGTAAGGCAGGCCATGCCTAAATCTTCTTAAAGTTGGTGTGCTTCACACTCATACGAGAAAATAAGCTGTTCCACATTGTGCCTAATTTGGGGATATTTGTGTGTCCAGTGGAAGTTTTATTCCCGGATTAGGCATCTAGATTCCTATAGAACCTGTAATAAAAACTGGACTATCAGTAGCTTTTTTTTTTTTTTTTTTTTTTTTTTGAGCAACGTAGCCAGTAGATTTGAAGTCTGAGAATGCTAATACCATCTCACCTACAGTATCACTGAAGATTTCAACAGTTAGAGCCACCTCATGTATTTTAACGGTATCTTAAGGCTGTTTTGCATTGTTTTTTTCCTAGCAATTACTGGACCAGCTCCTTCAAAGAAACACAGAGTGACAAAGGATTCTCTTGCCCGTCATCCTAATTGGATCTTGAATGCCTTTGACTGCTAGATAAGCCATAAAATTCACTGTTATCTCAATTACCGGGAGGTATTTTTCTTATCTTTGGCTCTTCATATGAAGAAAGATCATTTATATTTCAATTGAAATTTTAAGGCAACTTTCAAGTAATCGGAAACAGTCTAAAAGGGAACACAGCTGTTTCAGAGCATCACCTTTTGGTCAGTTTACCCAGAGGAAATAATTTTAAGAATTTTTAATGCAAATACTGAAATAAGGTGGTATTATTTATCTTAATCTTTTAAAAAGTATATGTCTCTGTAGCAATAGGGCTGGGTTTATAAGATCTGGAAAACTTATTTCTCTGAAGTATTCTATTAATTGATTTCCTGTGAGTTAAATCCTTGAAGTAAAGAAAAATGAATATCATTATTTGTTATGTTTAGAAACTAGCTGAAATAGCATGACCACATAATCATAGCAGCAGCAGTTTCACATTAATACTTAACATACCAAAAGGGACCAATATTTTAGCTCTCTGAAGAACTCTATTCCTGTTTATATAGTAAATCTGCATAGCAAACTTACCTGTTAAAGAGCAATATTTAAAAATCAGATTATAACACCATTTTTTGTGTTTTTCATCGTAATATATATTTTACTCCAATTCTGTGAGCATTAAGTATTTATAGAAATGGCATATTAAGAAGTGGTGCCAAGAAGTATGTTTGCATCAAAACTGCAGAACTAAAACCATCTGTAGTGTTTCCTCCAAAAAATATTTAAATCTTTATTTGTACATTTTGGAAGTAAAAACAACCAGCTTACAAACCAATGAAGTTTATTTATGGAATAAAATATGAATATAATATTGATCCAACTGTTATGTTTTTATTTGGTACTGTTAAATATAACACAATTATTGAAACTGCTTGAGAAGTCATGCCTTTGTATGCCACAAATCCTATGGTAAAAAATATTGCCCATAAAAATCACTGCAAGTGTTAACCTCTGTTGCATGAACACTCAATTGAGTGTGCTTGAATGAGGCTGGAATTTGGCCTTTGATATCTATGCTTTATTTTTCTAATCTAGCCTGCCATGCAAGGTCAGGTTTTTTGGAATAGGGATGTTTGTTAGCTGGGCTTTGGCCACCACGACAGCCTCCAGCTGCGTGACCTGTGCTGGACACAGGGAACCCAGTGATATTTTGTGCTCTGGCTGTCTCTGCTAGATTACTTTGCCTCTTTGTGTTTCAGCTTCCCAGTTTGTAAAGTAGGATTAATGATGTTAACTTCTGCTCACAGACAAGGCAGCGATTTATTGAACAAATATATTACATTCCAGATAGGTATCTTTAAAAAAATCGTCAATTAGTTTAATGCATTTTGAGAGGACATGTAAGGTAAGGTAATACTGGCTGCGAGGAAGAAACTGCTGTGGTTCTTCCCCCAGAAAAGTCTTTTTAACCAAGCAAGTAAAGTTGTACTGGAAACCGAAGTCAGGGCTGGACCACAAATGGCTCCAAGTAGAATTTGTAAAAGGGACTGCAAGAAGGAGCATTCTCCGAGCTTCGCAGCTCAGCTGGGTGGTAGATCTGCTCTCCTGTGGGTTCCTCGGTCCCTCTTGCTGCTCTACAGGAAAAACATGTGGCCTGCCTTAAACAGGAGGGCCTTTCTCTTCCTGGTGGACTTCTGGGTCTCCACCACAGAATGATAAACTATAGCTGTAAACACCCCCACACACACAGTCTCCTAGACTGAATCCGAAGGATTATCTTTCAAGCTTTCATCCAGTTTTAGCTCACTACAACTACTAGAGACATTTCCTATAGAAGTCAGTGCCAAAATCCCCTTTGATTTCAGTAGGAACCTAGCATTTTCCCCCGTTGGTTCCTTAGCCTCTAGTTTCTTGACTTCAGAGAAATGCAGCTTTGGTTCATCAAGCTTGTACCCTTCAGGAGCATTATTTCCTGCACACATCCATAGAGAAATACTATATACATTTAAGCCTGCTTTACTGTACACATTAAAGCTTGCTTGTAGTCTTACCCTGGAGACACAGCAAGACATTTTGGTATGGAGACAAGACATTTGGTATTCCGTACCCATGGAGCACACAGCAAGATACCCACAGCCTGGGGCCGGGATGTCCCCTGGTGTGGGACTGGCATCTAGTGCCACCAGGAGAAGAGAGCCCCAAAACTTTTCTCACTTCTTCTCTGGCAGAGTGGAAGAGCCAGAGTCTTCCTCGTTGAGAGTGAAAGAGTATTTTACATGGAAATCAGACATTTGTCCTGCAGGATGCCTGGGAACTGAAGGGAGATGGCTTAATCTAACTGCCATAATATATGCCTCCTCCACGCCCATACAATTTTGTATGCATCTGTGAATACAGGTAAATATATATGCCTATTTGACATGCTTCTCACTGTCTGGCTGGGAATATCAAACAGAGGAGCTGATCCTCCTTAGAAATCATGGCACTTAGGTCCTCGTGCGGAAATGAACCGCCTGAGCAACTGGGTTGGATGGCATAGGCTTGGTGTGACATGGTTCAGCCTGGGTTTCTGCCCCTTGGCACCCCCATGGGCACGCTGACCGGAGCAGGACACGTCTCAACTGATCTGGTTTCCTCTCGTTTCTGCTGGCCATCCTGGGAGGCAGGGTACCACACTGGCCTGCTGCATCTTCACCTCCCCTGGCTCATGAGGAACTCCACCTTCTCCCAGACTTAGAGCCAGTGCACTGTTCACAAATTCTTTTGGGTTTGTAGAAGGGTTATTTCCAAATGTTTTTATTTTCTATAAATGTAATTTTCAAAATCTGCAGGAAAAATATGTGGCAATTTGAGGTGGAAATTCTCTTGTATAAATAAGCTTGGGAGTATACCTAATGAGCAAAATGTATAATGCAAATCACTGTCTGGGAATGTTTTATATGATATGAAACCTTTGCTTCAGAAACACAAAAATGATATCTGTTGCAAACCTAATTTCTCTTTCTGGGCCTCAGAAAAGAAGGTATCTGGTAATGTATCCGGCAAACAATTCTGACATTCATTTCAGCTCTACAATCCAGTCATTGTAATAGAAAATAGACTGTACAGGAAAATGTTACTTCAGAAAAACATGAGCCTTGCAGGCTTAGCCCTATACAAGCAGGCATCAACTCAATGAAGTTTAGAGTTAGGAAAAAAATTGGCATAATTTCACTTTGGACTTGCAGGCGTTTCAAAGTAAAGAGTACATTTGCCATCGGATAGTACTCGACACCGAAAACTCCCCAGCCTAAATTGGAGATCACCCACACTTGTCAAATACTGGAATTTTCCTTCTTGTTGGATGCTGTTCGAGTTCAGGTTCTCTGGCTGTCAGCCCGTGCCCCGTGTCTTCAGAAGGGACACATTTTCCTGCTGGTACAACTCCACAAGGATTAACACGTCTGGTAACAGCCATTGCTGTTTGTTCCCACCTCCCTCATTGGGTCATCTCTTCTCACGCTGCTGATTCGTACGTGCCCGCGGAACAGTATTTAATAACGAATGTTGGTTGGGGTGACACGTTGAGATGGTTTTGGGGCGTTAAGGCACAGAGCCTGCGTAGGCTTGCCAGCATATTGACTTGGCATTCTCCTTCTGAAAGAGAAAGCCTCTCATTAGGGTTGACATTTTGCATTATTCAAAATGGAGCCCACGCGGGGAATGCACAGTGGTTTAGGTGTGCAAGACACAGTGTTTGTTTGCTTGCTGGCATCATTAATTTCATATGACAGAAATACCTCATTAAGGGTTGAAAGTCATTGCAACGTAACGCACGGAGGGTTACAGTATTCTGGGGATTTATTTTAAACCCAAATACTTTCCTGTGTATGTGTATGCAAGTCATTAGTTACTTCTTCAAGTTTACTCAGCTGGTCAGATAGATGGGGAGACTGTCTGGGTAAGACTTTTTAGGAGTTTTGTTGTTGAGTATCTGGGATTGGTCATGTTAGTGTAATGTTTTCTGCGAGAGAGCTGATTTACAAGGAAAACAACACAGAAAAGCAGGGATAAAGTTTCTGGCAGCTCTCTCCAGAGGAAACCATTCCCCGATAGAGGCATCGCGGTAAGAGCTCCATGGCTAAAAATACCCCAGCTTGCCTCGTCTGTAGAGAAGTTTGCCCCTTTGACTTCAGGGACAAAAATGCCTGTGTGCATTGATGGGTGAGTAATTATCTTTCCAGGAGCATTGACTGGCCACTTGTTCACTGATGGAGTCGACCAGTACGCAGGGTTGTCCCACAGGGTCATATTTCATCAAGCGCTATGACTTAAGCCTGTGTAGTTTATTACTCAGCATGCTTCTCGCTGGGCTGGGTTACGGCCGGCTGGATGCCTGTGAGATGCCCTCACCGTGCTCCCCCGCGGCCATGGCCACAGGTCAGCACCAGGCACTGGGGGCTCGAGAAGTCCCAACCCCAGCTCAGACCATTCCCAGTTTGCGGTCTTCTGAGTAAGAAAGCAGTGGCACAAGCTAAAATGCAAGGACACCTGAGCATAAAAGTGGTTTAGGACAAGAGAAGATACCGAAAATCTTCCGTATATACCATAGGTAGAGAAGCTTAATGTATGAATGAAAATATTTATTAAGCTTTGATTTAAATGTGCATCTACTGATATCACAGTCACAAAAATCCTTGCCCAAAATCCGTGTTCAGAGGGAGGAGCCTGTGTTGCTGGCTGAGTGGTGCCAGCCTGCCTATCGATAAAGGCAGCGTGTTGGGCTCTGGAAGCGAAACTTGTCTCCCAGCTGAACTACCTGGAGGAGTTTTGGGAGGTTGTGATTTTCTCTCTTGAGTCTCTGTTTAGCTATGGCAAAACTGTTGAAAGAACCATGTCATGTGAAAACAACACATTTCTATGTTGAAAATAAGAAGTATCCTCTTTTTTAAGTCAGGCATCTTATTTTCCTAGTTCTCCTTGGCTCTGTACCAAAGCTGTAGGAGGAAGAATTACTTAATATCCATTTTAGATGACCCACAGAATAAGATAATGAGGTGTATCATCTCCTTACCAGCTGCAGAGTGATTTAAAAAAAAAAAAAAAAAAAAGAGGAAATTGCACAAATGTGCTCATGGTACACACAATTACATAAAATTAGTAAATAGGAAAAGTGCAATGAAATGCTTGAGGTTTGTGTTGCATAGATAGGAATATGTAAAAGAGACCCTAATTGCAGATTATTTTTTTTTAAATTGGTCACAGTGATGCATTTTTAGACTTCATGTGTTAAATATTTTTATCTTCTACAGTATCTTACAATGACTAATCTTTAGTTAATATACGATTATAGAAAAATACTTATGCAAGCGCCTATTACATGTAGGCTGCTCCGTGGTTCTAGAGTTACTGCAGGTCTGCAATTGGCTTGGGAAATTGCCAGTAGAAAATGGCAAAGACCCTTTTGAAACCATTTTAGCTTCACCTTCTCGCTCAGGCCATCTGTTAATACACCATCTAATGTGCTCTTCCAGGTCTTGAAGCTGTGCTTGAAGAATGGGGAGACTTCCATTTTTTTATTTCATGTTTCTGTGGGGTTTTAGAACTTTTCGTTCCCTAAAGTAAGTGAGCACCTTCTATCCCCTTCTGGAGTAAAGTGGGGAAAGTCAATAAAGATTGCGACCAAAGGGTCATCATGGGACTAGTGTCCAGTCTGAACTTGGACTAATCTTCTGATTACCTGATAATGGTGTCTGAAAGAAAGGTCCCTCAGCAAACATTGTAATGAATTGTAATATATAACTGTGACCAAGGAGTTAAAAAAAAACCCCAAACATATTCAGGACATGAACAACGCAGTGTATTTTGAAGAATGCCCCAATGACAACGGTGTGGTCTTCAACAGCGTTGCAGTGATGTCAGGGAAAGGGAATTACCAGCATATTCTAGACTGCCGATTTATAGACAAGTAAACCCGTGCTCAAATATTATATCCACATTAGTTCTTTGTGACTAATGTTGTTACAATGAATACCAGAGGAATTAGTAATGAATACCCACTTGCTGTAAAGTGTCGCCAAATCTATACTTAACTTGTAATGCTACTGGGAGCACATATATAATTTTTGTGTTTGTTATTATGTAAAAATATAACTTTGAGGGCTCATTGGTCTAAATTTAATTATGTAATGGCATAAGTTAAACTGCATGAACGATATATAATTATGGGCTGACTGTTCTATCTAATACTATTAGCTGATGTTACAAAACCAACATTTTACTTCTGTTTCGGTTTTGAGAGGTTTCACTTGCTGTGTTTGTGACCCAAAGCAAATGAAACTTTGCAACAGAATCTAACAATCAGAAAATGTCTATAATAAAAGAAGCTCTGCTTCACTCTTCCTTTCATAAATAATACGAGATTAAGACCTAATTGATTTCATTCTCCCATGATGTATACCACAGTACTTTTTAATGATTTCTCTCAAGTTTCCCATTAAGAATATTTATTTTTCTTTAAAAACAAAAATATGCTGTCCTCCTAATTTACTGTCCCAGCATTTATGATGATGGATGTTGCATTGTTTTGTGGTTTGCAGAGGGCTAGACAGGAATGTTAAAAATATATGACTTCATAATTTTTAGTCTGAGTTGAATACTGTCCTCTTGTGAGACATGTAAAAGCTTGTGGGTTTTTTTTCTTTCTTTTGTTTTCAGGGACACAGTGAAATTTGTAGCAACAGATCAAAGTGCTTATTCTCAATGTCTGGTCTGAAGTTGAAAACCCCATATTTAATGGGTTATTTGTCATATTTAAAGGGATTTTAGCACAGGACACCTTCCTGCCATTTCCTCTCAGAAATGCCTTGTCCAATATAAGGATCCTGCTGGAGAATCATCACTTCTCAAAATGAATATTGAAATTAGTAGCAAAGCTTAAAATGATGTTTCTTCCACCATGGAAAAATAAGGATCTATTCAGGTGGTCTGGAAAATAAGGAGCTATCCAGGTCCTCAGGGAGAGGATATAGGATATCCAGACCATCGGCCCAAATTACTCTGGTTTGGGCATTTTCAGGACTTTTCTGTAGCAGGCAGTTGGGCAGGAAAACCTTGATGTTTCTTCCTACGTGGCAGAATTTCCTTCTCACTGCAGTAAATAAGGGTTGATCAACCACAGAGCACCAAATGGGAAGAGAGTGCAACCTTTTATTTTCATTTTATTTTGCAGAATATTAATCCCTGTCTGGTAGCATTATCCAAGCTGGTTTGCCATGGGTCCTCGCTGGGCACTGCGAGGGAGAGCGGGGCTCATCGGTTACCACAATAGGTTTGAGTAAGGAAATGGCAACACCAAGATGAGAAACGGAGTTTTAGGGCAGCACAGACATGCTGAAGAAGATAATTTATTAATTTATTTACTGTTTACAAAGATAAGTATTTGGCCATGTGTTACTAAGCCAGAAGAAAGTTTGGTTAGCGTGCTGGGTTTTTTTTTCCCTCTTCCTGGAGAAAGGCTGGAAGAAGAAGATGTCAACGGCTGCTTCGGTGTGGGGTGAAGCCAGGAGCTGAGCCCTACATCCCCCCAGGGTGTTAAGGCTGTGGGGTCAGGGTGCTGGGGGCCATGGGGGGGGGGGTGCCCCAAGGGGGGAGGGTGCCCTAAAGGAGTCTCGGCGGAGTGGGGACATGGGCGGCTCGGCTGCTGGTGGTGGCTGTGTTCATGGAGAGCTCTGTGTTTGCACGGCCGAGGGTTTATGCTACAGGAAAAGAATGTAACCAGGGACCGTGTGAGGTTTGGGTTTTTGTGTTTTAACTGCTGAAGAATTTAGGGGGTTGCTGTTGTTGTTGTTAAGGTCCTGTATCCTTGGAGCGGTGGGTTTCTTTGTTTGCTCTTGCTTGAGCTCCTCCTGGCTTTTTCACCCTTGGCCCTGTTACAACAGCCTGCAACAGTCTCTCTGTCGTTTCCCTATAAAGTAGTATATAGAGCTTAATCAGCATTAAAGCAGAGCTTACCCCCCTGCTTTGTTAGAGGAAAGGAGCTGTTTTCCAAAATGATGTTGCAGTGGAGGGGTAGGACGAACTGGGCAGAGCAGGCAGGGGGAGAGGAACGTGATGAGCATGTACCACTTGCCATCAGCCCTGCCGTCCTTCCTCCGGGTAGAAACGATGCTAGCAAGCGGTGATCTCCAAACACGGCTTAATGGAAGGGGCTTGCTCCCTCAGATTATGGTTCATCCCTGAGACAGAGCGAAAATACCGCATCTCATTTATTAAATGTATAAATAACTTCAGGATGACTGGGTCGATTTTACGTATCTTTGAATATAATAGCACTTTGTCATTCAAACAAGGTAGGGGTTGGTTTAGTTTCTTCTGTATCAAAAAAAAAGGTATCCAGAAACATTTCAAGTTGGGGGTTCTGCGATCCATGACAAAAATAATTCAGTATTATATCCTGTCAATCAACTGTAGCAGTTCAAGGTTCTCTGCTGGTACAAAGGACCGTGTTACTTCAAACAGCTCACAGATAGGTCTCGGAAAGAAACAGCCTCCACCCAACAAAACCCCAACTTTATAAGCGTGTCCCTTGCACGCGTGCAACAAGGGAGAGAAACTATGTAAATCCTTGG
>JAVJGH010000091.1:39742603-39785590 GCA_035590175.1 Aviceda leuphotes | reverse complement strand
GTGTCTGTGTTTTCAGCTGGAGGTTAGTGTAAAATTTAAGATGGCTGGATGGTTGACTTTAAGGCAAGCTATTGCTTACTTGACCCTATGCAAGTTACTGGGCTTTATTTCTTTAACCATTACGCACTGGAAATCTTGTACTGCTTTATTTTGAAGCATTTTCATATTTATTATCAGATATCATTATATTTTGCTTTTTTGTTATATTAATAAGTGGCAGTTTATTATTTTTCCTGTGGAATAGAATGGGTAGCATTCTAGAAGGTGGTTTCAGCAAGATCTCTGCCTGGATAATGTTTAGCTTGGGTAATGTTTTGGCTTTTGCTAGAAGATGGAGTGAAATAGAGGACTGGAAGCACACGTCCCCACTCTTTGGCCAGATAGTTGGACAGTAGACACTTTTTTTTTTGGCATGATATAGGCCGAGTCCTAATGTTAACAATTTCCATTTAAAGCAAGTTGATGTTTAATTTTTTTTCCCTTGATGCACAAGAGCTGGATGCGATCCTCTTTGCTCAGTTCTATACTGCAATCCTATCTAACTTCATGTATAGCTGCTTTATATTCTTTCCATCTATAAATATATCAGCACTGGCAAGATAAATACCAAGAGGTATATAAAGCTAAAGGACAACCATGGGTCCTGTCATCTTTGGTTTTCTAGATTATGCAAAATAATTCTTTTAGTTCCTTTCTTGTAATTCAGTCTTTCCACTTGCCTGCTCACCCTGGCAGCCTTTCCAATCCACCAGCTCCAGGCTGAATTAATCTTTCATGAATGTAGGTGAGGAGAAATGCCCGCAGTATTCCAGATGCGCTTCTATCGCTCACTCTCAGGAGTAACTTCAATATCTGATATTCACTGGAAAAAACTCTTTTGATCCATTGTTCCAGGACTCTCTTTGCTTCACGTGACATCAATGGTATACTGAATAGCATGTATGGGTCTTTCTGGTGCGGTTTGCCTTTGAAGATTACCACTTAGAGCAGAAAACTTACACGTCCCTGAGGGTATGACCCTCCACTCTGTACTACTTGGTTTCAGCCCTTTGCTCCAGCCTACAAGTTATTGGATTCTTTTGTAATATTCCTGTCTTCCTCTGTGCAGACATTGTCTCCTAACTTGGAGCACTGGATTTCAGGAGGACGCTTGGGCACATCAAATAAAGGTTGCTGACAGAAAAACTAAGACTGATCCTAATACATTTTCTTACTGAACCTTGGTAGAAACCTTCCTTTACCTGGCTGGTTAGCGATGTGCTTGGTGAGTAGTCTCTACTCCTTACCCAGTTTCACCCCCTTCTTAAATTTCCTAAGTTCACCCCCATCTTGAAGGGCAGATGCTTGGTCCTCCTCTCTCAGTGTGTAAGCTTGATCATTTTGGGTTAAAATTTTCTACTTTGAATCTGGAGCCGATAAAAGAATCATCCCAAATAAGATATGAGAGAAAAGTGACCGACAAGGGGGATAAAGCTCTTTCCCACCTGATGGGCATCCCTGCCAGCAGTAGTGGCTCTGTTGGGATTCCTGCCCAGCTCGCTGGGGCTGGTGGCACAGAGCAGACCCAAGGTGTCCTGGGCTATGGGGAAGCTGTCTGGCAGCAGAGCATGGGGGGATGCCTCGGTTCCCTGCCACAAAACTGGTTGCCGATGGTCCGGTGAGTGCTGGATGCAGCCGTGTGAATCGTCCTTCCTCCGTGGGAAGAACCATCTAAATGACCCGTCTGAATGGTGGATCCCACTGACTGTGAACTGAGCTGGGGAAGCTGAAGACAACAAGGAGGGAAATGGATAAAGGACGTCCTTGCTGTCCAAAGCCCTGCAATTCTGAGCAGTGCCATTAGCTGTTTTCAGTTTGCGGGAAGATTACTCAGTTCTATTATTCTTTTCTATACTAAGATTATTCCGGTGCATTCGTGTTTTGTTGCAGAGGAAAAAGTAGATAGGCTGTGACTTACAATTCCTAGCCCCTTTGTAATGTGAAAGGTAACACAAGGATAATATAATTTAATTTAATTTAGCCTTTTTTAGTCCCCCGCTAGTGTTATTTTCATAACTCGGCAGTAGCTGCAGTGGGTGACATGAAGGGTGTCTGGGGGCGATGTGCCGGGGAGGGGGCTGTGGTGGGGGCTGGAGATGGGCATCCCGCAGCATCGCTGGGGCTGGGGCTGTAAGAGCCCCTGGGTGCCGCGGGACCCCAATGGAATCACGTTAATGTGTGTGGGACAAGGTGTGCCGATGGGACTCCCGGACGGCGCACGTCCACAATGGGAAGGCAATGGGAAGGAAGCACAGCATCTTGCGTTGGCTTTGTTGTAAATCTGTACGTGCATAGGTCCGTGGTATTTATAACCCTCACCCCAGGTCTGACTCCTCTCTCCTGTGCCGTGCCAGGGGAGCGGGGAGCAGAACCAGCACTAGCAGGACAGCAGGGGTGTGCAGCTGGGGGGTCATTTTCTTTTTTTTTTCTTTCCACTTCAGCCCATTTTATCCAGACCCACTCAGTATTGGGAGCATTCACCTTTTTGTTTAGCATAAGGACAAATAAATTGCACTTCCTGGCTAAAAGGTTATTAATTTTAAGTAAATGCAAATCTGAAGTGTGTCTGGGCTTCTTCAGGAGGCAGCAGCCGTTAAACAAAGATGTCACGTTGAATGCTTGGAGTTTATTTTGCACAGAGCTCGGAGGAACTGAAATACAAAGCAAAAAGACGAGAATTATTTTTAACTTCCTTGCCAACAAGTCCTTGTATGATACTGTGCAAAGAAGAAAAGTTGTAGAAGTACATGGCAGATGAAAAATATTTAAGCCGCACAAAAGTCACTGACAGATAACATCTACTCATCTCACCATTTGTACAAAGTATCCTTTATATTACTGAAAAAAAAAAAAAAAGAATAAAGGGCGCTACATCAGCTTGTGGGCTGCTTGTGGATCAAAAGCGTTACCTTCAGTGCAGGCTGAAAATAGAAAACAGATAGACACAACTGTGAAGTTTTTCATGTGAAAAAGTGGGAGGCGAGCTTGCATCAGGAAGAACTGGACAGAATTTCACTGAAATGGAAAATAAGTAGGTGAGTAAGTAGGTGCATGTGACACAAAAGATAGGAAACCTGGGTCTAATAAAAGTTTCTGGTAATACAGATGGCCTGATTTTCTTCCCCTCTCATGACACGTTACCAAAATTTAAATTCTCTGATTTCAATTATTACACTATTTATATTGCTGTAATACCAAAAGTCCCCGTAGAGAAGAGGCCTCATTATTAATGTAATGCAAACAACTCTAATGGTTCCAGCTTCAAAGAAATCATAATGAAAATGGGTAAAGGAGATGAAGAGTGGCAGAGAGGAAATACCAGCACGTCTACGTACATGAAGAACTGCAGCACTGGGAGCTCACGGGATGTGATCAAGGTGATGGAAACCCTTCCGTAGGGCAGATGTCCAGTCCCATCCCGTCGCGTTCCTCTCGCGGTGCCCCTCGGATGCTCTTTGGGAGGGCTGGGCTTACGCTCAGAGACGGGTGGCCAGAAACCAGCAGAAGAAAACTGGGAGTGTATTTTGTTCAGCCATTGTGCGAGAGACTGGGTGAAGCATCCCTCACTGGGATGATTTCTTAGGTGTTTCCGACTTTGTCTGAGGCGAGGGGCCGTGTGTGCCGAAGGCTCTCCGAGGTCGCCAGCAGCCTTTATACGTACCCAGAAGCCCCCACCCCTGCTCAGACTCAGGGCTGCACATCTGTTTGTCCCATCTTATCAAAGTTCCCTGCACACTTCAACATCAGTTTCTGTGCCTATGGGTTTTTTGGCCTGAATCTCTTACGTTTTGGGTTTGGTTTTTTTTTCTCCTGACTTAGAGTCTTCTACCCGTGTCTCTTATGTCTGTGTCCCGTTGTTCAGTGAGGCTCAGTAGCCCTTTAGATGCTGTCATCTTTCCCATCTCAGATGGATACGTGTGGGTTGCTCTTCGTTGGCTGTGATCCCTTATTTTCTGCAACATGTTCTTTGAAGCTTTGCAATCAGCTGCAGAATCCTATTTAAAGGATTTACCTTTTTATCTTCCCCCTACTTTTATATTTAAAGACTTATCTAGAGTTTACCTGCCAGTTATACAGGTTTCTTCATTTTTTAGTCTTTCAGAAATATACACGGTATGTAAATATAATGACCTTAAATCAGAAAAACATCGTTATTTGATTTACAAAAGAAAGTGTAATGTGCATATATCACACTGAGGACAGTTGGGAGTTAAGCAAGTGCATAACATTAAGCATGTGCCCAAGTGTTCCTCAGCATGAGGCCCCGTGACTGGGTTGCAGTGCTTTCTCTGCCTTCTGCAGGAAGCTGTGATTTTTGTCACACCCAATAATTTAAATAAAAACATTCAGATAAGCAGCAAAATATTTGGCTGAAGGAAAGCAACTAGACAGAAATTGATCTTGTGTTTTATAAATGCTATGGCTTCAGAAGAGTTTGCAAACCCTAAAGCTTGTCTGTTTTGTTTCCCCCAAATAAATTATCTTTTCCAATAAAGATATAACTGCTGCCTATAAACCTGTCTTGATGTCTGTCTCCAGACTATCAACACTTCTGCACAATATGCATTTTTCAGCGTGCAGATAAATAAGCATGTGTGTAAGATTAAATTTGCTCATTGTAACCTTACTTTGTTATGCACAGCAAGCATCGCTTTGTCATGATGGAATAGAAGTAGGAGTGGCAAAACTGATCCGCACTTTGTGTAGATATTGTTCCCTTTTCCCATGATGTTTTTATAGCAGTTGCACTTTCTGTACCATGCCATGTAATGAGGGAATAACACATCTGTGCACAAATGCTGATCCCTCCTCCTCCCCTTTTTCTTTTGTTTTGGGTAATGTTGTGATGTTAATGCTTTTCAGAATTAATAAGAAAGGCAACTTGCACATGTAGGAACACCAGAATGACTTTGATGCTCCCTGATATCTAGCTGCAGCTCCATGGTGTAACACTGCGTGGAAGAGGTGTAGACAATGCATCCGTGGGAGGAAAAGTGTGCTCACAGGCTTTCTTAAAACTTAGATCTCATGAAACTTTCAGAATGTAAATCCTACAAAAAAATAGAAGGGCCTGAGTCATTTAATTCATATAGTTGAGACTGCTCTAGTGAGCCAAGAAAAAAAAAAAAATCAGGGCTAGAGCCAAACTTTTCTCATTTCTCTGAGATATGCTTCATAAATTTCTGTTCTGTGCAGGGAGCTTCATGCCTGATAATCAGAATAAAAAGCCGTGAGGTTCTGTCTAAACCCTCCTAGGCAGATGAGATGGTATCTCATACACCTCCACAGGCATGAACCCCGTCGTGTGCAGGATTCGGAGCGTCCCTTTCAAGGGCTGACACTGCGTCCTCCCAGACCTCTGGCACTTGGGCTGCGCTGAGGGTGGGTTGAGATCCCTTTCTCTACAGGAACACCCGTGTAACAGGCAACTTTCCTCTCCCCAATATACTTGACCTTTTTATCTTGGTCTTTTTTTTGGTGTCTCAGGGAAAGTGTCATATTTTTAAAAGCATGCTGGAAAATACTGAACTTGTCTTCCTCTCATGTCGGCTTAACTGTAATGACTACATAGATGTTTTTAAATTAATTCTAATGGTGACTAAATGGGGGTCATTTTGCTCAAAGCACAGCTCTTGGCCCTCAGAGTGTTTTAGGTGACCAAAGAGGGTAGGTCAGGTTGCTGGGATGACAGTTCCGAGCACTGGGCAGTGTGGGCAGGTCTGACCCTACCGCTCTCCTCCCACTCCCATACATAGTTCAGCCCTGAGCCATGGTTTCAGTGCTAAAATGCTGCCCCGTCGCCTTCCCTCTGCACCTTCTAACACAAAGACAATAAGGGGAAGGAGAAAGAAAGGTAACGCTGGACTTTCTCCATCTTAATGGAGGATGGACACCTCTCTAGAGCAGCAGCAAAGGCTCAGGTGTCATCCTCGTGGGGTCCGAGTGCACCAGAAAATTCAGTTTGATGGTAGGTCCAGAGTGTGGCAAATCCCACTGGCATATTGACTGACCCATGGCATCTGGAAGCCATCTCTGTCTTCTCTTAAAGATTTATTTTCAATACCATTTCCAGCTCTTGTACTATGATACTGGTTTTTAGGACTCTGCTTTGACAGGCGCGATACCATTAGTATGTTTAGTGAGAGGAAAAACACTTGATAAATGTTGCATGTAAATATCTTTTTGACATTGTAGTATGAATTGAAGTCATCTGACTGTGTGGGAGTAGAGCACTATTTCAATGAGAGTTTATATTCTCTTCCAGACTTCCCCCCCCCACTAATGAGAATATGCATCCTTGATGTTATGGAGTTCTCCGTACTTTGTGACCTTGTTGCGTGTCCATATAGAAATGCTGAGGCTGCTACATAAATATTCAGTCTTTTGTTGTACATGGTTCAGACTAGTTAAAATGGAGTACAACCGTACATTTCCATGTTTAGCAGAGTAAGAAGGTGCATTAAGTGTTTGGGGGATAATAAAATACCAAGGATTAAACATGGTAAATCTGCTGCATACAATAAATGTGGAGCTTTCAAGGAACCCCAGACCGGGTTGGTACATCCATGCTGTGACTCCACCTCGCAAAGCGTGAGGACCAGCTGACCCCATCGCAGAAATGGGAAGCAGATAAGGGAAAATCTGGGGTCACTCCCTGCCCTTAGGGAGCCCGTGTGATGCAGCTGCAGGGTTTGTTCACCCCAGGAGAGTAGGGCTCCAGTAGCGCTCCCAGGGGCACTGTCCCCCCCTCCTACCACCTCCGATCTGAGTCTGAACCAGTGCGACTGTATCTGGGAAGAGGGACGGGGAGAAGAGGGACTGGGGAGTAGAATGATCAAGGCTAATTTCTTACCTTAATTATGGAAAAATAGTACTGATAAAATATTATCTCTTTTAAATCCCTGCAGCTTATTTACCATCTTAATGATGACACTGAAAAGATAGCCACCTACTGCATTCCCCCCATTATCATCTTCAATGGAAAACAAAATCCAAAATCTAGCATGGTTATTAATTTAACACCTTAAATAGCGGTGCCAATACCTCTCCAAACTTTTTTTAAGTCTTGTATCCCAACTCTTTAGCTTTGCATCCTGGTATGTCTACTCCTTATGTACAGTCTTTGTCTCCTGCTGCTGCAGAAATGCACTGTCTAATCAACAGTGGGAATCACCTCGACACTTCTCTCCCAGAATCCCAGCTCTCTTAGAAATTTGTGTAGGCTTTGACACTGACAGTACGATCCCACAATGTTTTAATGTTTAATTCTTTTCCTGAATTATTTCCTTTTGAAATATGCTGCCAGGTCCCCTAAATAACAAGGTTGCTGTTGTCAGATGCTGTTCCCGACTCACATGAAGTGCTTCTCCCTGTCCCTAGGCGAGAATGTGGACAGCAAATCGGAGGCCTCGAGACAGCGGATGCCAAAGGACCAGTCAAAAGATTATGAGATAACAGTTCCCTTCCTTTTGAATGGAGAACAGTGGAGACCACTAAATGGCATTTATTCAAAGGTTAGTCTTCATTTTGCCTATTATTTCCTCGTAAGATGTATAACAATTGGAAGGCGTTAGAGGAAAGTAAATGCACAGTGTCTGTTTTTTGTATTTTCGTAGAGTCTGCTGTCTAAAATTGTTACTTCCTAATTTAAGAAAATGGATAAAGTCTTTGCTTGAAATGAATACCTTTCTACTGTAAAGTGACATTCTTATTTCTGATGGCATAAATGGAAGCTTGAAGTGAAATATTTTTTTTTAGAGAGGCTAACATCCATTGCTTGAGTTTGTATCACACACAACAGCAAAACAGCCCCAAAGCTGAGGGAGGGTCAAGTATAACAAGCAGGTTTGTTTGATTAAATACATTCTGACAGCAAGAACTTTAAGGAAAAGTGTAAATAATGTTGTTTGGTTGACTGCAGCCTGAGGCATTACCCGGAGCCCATCGTGGGAGATGGCCCCCAAACGCAATCGAGGGCAAGTCTCCCTTCACACTCTGCTTTCCCTTTGCCGAACAAGGGGATAATCTGTCACTGGCTCTGACTAAACCGGGATTGTTTCCCCTTCTTGACAGGCTCTGAGAAGCTTTCCTCCTTTTTTTGCCTCAGACATTGGCTGATAATACAGGTAGCTGGTTTTAGGAGAAAAGGGCTATTTTCTGTCTCCTTGGTCTCCTGCTTGAAGTATGAAGACAGGCTGTTGTTGCTGTTGTTTGTCACCAAAGATATCATGGGAATCTCTTACCCAACCTTTTAAACTCATGTCCCGTTTTGTTCCAGTTTACTTTTTGTATTGTTCTTTTAATTGTCAGAATGAGGAGAAAAAAAGTTTTAAATTTTTAAATAGTTCAAAAAAAACCCAAACAAAAAAAAAACAAGCAAAAGACATCACACACAAACAATGCAAACAGCCCAGACAACCTGTTAGAAACAGCTTTGCTGCATTGGAAAATGTTCCATGGAGAAATCCTACTTGACTACTGCCACCATTTGCGGGACACATTTTTGAATCATGCTGCTGATTGACAGAAGTAGGTGTGAAAAGAAATTTCAAAACAAGGGACCTGAATTAAAAAAAAACATTGTCTGGATTAAAATTTTCCTTCCTTTTTCTTTTTCTCTTCCTAAATGAGAAAGAAGGGCCAGTTGTAGGTTTGAATATCTGCAGTGATGAAAGGGATATCATTGTGGGTGTTTAATGGCTTATCTTAGAGAGATAACACAGATGGCTTGGTCCTAGATGTATGTGCAACTCTATTTTTAGATCATTTAATTAGAAACAGGCATTCTCCATATAGAGTTCTTTAGCTACTCACTGTAGCTTTCTGAAAGACTTACAACAGAGTATCTTTATGTGAGTAATGATAATGTGATTTATATCATTAATTTGTTTCCCAGAATTGCTTTCAGTTTAAGATGAACATTAGAAAAGATTTGTGGTTTGGTAGAAAGATCCACGTGCTGTATCAGCACTTTTTTTTTCTTTGAATACTTCTTTTCCATGGAAACTGTTATAAATTAAATACACAAAAGCGCAGATCAGGCTGTGGGAAGAACAACAGCACTAAACTGGTAGAGGAGAAGAGTAATGAATAGCTTGTCACATAAATATTGATCAAAAGCACGAAAGTTAAATACTGTTGTATTTGACGGTTAAATAGGACCTATTTTTCTTCAGCTCATTTCCAAGTGTTCCTCTGTTTTATTTTAATTTTATATGAAGTAAAAAAAAGTATGAAGTACTGTGTACTTGTAACCAGGGGAATGGTATTGGAATAGAATATACAGTAAAATAAATAATGTGGTGGTTATAAAAATGCCAAAGTATTAAAGTTATTTGTGTATAGATAATTGCCTCTCAATGATAGTCCCATTCTCCAATCCATTGATCGTAAATACTCCTGCTTAACAATTAGTCCCTGAGAAACCCTGCTAGTCATTTAGCACAGCCTACTCTTTCTTTTCCATCCTGAAGATAAAGCTGTCCTTTTATTTACCCCAAGAGTCACTGCAGTATCTGTTGGAATATCTCATTCAGAATCTGTCAGGAATTATTATTAAGCTAATGACTTTCTTGTTGAGGGCTGTCTATGCAGTACACTGTGCAGAGCAGAAACAAAAAAGCTGAAACTAGTCACACTGTCTGATGGCGCAAACACACAGGCCTGCTATTTCAGCAGCAATAAAATTACATTTACTGAGAAGAAAAAAATAAAAAAGTTACTTAACTTTAACCTGGCTTTGCTTCAATGCAGTTAGGGTGTACTTTTTTTCCAGGACATCTAGTGATTTAGGTACTTCCTAAGAATGACAGTTCAAATAAATGGTACGAAAAATCCAATTTTAAAATCAGACATGTAATCAAATTATATTTAAAGAATTTGAGTTTCCCTAAGCATAAATGTAGGGTTTTGTTTCTGGAGAGACCTATCATTTACTGGGCAGACCAATTTTCTTCCCACCCCAAGATAAAACTACAAGAGACTAAGACCAGAATCAAATTGTGGTAATACGATTTAAAAAATGCTGTTGCTTCCTTCTTGTTTAAAAAGGTGCATATGCTCATGCAAACACTTTATATAGTGAAGCACATTTAAAAAATAAAATGCGTATACTTACAAGACGACGTTACTATGGAAATGCACGTATGTTTTTGCAACTGTACGATGCTGATCATCTAGTTAGTATTTGTTAACATTTCTCTTGGCATCCTTTGCTGCATTCAGAAAATTTAGATCATTTTCAGTTGGAATATTTCAATGGTGCCCAGTTACATTCTTTTATGAACTGCATATAATATTCTGTTGCTAATCCTGAAAATGCTGCTAAAATTAGTGGCTACTATTTTGAGTACCCGGCTGTTGCTAGTCAGGACTACTGATGAGTAACTGTATTTGTGGGTGTGTGACAGCGAAATCAGGACCCTGAAGTGTTGTGCAACGTTGCTCTGTGCTTTCAAACAATAGCTGCCCATATTCGGTGCAGATGTGATTTCCCTCTTTGCTGAAATTTTGTGGGCATTACAGAATGTGTTGATAGGTCATTATACATTACAGCTCCAGTTCTCCTTCCACTTCTCTTTTTCATTTGTTCATCACTTTGCATTCTGTGTCGATTTTTTTTGCCAGTGCTTGGTATAAACCCAAGAGGGTTGGGTTCTATTTTTCTTAATTTTTTTCTAAGGTCTGAACAAAATTGTTTCATTTTTATATTATTCAAGTGCAAGAAAAAGACTCTTTTCCCCGCATGTTTCCAGCTAAATATTTTTCTTCAAACTTGGCTTGAGACTCGCAAATCAAGCCAAGTTTGATGAGAGTTGGGTAAGTGATGTTTTAGTACACAGAACACTTTAGGGAAGATTTTTAGAAGACCATCTGTTTGGCTTCAGCTTTTATCCTCACACCCTGTTAGGGACACACACTGGTTAATGTGTGCCAGATCCCTGCATCACAGGAGCTGTAGGTCAGGTAATATCGGCCGTGTTAGACCTGAAGCACGTGCCTTCTCTCGGAGAGACAAGCGCTAGGCAGGAAGCGTTTCACGTGGGCATTAAGGGTTTCTTGGCTCCATTTCTATGCTGAAAAGGTCGTAACTGTGGGGAAACGCCTGCCAGAGACCATCCGGGGCAGACAAGACAGAGCTGTAACGCTGGGGGGATCCCAGCGTGGCGTTGCGCTGAGCTGACAGTCATTCTCCCGGAGTGACACGCTCATTAATGAAGTTGGCTTGGTATCCAGGGTTTAGGCCAGGTCTTAAAATGCATTAAGTTTCTGGGAAATTGAAAGCATTTTGTGCATACGTGATATGACCAATTACGCAAATAAACAGAGTCCTCAGGTTGTGGCACCTGTCACTCAGGTGTGGGTTTTTTCTCTAGCCCTGGCTGTGCAGGATCTATCATGCCATTGCTGGCACCTACAAGGACTTGGATATAATCATGAGGCTGATCAAGCGCTTTGAAAGATTGAATCCTCTTTGGTTTCTAAAAGCATACGAGCAAGTTAGGTGCAACTCTTCTTACTGGCTGACGCTTTGCCTCTTTTGATGCTTATGCACATACTTTTGTAATTCTGATCTCTGTAGCCATCTGAGTGCAACATTAAACTGCTCCATACATAGGTGTATGCTCCAGTCAGGCTACGATTGCCATTCGTAAAGAGAAATTTGAACGTAGCTGAACCTGGGCAGGTGTTGAAGGACCTGTAGCCAGGTAGCATGGAGCCAAGCACAGTTTCCCAAGAGCCACATGAGAAGCTGGAAAGCCCCAAAATGCTTTAGGTTCCTTTGAGTTTGCAAGTTGCCAGTCCTAGATGCTTTCAAATGGTGCAGAGAATTTTGGTTTTTAACATTAAATTTGGGTGATGTATAGGGGACAAAGAGCAAATCTTGCTGTGTAACTTCTTAAAAATAATTAACCATGAGAAAGTAGATGCACACAACATACCTGTCAGTGGTTTAGACCCTTAATCCACGTGAATCACAGTGAGTCTCACCTGACTCTTTTAAAGTACTGCCACTGACCTTGATGTATAAAAAGTATATTGGAAAAGCTACTTCTCCCCCACCTTGCAGAAAGTTAAAGCTCTTATTTGGTGGCAGATGCTGGATGGTTTTCCACGCACCAGGAGATTCGGATCTGTTGATGTTGGGGTTAGAGACAAGGAAAAGAAAAGAAAGATGCCCATGGTGGGCAGACCTGCAGAGGGCTCCCTGGTGAAGAACACCTATGACTCCAACACCGATATGACTCCAACACCCATGACTTTTAAATCCAAATAAATCAGAAGTTTGTTTCCCCTGGGGGAAGGGGAGGGGGGGGCTGGATTCAGAAAACATTAAAACTGCTGCACCAAATTTAAGATTTCAAGGCCAGATTCTGAGCTAGTGTGAATCAGTTTCCTTCCTTTGGCTGGGCTGGTATAAATCAGGTTTGCAAATCGAAATCTTAAAGAAGAGTTTTCAAAAAAAGGAGAAAAGAAAGATGAGAAGACAGTTCCTTTTCATGTAGCACACTCTTTTTCTTTCTTGGTGTTATGTTATACTTTGAATATAAACTCTAGCAATGAAATGCAAAGATAAAGATGAAGGCCAGCTATAAATATATACTTAGACCATATTTCTTCTGGTTTTTAAGTGTACGCTTGTCACAACTCAAAAGATTCTGCATGTAAAGTGGCAGAAGATTACCATTTTTTACTGCTTAGCATGCATTGCATCTCACTGAGCTTGCAAAGAAGTAGCTTTTGCATTTCTGCCCGCCTCATTCATGAAGTATTGTGTTATGGATTGCGTTCATAAACAAACAGCAGAATCTTGATTATCTGTATGTCATTCTGGACACTGATTACTTGAATCTCAATATGAGGTTCTCCACTGTCTGTAAAAGTATCATGTGCTCTGACAGTTGTTAGTTATCTTTATGGTTCTCCAGATTTCTCAAATGTATCAGATATTACACTGATTCCTTTCACCTTTTTGCATTTTTTTTCATGCCTTCAATGTAAGGCCCTAATTCAACAGCTACTGAAGTAGGGATTTTTGCTATCAGAACAAAAAATCATTGGAAGGAACAAGAAATAACTTTAAATTTGTTAAAAAGTCACAGGGATAATGCTGGAGATTCAAGAACATATTCGAAGCTGCCAGGCGGGGATGAGCCTTACCCATTTGATCCTATCTTTATGCTCTTGCATTACCGCATTTCTCTTGCAAACTGGCAGAACAGGCACAGTCTATCATAGTCCAGTCTATCATCTGGAGCTACGGTGTGCACACCAGCTTCAGTATTATTATGAAGTTATTGATGCAGCCAGTAGAAAGACCCCAATTTAACAAGATCTCGGTGGCAGTTCACATTTTCCCTCTTTGCTGCACCTCTCGGTGTTCTTGTGTGACTCTAAGATAGGATTTGATGCATGGAGTACAGCTGAGAGGCCTGCGATGTCAGATAATTAATTTAGTGCTCAGTGTTTTCAAGAGCAAACCCATTCAAGTTTATTTCATAACTGGCATAGCCTTCGTGCAAGTGATAATTGTTTATATTCCCTTCAACAGAGCCTCCTGCTGTTCTTTTTCATTTGAAATAATTACCAAAGTTTAGACTTCCAGACAATTGTATTAAGAGGAATCATACAGCGCTGCTTAAACAAGTCTTTGAAGACCGAGAGGACAGCTTTCATAGCTCTTTTACATAGTTGTTTTACATATCTTAAGAGAGAGAGGCATAAACAGAATTTATAGTCCTCTCCATATTTTTATGACTCATGAGTATCAAATATAAGAGGCAGAGCCGTGCATGCTGTTCAGGCTGTGTCATCAGCTGGGAATGTAGCTTGGCACAGCCAGCCTCAGCGGTGTGAGAAACTGCACTAATCCTCGGTAAAATTCTCTGGGAGATCTGCTCCTTGAGCCTTTAATTAGTAACCTGGTAGTCATTAATTTAATAGCCTAGTAAACAATCTGTTATTTCTTTTGCTTTTTATTACACCTATACCCCTGCCTTGTAGGGTCACTGTCAGGGCTAATTAGTTCAAATACGCTCTATTATTTAATATCACTTCTACATTTGTTTAATTTGGAAATAGCATAATTTTTTGCAATGAAGCTATTAGGAAAGGGAGTGTGTCACCTCCTCTGGTACTCGGTTGAATTTCTGTGACTGTACTAGTAGGGTTGGATTGCTTCACTGGGTGAGCAAAAGCAGCTTAAAGCCATCCCTCTCACCTTGTCTTGTGCAAGAGGAGGTCCTCATGGCAGAAGACGTGTTCCTTTCTTCTCAGTCAGCCCTATACCTGCGTTTAACCAATCGATCAATCTGATAATATCATTTATGAGTTTTTTTAGAAATGTCAGTAGGTGTATCCTGCTTCTAGGGGCTTGCTGGATCTTACACAGCAGCTACAGGCTTGAGAAATTCCTGGAGTTGGGACCACCAATAAAAACTTTGTGTTGGTGATTGAGTAGGGGAAATTCTTTTCTCTGTCTGTACTGAATCAGTGCCCTAGTTTCAACTAGATATACTAGTGTTCATTTCCTGCCTGAAACGCTTGGGCATACTGGGAAGTGTTAAGCAATTGGGATTCATCCCAGAAAACGGCCCATTTCATTTTTAGCTTAAGTGATACAGTGTGTTAAGTTTGCAAAGTTTTGTGCGATAGTTTATGCACGATATAAATAGCGGATATTATTGAGAGAGATTGCTATTTCAATAAACAGAAAATGTAGAGTTTTATATTAACCATCTACCAGACGCTACCCCACCACCACCCCCCGCCGCCTTCCCTTAGCATCTTGGAGCCCTCAACAGGGTGAAAGTCCCTTTCATGAGCTTGTATCACGCTGAGCTGTTGGGAGGAATTTTGTCATACTTGGCCAGTGAAGGTCGCCAGTGATATAATAGTCTTGGGCAAGCTCTGTCTCCCCGTACCAGCCGGCCTCCCTCTGCCAGCAGTTGTACGCGATGGGACTCTGCAGAAGTGCTTTGTTGCATTTGCTGCCTGCGACCCCCCGGCTATGAGGTAGTGTCTCAGATTTGAGCTCGAGGAATCCGTTCATATGTTCCTCTGTAAGGTGATGGGGCTGAAGCGATGTTCTTTGACAGGAGTTTGCAGACTGGTATTTAAAAAAAAAAACAAACCCAAAAAAGCCCAAACACAAACCAAACAAACAGATCATACTTTCCGTAATAAAATGGAAAAGATATTTTGATCTTAATGATGCGATTAATGTTAGCAACCCTTTAACATGGTATTAAAATCTAAAACTAAGTTCTTGCAATTATGCAGCGTTATGCTGGGTTTGTAAAGTGCTTGTACAGAGGCATTTCCATATTGAATTAATTTAGCTTATACTTGGCTATTTCACGTCTCTTGCAACAGATCTTGCAAGCGTAAGGTATGAATTTCAGTGTTGGATTAAAATAATACTTTGCTTTCCAGCTACGAACATGTGATCATTTTTTTTACAGGCAGAAAGAGAATCTCCCTTGTTCTTAATTCTTATTGTGATTGCCTTGAGTCAAACTGAACACAAGGCAATTCCTATGGCAGGCTCTCTCCTGCCATATGCTCTTGGTATAGGGAGTGTTGGGCTCCGGCAGGGAGTTGTTCGAGGGCTTGCAGGTAACAGCAGAAGCACTTGGGGCTGCTCCAAGGACTAAAGTCCTCTGAGCAGGGCAAGGCCATGGAGACTAAGAGCTGCTGAAATATGCTGTGATGAAGACCCTTATCTCAGGAAGCCACAGTAAATTGAATTGTACTCAGTGTATATTTCAGGGATGAAGAGGTAAATTTAGCTGGTCAATCCACTGAGTCCTATTGTTAACAAGCCTGATGCCTTTGTTGTTGAATTATAATTCTATTTCAATATGATTTACTCAAACCCTGGTTGATTTACCTCTTCTATAGGAATACTTCTCACTTCTCAGAATTCTAATGAGAAATCATAGAGGTTTATATGCAGTTTAAAGCTTGATAAGAAAAAATAATTAGGATTGATTTAATAAGCTTTTTTTTTAAAACGCGAAAGTAATATCTTGACAACAAAAGGATTTCAAAGTGTTGCTATTTTTCTAGAAATAAAATGACTGCCAAAAAATCTGCCAATTGTATTTGAAAAGCTCGTGTAGATGAGGAAAAAATGATCTGTATCATTTTGATATCATAGCAGAAAGTTTGTGTTCCATTTGTCTCCTGAGGAAACTCTGTGTCCCTTTTGTGCACTGTCTTTCCTCAAGGACACAGTTTTAAAGTATAATTGAGCTTTCGAAGCTTAATTTAACAAAACGATTGCAATTTCTGGCATTGTAGACACAGCGGAGTGATGAAGCTCAGTGAGACTGGAGAAGAAATGCGTTCGGTGATAATTTGTGCGACGCATTTCCATTTGTATGACGCGTGTGCGTGGCGGGGGTGCTGCCAGAGTCTGACGGCATTTTACTGGACTTGATCTCATCCCTGTCCTGCAAGGATGTGCTGGTGATATTTCTGGTCAGTGTAACGATGAATCTGCTAGCGGTGCTGGTGGCACCGACGTATGTGTCTGCTCACCCCGATACAGCAGTTAGACACGCGCGGTCGCTTTGACGGGGCCGCTGAATCCAAGGAGGGGTCTTGTCACCTCTTGTTGCTCCTCGGCAAACCAGAATGCATTAAGCTCCCTTTAGATCTCCAGCTCTGACTTTGTCATTGCCTTTTCATTCTCTGCCTCAAGTCCCAGGACACTAATATGTTGTTTCCTCAGAAGTTTGAATCACTCTCAGGAAATGAAGTGCTCTTAGGTCCTGCCCTCATTCCTTGGCCCTTACTGTGTCTCCTGCCTTACGATCAACTTTATTTTGCTTCCGTTGAATGAATTTGGTCCCCCTTCCTCTTCTGGCCATCTCCCTCCACCAGGATCTACTGGGCGGTCTCTTGGCAGTCTTCATCTCCTTGCCTGCTCCTTCTCTCCCCACTGACCACATCCTTTGAGGAGCGCTTCAGCAGACCCCCATAAAGTGGTCTTTTGGGGGTGAACCTGCCAAACCCTTCCCAGCCAGTCATCACCATCTGGAGCGACTTGCCTCCTTCTGAGGTGGCAGCATTTTACACTGTGTGTTTAAAGTGAAGCCTATAGATAATTTTAGCATTCTGGGGAATAGTATTTGTTACCTGGGCCACTCAAATGGGCAAAAGAGCAAACTTTTTTAGTCAGAGCTGCCGCCTAGCTAGGGGAGGATCTGATCTTCATTGAGATGCCTAATTTTTGCACGTTGTTGGATGCTATCTTCTGGCACACTTCATTTGTGTGAGTGATGGAGATGGCAGTCTCCTTTGGGCAGCAATCTTGGATGAAATCCTACACTGGTGTCTCTCAGATGACATTATTTACTTTAGTTTCACCCATTCCATCACCTTTCCCTAGATGTTTTCACGTTGAGTACATCTTGTACTGAAAAAGAAATGCTGCTGAAGGAGGTCTGCTTCGACTCCTGGCAAGTGGTGATGAGACAAAAGCTCTTAGATGTGTTAATCTAAACAGCCACAGTATCCCTGCCCCAAAAAGGACTGTTTCCTTGGCAGGTGCTGAATCTGCCTTTTTCAAAGGAGAGGGGAGTTTCTGGAAATGAATCTGTTGCGGGAAAGGCCAATAAGAGGAACTGTGTAATTTTGTCCTCAAAGCAACTTCTAGCATATGACTCTTTCAACATTGCACACTCCCTTCTGCCTACGCTGACACGGTCAGGGTGCATTTTCAGCGGCAGAAGAAAAAGTAGGATCCCTAAATCGAGTATCTCCAACAGAAACTGCCTTTCTCTTGGTTTCAACAGACAGAAACTTTGTCTAAACCAGACTTTTTTTGGCATTTACTGGCATTACTAAGAAAGAGTTGGCAAGGAAAGCTGGCAGAAGGAGATGAGTTGGATAAGCTTTAAAGATTTTTTTTTTCTATAAAATGAATATCCAGAAGCAGTGTAAATGTATTTTTTCAGTTTAAAAAGTGTATAGAAGAACAACATATACACATTTTTGACAGAAATAACATCTAAGCTGGCTGTGCCCTCCGAATTCTTTTCCCTCAATTAAAAAGATGGGGGGGCAGGGGGAGAAAAGACAAAACAAAACACCTCAGGAAATCCCTAGAATGTTTATTCGGGAGCAGACCAGCCTGTTACAGTCATTAGCTTGCAAAGGTATTTCTGTTATAGTCAGAGGGCAAAGTGAATTTTAACCTTTTATGGCCAAGAGATGTCATGTTTGTTAGTGAAGTAGCTATTGAGATACATTGAGGCGTGTAATTTACTGTGAATAAGTGAGTGGCATATGTAAAAAACAAAACCAAACCCCCAAACTACGCCCTGCAGAGAGAAATTAAAATCAGCTTAAATACCCATAATTAAACATAAATTACTATATTTCATACTTTATTGAGTTTCTATTTTTTACTTTAACATTTCTGGTTGTAAAAGGCTTCAACTGCAACAAAAAGATATTTCAGAATATTGACCTCCTTTTTTCATTGCAAGTTTAGTGCAGAATTGCTTACTGCCATAGTATGTTGGTTATAAAGGAAAAAAGGGAATAGGGCTAGACTGGTTTAAACTGTGATCCATGGGAGCCCTCCAGACCAAAGTGATTGTTTCCCAGGATCCCCATAGGAGGGAAAGAGGAAAGGAAACCGCTACTCTATGGAGACCAAGCATCAAGAGCCTGGGAACACTGCAAGTCGCAGAGGGCAAATTTAAGATACGGATAGAAACAGTTGGGGTTTTTTTGAGATGGAAACCTAAATTCTTTTCTTTGTACAGTCAAACATCTCCCCTTTTATTGTCTTGCCCTTTTCCATCTATAAAATGGGAATAAAGTTTAATCCAAGCCGTGGGACATCAATTTGAGTTTGGTAGTGGCCTTTTCAGATTAGAAGCGTTATTTGTATCTGTACTCTTGCTGTACAACTTTTAGGGAGCAAGGATTTGCTGCTCTGGGGGTAAGAGGGATGTCTTGCATGTGTGGATAAATCACGCATGTGTTGTCAGAACAAGGGAACAAATATTTTCAAGATTTTAGTTCTCAAAGAATTAAAGAGGAGGAGTGTTTGCAATGCTGCGTACATAGATTTTCACTGTTGCAATCTTGGAGGCACTTTAAGAGCAGCTTGTAAGTACTGTGAAGAACATTAATTGGGATTTTTATAGTATGTGATGAGCCATATTGATCTCCCAAGTTTAGCATGATCACCTTTCTTTGAGGGAGATTAACACTGACGTGAAAACATTTTATTTTAAACAACATTTTGAGAAATAGTATTTTAGTGTATTATGTATTTTTCTTTCATGGGTACATTTTTACTGCTCTCAAATATGCAAATTAATCATCAAGCATCAATTTATTTTTAAAATTGAATTTATTAGTTTTCACACACTTCCATCCATCTTTTTATTAACTAATTTAAAAAGAAATCTCTATGTGTAGTATTGAAATCCACTCTATTTTCAGCCTTCACAGAATTAGTATTTAGCAATTTCTCCAAATCTGTGTGTTTGAGATGGAGAGAATGAGAGCTAGCTTTGTGCTATTTCTTTAAATGAGATTCCTGAGACCTCTCCATGGCATTGCTGAATTTCTCAGTAGATATATCTGTATCTGTATCAATACAGTAGGTATATCAATATCTATATTGCTATCTATATCTAAATCATCTCTGTCTACACATACATACAGATACTCTGTTTTCAACCTTGTCTCAGAATTCAGCTCTTAAATCATAGTTTGAAAATTTTTTTGCAACACTAGTGTGAAGAAAAAATGGCTGAATAAGGTTACAACAAGATTGTTGTTTAAATCAAACCATAAAATCAAGTATTTGAGAGGAATATATATACCATTGACTGAAATTCCTGTCAATGTTTCCGCTTTGCTAGGACATGTTATTAGGAAGGAATTACATTTAGAAGCAGCGAGCTTATCACTGTGTCCTTCTAACATACTTGCCAATGTCATGAACTTCATACATGTAGATAGTGTCGTTCTAATTTTAGGACTAGCCAGTGGAAAAAAACAAAGCATATTGTAAAAAAAAAAAAAATAAAAACAGTATTCAGTCATTGAAAGTATGGATATTTTCTGTGTCATCATTAAAGAGCTTAAAAATTGCAACAGGATCAGCTGCCACAGACATTTTGGCTGATGTATGTGAAATAAGTGCCTTGTGGGGCTCCTCCATTATTGTGTGTTAGAGCTGAACAGTATTTCCTATAATTCTAATAATTTTGGGCAAGTAACAAAGGGAAATTGAATTTTTTTTTTTTCACAGAAAAATAACAGAAATTCTTCACAGCCTTCATTACTAAACAATTTAAATGAAGAGTCAAGTCTCTGCTTCAAGTCTTCAAAGGCAATGATGGTTTGTTTTTCCAGCAAAATCTTTATCTTTCTCAGTGAAAGACAAATCACTATATCATTGGTAAAACACAAAGCTGTGTCTCACCAAGGTATATTACTTAAGCTGAATGTGAATTCTTACATTAGCCATCACAATCAGGCCAAATGATTTGGAAATACCATGGTATGCTTTGTTTTTTCATCAGCCACCATGCCATTTTACATTTTGTCATTCTATATTTTTATATTATATGCCTATATTTTCTTGACATAGCAGTGAGAGTTTCAAAAGTTCCTCAAGAGCAATAGTGAAACTACTTTCATGGTCTGTTCTTTTGGTGTGCTGTCTGGCACCTGACAGTCTACTGTGAGTTAGTGAGAAATCTATTCAGCATAAAATAAAGTCATATGGCAATTTATTGCTGTCTTTACCTACCCACAAAATCATTCCTCTGCATCTCTTGGAATGTGCAAATTTGTGACTTCAATTTTAGGGAGCTATACCTTGTCAGTGGATGCAATGTCACCGTCACAGCCTTAATACATGGAAAGAAAATAACTTTATTTCCCACGTATTTAGCCTAAGGTAAAGTTTGTATGTGCAAGGGATTCTTATCTGTGAATTTTGATTTGCAAACTAAAATTTGATTGAGTTGTTGCTGGGGGGGGGGCAGTTGATATACCTTCTTTATCAAAGGTATCATGAAATTTAGGGTTTTTTAAAAACAGTCTTTACGTAAAAGCAAATAACTGTTGTCTGAGAGAATAATACAACATCCCTCAGCTCAGGCAGTTCAGAGTCAGCCACTCAGGAGTCCCTCAGGGCACAAGTACACATGTGGCATCTTTGCTCTCCCTAATTCTCCATCCAAGTGTAAGCAGTTCATTCAGTCCTTAAGTGTTATTTTCTTGTGCATCTCGATGAGTTGTCCACCTGAGTTCCCCTCTGAAACTCTTCAGTCTTCTGGTGAGCAAGACTTCTCATTTAAGCTTTGTGACAGGGCTCTAAAGCGCTCCTTCCCGCGTCATCTCAGGCGATCAGCACAGTAGGGGGAACCCCCGAGGAGCCCTTCTCTATTTATATGTTGATAAGCCTGGGTGAAAATGTCCAAAAAACCCTATATATACTTTTAAGCTTGCCAGAAGACTCTGGCTTACTCCTGTGCTTCAAAGTCCCCCTCTAACTATACTGTGTTTCCTGATACTTGATGACACAACGTAGTGGTACCCGTATCTGGCAAACACTTGCTATTTATAGAGACGCTAACGAACCTTTCCAGAAGCCTTCCTCTTTGCATTCCACTAACTTGTATGACTCAAGAGTACAAACCCCAGAAGTCTGGTGCAATATGTCACGTTTTAACAGGCAAAGTTTCATGCACTCGTGTTGTTGAATTTCATTTCAATATGCAACATGGTGCAGCATTAAGACTTTTTTTTTTTTAAAGGGCTGTAAAGGAGTGGTAATTCAGTAGTTTAGGTGTGTACCTCAATGAAAGGTTAGACTTCTTGCTTTGTGAGAAAAAAAAAAAAAAGGAGTGTTGAATGGTTCAAGTGCAAGAGTGGGGTTCAATTAATAATCTGGTGGCTGGAGTACTCCTGAGTGTGGGCAGGAGGCTGGGGATGGGGATCAGACCACTGAGGCGTTGAACCTCACAGGAGAGCGCAGCCCTGGAGACTGCACGTGTTTCATACTAGATCCTCACGGAATGATTACCGGGAAGGAGAACAGCCGTTAAAATAAATGCGAGAGAGAGAGCTCACCAGGGGAGAACACGGGAAGGAGAGCAGGGAATGTTGGAGGTGTGAAACTGTGGCCCATGATGGGCACCAAAGAACTGGGACTGTCAGTTGAGAGAGGATGAGGCTGGGAGGAGACATGATAAGTCTTCCAGTATGTAAATGGCTGCAGGGAAGTAAGAGGGAGTAATTTGTTTCTGTGTCAATGTTAGATATGCTCCCTGTCTCGCAGGGACAAGAAGAATGGCCTTACAAGGCAGCAAGTAAGAGCTCAGTAATGAAGATAATGAGAAAAGGATGTATTTACATGCATAGAGTGAGGAAGGGAAGCTTTGAAGTCTCTCAGAATGCACTTGATTTTCAGAAAAGCCAGAGAAACAGCTGCTAATGAGAGAGGTAGAATTGATCCTGACATGGGGCAGGGACCTCTGAGGTCCCATAAGCCACATATTCTATGATTTGATGTACAGCGGAGACCATTATTTCTCCTTTATAAAGACCTGCTTTGCAAACTTTTGCCATCTCTACTTTTCAAAGTATAAGATTTTTTTTTTTTCTGAGCTTTTGCATACCTAAAACTTCAGAGAGAACACTTGGATTTCTTGCCTAAGACTTTGTTGCCCCATAGCTTTTCTTTCTCTTCTAATTTTTAGTTTTGCACAACTTAGAATCCAACTCTAAATAATACATAGATAACTAAAACATTAACTATAATCCTGTCTCAACTGGCAAAGAGAAAATGCCCTTGCAGAAGTTGAGCCTTTTGTTTGTTCTTTTAAATTTTATTATTAATTCAAGGATGGACATTGAAATCACGGAGGCAGATCAGGATGCCGTGGAGATTGGCATATTTATAACCTGAAGAGGTTTGGTTTAGGGAGGAAGTAGTTACGGCTCTGGAATGACTTGTTAAATTTTGTGCTGTGCTGCAGAGTTCCCATGTAATCATGGACAAATCAATTCGCTTCTCCGTGCTGTAGTTGCTCATCTGCAAATGGAGATAGTGGCACATCTCTGCCTCATAGGTGCTCATTTGCAGCAGTGATAGAGGCTCTTATGAAAATGCAAGATAGTTTTAGAAAACAGTAGTAGACAGCCTGAGGAAATCCTTTCTTTGAGGAATTTTGGAGGCTCAAGAAGGAGATGTATAAGCCATTCTGTTGAATGGTTCTGATGGTTATGAAAAAAGACGGTGTCCATGTGAACTGTTGACTGTGTCCTGTAGTAGCACTTTCCTTATTGCCTCTTTCCAAAGTGTATGCTATAAAATGTTGTAAACAAACCTTGCATCGGGAGATTAATCTTTTGAAAGCTGGGTGAAGTCTCTTTTGTATATATTTCTGGATTTTACGGAAAACTTATTACACAAAAATAATCAGGCTTCACCAGAGGCCCTTCCATGGCTTTCTGGGAGTCTAGTACCATAAACAATGTTGGGTGGCAGCAGCAGACTCGGATCTGTGTCATCTGTTACTTTGAGAAGCATCAAAGCTTTAAAAGATTTTCAGGAAGGGGGAAGGGAGGAGAGGATTTAACTGCAGTGCATCATAAATAGACCAAATCCTGAGACGACAATTTCAACTGTTTACAATAAGCATGAAGTAATTCAAAACATATTCTGGGACATTCGGGTAGTAAAGTCCTGGTAGATCACTTGGGCTGTGTTGCAGAGCTGTCATATTTTTAATTAGCAGTGAACAGAGACATGGTGATGGATTTGGGTGTTTTTTGGTGTTTGGGTTTTTTTTGAAAGATCATCTGAATGAAAACATGTTCGGTCCAGAGCTGGTTGTGAGTCTTTTTTTTTTTTTTTTTTTTTTTTTTCCTTTCAGTACCTTTTCTGCAGTTTTGTGTCAGTAGCTATGAAGGAAGTAGATGGGATGCAGAGTGGGACGTGTTTGGGGCAGATAATGCTGTGGTTGGCCTATTGTTAGAAATTTTCAGGTGTTCGACAGATTTTTTCACTCAGTGCTCCTCAGTAATACATCTCTTTTGTGGTTACCCACTCTTCCCAATGCTAAGCTGGAAAATATGATTTTTCTGTTTCCATTTTATCTTTCCCTTCCCCCCCTCCCACAAAGGATAGTTGGTTTGTAGGTCAAGGTCTAAAAGGAAGGTTCCCCTGTGTCTAAAAGTGAGAATTTTCCCTCAGAAGACAATAAATCTCCAAAGCTGATGGGAATTCTACAGCATATGGCACACAATTCATCTAGTGCAAATACCTAAATACTGTCTGTATCATAGCCCATCCCAGGGGAAACTGTTGTATTTAAATTTCCATTGGGGTCTAGTCCTGGGGGAAAAAACTCTCTGAAACTGAAATAAGAAACAGAGAATCTGAGACTATCACCAACATTTAAATCAGTGTGTTGTCAGAGCTTTACTGTGTTTGCTCAGGCAAAACCACATAAAAGAGACTTGTCTCAGACAATCTTTATTATTCTCTCTTACCTGTGCTAATTCACAGGCTTCTGCTGCTGGGGAAGGCATGCAAAATAGAGCAGGACTCATACCAATAATGGAGTGACAAGAAGAGAGGGAAACATTGTAAAAACATGCTGGAATGATATTTATAAAGGCAACTGAAAGCTGTCCAGAAAGGCAGGTAGACACTCTTCTCCCGTGACGGGATGCTCTGGTAGCCTGGGGTTTGCACAGGCAGATCTTGGGAAGAGGTTCAAGATCTTGGAAGATCTTGAAATAGAGTTTGCAGCATTTAACTCCACTTGCTGCTCATCTTTCAGCTGCACAGACAACTGCTGCTTTCCTCCGTACTTCCAAAGCTACCTAAATAAGGTGTATTTTCCCACAGTCCGTATGGGTATTTGACTCCAGCATCCACTAGCTGAACTGAAAAATATTCTTGCTCATTCTGTTTTGCTGCATTGGTCCATGAGACTGAAGTTGGGTAATTGAAACATTTTAGGAGCCTTCTGCAGAATTTTCGTTTTTCTGTTTTCTAACCCTGTGCATTCAGTTCAGCAAAGAAACAGGAATATTTTTGTTCATTTACACTGTATGGTAGAGCAGCTGAAGGTGACAGCGGACTTTTCTTTATGCTTTTATCACATGTTGCAAATGCCTTTGAGATGTTTCTTTCTTTGTTATCTCAAAATACTGTGCTATATTGATTTTTTTTTTTTTCTCTAAGGGACTGAAAATTTAAGCACTAAACCTGAAGCCAACTGAAATAATTGATTATCTGTTTTTACCTCCTCTTCAGTTATTTACCTCATGCCCTTCAACAGAGAAAGGGTGTGCTATTTCTAGACAATTTAGTGTAAAGCAGATCTTTGCTGAGCTTTAATATCAGTTTATACAACCTCAATACAGGGGTTATTTTTTAGACCCACAAGTTTATCTGATATGTCATGAGAGAGCTTGTTCTAGAAATATCATTTTATAGCTTGTTCTTATTGAACCTATGAGTAAGAAGAAATGAGACAGATTTTCTAATACTTCAGTAAATTATCTACAGGAGGAATTAGATGCTTATTGGCCTTCTACAATCTAGTTAGATATCTTTTAATATGCATTTTATAATTAATAGATATATTTTGTTTACAGGTCTTTGTTTATATATTAATGGCAATGGCATTTTCATCTGTGTTTTGTCTTTGCCTTTGTGGCAAGAAATAATGCTGGTCATTATTACTTTAAACCTCTGGGTATCATTGAGAATGAAACATATGTTTTTATTCTAGGGAGTACTTTCTTAGATAAGTTTTCTGAGGTTTCCACACTACTTTTTGTCATTTATTTTCTTTGAGAATGTAAATGTATAGATGGGGTATCTGTAAGTAAAGTCGCTTTCTAATTAAGCAGAAAAATGTGAGATGCTGCCCACAGGTTTGCAATATCATTTACTTTACTAGGAAATCTTCAGATCCTTCTTTCTCTTAGGGCACATTCCAGAATATAAAAATGATTCATGTGTCTTGGAAGTACAGCTTTGGAAAGTTTGTCAAGTTATCTTGAGTAGCCCAAGACTCGGGCGAAATCGCCCCTTCCATTAGTTTAAACAGTATTAATATTTTATCTGTCTTTGTATAACTCATTCATCATCTTCAAAAGATCATCAGAGACAAATTACAGTTTGAAAGACTGGAAATTAGATACCGACTCCTCACTTCTGGTTTGCATTCCAGTATTTGTGATGCAAAAGGGAACTTGAATCCAGAAGCACATCTGTGATTGCAATAACAAATTAGCGAAGAAGATTTAATCTGAGCCACATAATATGAAAAGATGTTTAGAGGGAACGAAGTCTGAGCTCGGAGATCTTGGCACAGGCCTGGTGCAGTGGAGCAGCGTGATTAGAGGGGAGCGGGAGGGATCTGAAAGTGAAGAACAGCATGTGAATTAAGCCAAATAATTAAGTGATTTAAGCATTAATCTAGCCAACCCTCCGAGTTCATTCAGAGAAGCAAAACATATATCATTGCTTCTCTGGAGATTGTTGCATTGTCAAGGATTCAGTTCAGCCAGGACATTTAGACCTAGCCTTTACTTGCATTAAAAAAATTCTTAAATTTCTCATTGTCTGAAACTGATTGTATCTTTTTGCCTTTCAATAAGTTTCATCTAGTTGCAATTACTCTGGCTTCAAAATCTTGAAATCAAATGAATTAATGAAAATGGAAAATCAGAACTCTTTCCTAATTAGGAACTGAGCTTTTCAAGGAATATGAAAGGATCTAATTTAGAGAAAGATGTTTGGAGAGCATGAAATGTGGCTTGAAGGAGATACATGTGCACTTAATATAATTTACTGAGCCCAGACAGACTTGTATTGACGGGAAACAAAAAGCATCTGAAATCCTCTTTCAGTGATAGAATAATTTATGGGCTTTCTTGAAGCATTCTGAGTTGACTTTCAGTTCAGTGAAATGGGTGGCCATCTCAGTTTGCTTCTCGGTGGACACAGTCACTACTGTATTTTTCATTATTTCCTCCCATGTTACTTAGCTGAACCATGGAAATATTGGGAGGGAGCTGACTGTGGTTTTCCGTTTAGCTCTTCAACGGCTTTGTAACCCTTCTGTATGGATGTGGAGAAACCTCCGTCCTGGGAGCGTTGCAGTCAGAGGGGGCTCTGAGGACGCAGGTGACACTGAAGGGACGTAAGGAGTGGGCAGGTGGCTCAGATAGTGTCTATAATGGCCACAGTCCAGAATGGACTCAATTTGCTATTGGCCCTGAAACGCAGTTCTCTTGAGCTGCTGCTTCCCCAGCATACACGAGTACGTTGTGCATACAGTCCCCATGCAGAACACGTGGGGCTCATCGGCTTGTGCCCTCCTCAGCGTGCCAGCCAGCTCCCACTGTGGAGAACGTATTCAGGTATAATCTGGAGGACGTGTCATTTCTTATCATTGGGAACTTGGAAGTAATTATCATCATAATTCTTATCTCCCGCAGCGCACAGCAC
This sequence comes from Aviceda leuphotes, assembly GCA_035590175.1. Lineage (NCBI taxonomy): Eukaryota > Metazoa > Chordata > Aves > Accipitriformes > Accipitridae > Aviceda > Aviceda leuphotes. The sequence continues at coordinate 39,758,025 of JAVJGH010000091.1, read as the reverse complement.
ATCGTGGGTTCCCCGCAAATGTGTGCTGCAATAATTACGTGCACAGAAGAAGAGGGTTTCTGAAGAGGGTCGTGTTTGCTGTTCAGCTCCAGTTCTGTTATAACTCAGTGGACATGTGAGTGGTAAAATGTAGAGCTATGAGATGGGAAAGCTCACAGAAAGTATCGCAGGACAAAGGGAATAAGGTGCATAAAATATAATGACAGTGGGTAGCCAGTTGAGCTACAGTCTTTGACACAGTCCATGCTTGACCTTGGTTTTCTGAGTACATTGGAAGAATACGATGTTGTAATCAAACTTCTAGTAAAAGGAGGTCACAGTCCCCAGTGTCCTTACCAAGAGCAGGAATTTTACTTTTAAAGCTACGTGTAGTTTTAAACCCAAATGGGTTCTACTAAATTTACATGGCATAACCCTCAAAGAAATTTACGTACATTTTAAATTGGCAAATATCAACAGCTGTTCATTCACATTATAATTACCCAAATTGCAAAGGACCGTCTGCAATGAGTTCTGTTCAACAACTAAGACTACCCAGACCCACTGCAATTGCTTCCTAGCTGCCAGCTCTATTAAGTTATGTTTTGTAACACTTTACTACAGAACAGACATGCTTGTTTTCTTTGCACAGCCTTCCACGAAGCATTGTTTAAGCAGCACATAATGTATTCCAACAATGAGGTATGTTTTGCTCCCATCTGTTTGATAGCAAAATGAACAGTTGTGATTCATACGTACAGTGTAAATACTGTATAATGACTATGGGTTTACTTTGAGCAAATTCCAGGTTATTTCATTCCTGTGCCAGGTTTTAGTCCATTTTTGAGTCAGGGAAAAATTTCTGATGGTGGGCCTGAACTTTTCAGGTGTTAAACATCCCTCTAACAGAGTGACCCGCCATCATCCAGAGGTGCTAGTAAAAGGCTGCCACGAGCAGACCTGACAGGGCGGCAAGTACTGGGAGAATGAGCTGCCACGTGCTCCTCGGAACTCCAAAGCTGTGTGGTACCTTTTTGGGCAACACAGTAAGGAAAAACAATGTAGGGAAGGATTTTTTTTTTTTTTTTAACCAGACTCTTCAACAAGTCTTTTTTTACTATTAGAAAGACCTTTATATTTGCAGGTCTTTCAAAAAGCTAAAATCTGCATTGATGCAATCAACCTTCTGGCCAACCTCTTCGGCGAGGTCGCGGTGCGTCAGAGGACGGGCAGGGCACGGTCTTTCCAGCCAGTTTAGGAAATGGGTTGTGAAAGCAAGCAACACGCCCCTGCATCAAACTTGGATTAAAAAGCACTACTGCTCTTGACCTGCTTCCAAGCTAAGCGCCTACCGATTGTGCTGGTGGTCTGGGTGGGAAGTCCTGTGCTCCATGAAATCAGAAGCTCCATTGAGTACCTGACTGACAAAGTTTGGTGGCCTTGCATAGCTTTGCAGACATAGTCCTTCAAAGAGATGGCAGGCAGCACCTTAGGCAGGGGTCTGTTTGGAATACATGGCAATAGATGAGAGCTGGCTAAAGGCATACGTATTTTTTTATTATTTTTATTAGTTGTTCGTAATACAAAATTGAGTTCACAGTTTGGTGCAGTCATTTCCATTCAGCCAAAACCATATGTTGTTGCATTTTCCTTTCTTCTTTCCTTTGTGATTCGTGAATCTAACGAATCACCCGCTCCCAGATGCGGAACAGACTCCTTGCAGGTCATCAGGCACGCAGAGAAGTGTAATAAATACACACCGAATGCTGGTTTATGTTGGTTTGCATCCACCCTGCTGGAAAGATACAGGAAGGGCTTCAATACCTCGCGTTGGCTGGTTTGTGTTACAGCACGCATCCTTCTCCCAAACCACATCCTGAAAGCGAGGATAGCGGAGCTCGCTCCCCATCAGCTTTTTCAAAGTGTTGGCAACACCAGTCCCCTTTTTCATAATTCACTCATGTTTGTTCTCTGAACTTGTTTTTAGGAATCTTTGAAAGATTTCTGTTTCAAAGTTTGTCCTGAAAAGGGAGTATTGATTTTGACCTATTTTTAACCAATATAGTTGAACAGATAATTGGATAGCTGCTTTAAAAGCCAAGGCTGCCCTATTTGCAGTGCTTAGATTTAATTAAAAAGAAAGAAAGAACACATTTTACTTTCCTTTTTTTGATGTATAAAGTTGGGAATTTTCTGTTAATCCCTGTTTAGCTGGCAAAGTGCACATAAATGTGTTTTAGTGCAACTTTAGTTCCTGATAATGAAAATATGGTGTAAATGTTGAATTCAGTTTTCATGCCTGACTTTTTACTGACACCAAATAAATTCATAGCATAACAACCCAGCCTCAGAAGATACAGATTTCTCTAAGACATCAAACTGGTTATTTTGGATTTGCTCCTGAAATATTTGATCCATAATGTTATGGCATTTGAACATGTTGTAGCTAGGTTATTCTTTAATTTAAAAAAAATATAAATCAGGAATACCTCACAAAAAGGATGTATCTAAATTGTAAGCATGCTTTCCCTTTCCCAGAGTAGTCATTAGCTTTGTATTTCTGCATGAAATCCAGGAAACTGTGCACTAGAGCTGTGTAGTTTTATTGATTTTGGTCTGGCACAATTAACTTCTCAGTTTCCTCTTTCTTGAGCATTGTTTGCTTGGATTTTTAACTCTGGATAGGGATCCTGGGACACCAACAGTGAGCAAGGAACTGTTAATTTAAATAGCCCTTTATAGAGATTCATAGGAGCTTCAGCAGATGTTGCCAAATAACCTGATGGCCAGAGGCTGGGACTGCCAGTGGTATAGAGGCAGTGCACCAAGACTTTCTTTTTTTTGTGTGTGTGTGTCCATTTTAATTGAAAATCTTTTTAGCTTATGAAGAGAAGTCTGCTAAATTTGGGTCGTTCCCAAGGTTGTCCCTTTGCTCCTATTTTATGCATGTCACATGAGCTCCGTGGGGGGGGGGTCTATTCCTGTAAGGAAGCCAGGGAAGGGCCAGAAGAGCTGCTGCCGTTGCTCTGTCCCTGCTTTAGGACCTCATGTGCGATGGTTTTTGCTATGTCGTGTGGTGGGCAGCAGGTTACATAGAGCTGACTGGAAGTATAGGAAGCAGGTAAAAAAGCTGGTGGAAAAGCCTGACTACCTCCAAGCTGCAGAATGACTTGCTATACACTGAGGTAAGAAAAAGGAAAAAAAAAAAAAAAAGAAATTTAGATTAGAAATTATGCCTTCCTGTTAGAAGAATCTTGCATCTATTTGTACAGTCAGCAAGACAGAGAAGAGTATGATCATGCTGTTTTCAAAGGATCACTTCATTTTAAAGTTGAGAACAAACTTGGAAGTTCTTTGGTTTCCTACATTATTGGAGTGGCTCAGCCAATTTGTTAAGGGGCTGTGATTCTTTGCTACACTATTAAAAAACAAAACAAAACTGCGAGACACTCTGTTCTCTTTGTTGCTACTCATTATATACAGCCACAGGGATACATGCTTGTCATTTGACAGTAAGGAAAGCACAGCTGAATTCACTGCCCTCAGGAACTTGCAAAACAATATGAATTAAATGTTCATACTTTTCAAGGCCACATGAAATATCACTTGGTTTTGGAGGTGTTTGCAAGAAACATCTTGTGTTCGCTTCTAAACTAAAGCCAAAAGAAAAGGAAGAAATACTTATTGATTTAAAAGCTATGCACGCAATTTATAGCATTCATTGCTGAATGTAATTATCTTAAATGTATATACTTTGTAGACAGCTTGCATTTGTTGGATGAAATTCCAGTTATCATAGTAAGATTCCCTAGGTGGCTTTATTTCTTATAGATTTCCCAGCTTTTCCTTCTTTGTGTATTACAGATAGTAGAGGAGTAATATCAGCCCAAAGATCTGATACTTATAAACATACCTTTTAGCTTGTGAGGGCACCAACACAGAACATCAATGTGTGATAAAAAAGGGGGGGAAAAGGTATTTTCATACAGATATCAGAAAATGGCATAGAATTTATCCCTACTGGAAATAATGTACTCTTTCCTCAGTTACGCAATTTCTAATTCCTGATGTTAGCTCTTCAGACACAAGAAAAAGCATCTAGATTTGTGTAGAATGTAACTATCTGATCTATCTCAAAAGTCCTTCATTTCCAAAGCTATGCTTAAGAGATAACATAAACTTCTGACCCTCACTTTTTTTGTGTTGGAATTTCTGTTTTCAGGACCATAGAGGAGAAAGTAAATGGGGCTTATCCTTAGAGTAAATGCTAGTGGTTTTGCAGAGTTTAAGAATCTGGATTAAAAAATACCCCCAAATTATCCCCTGGTAGAGTAGTACTTTGACTATCACATCATGGAGTCTGGTTTGACGTGTGTTCATGCTGGGGGAAACCAGGTAACCGAAAGGCAACAGGCTGTCTTTGGCCTTTTGTGGGTGGATAATTTCTGCATGGCCGAACCACGTATTTTGTTTCATTCTAGATACGTGCTAAAGTTTCAGAAACGTATTCTGGTTTCTCCACATTATGGAGATGTCTCCTCACTATTCCTCTGACTGTTTTTGTAAACAAACACTGATTTGCTTCTTCATCCAACTGCCTCGTGTAACAACACGGTGTTAAGCTACCATCCACGGCCACGTACGTATCGGAGCCAGGCTGGCTCTGTGCTAGCTGGTCGAAATAAATGACGCTCGTCTCTTGCTTCTCTATGTTCTTTACGCACCCTGGGCGAAAATTATGCTGTGTTGCTACGGTCTGGTACAAGGTTGACAAGCTTCGTGCGAGGCTGGAGTGGCTTCCAGGATCTCTCCTCCTGTGTTTGCCACTGATGATGTGATTTCTCCTGCTTCAAACTAAAGCCCAGGCAACTAATTATTAAATGTGACGGTCTATGAGGTTTTGCTGCCTTTTTATTTTTGCTCCACGTTGAATGTCAGGACCCTTGTTGCATACAACTAGTTGCAATCCATAGCTGTCCTTATAATTATTTTTTCCCTTACCATCTTGCCAGTTTTGACCCATTTGAGACTAGAAGCATCCCACCAGTGAGCTGCCAGGAGAGTTCATGCAAACTGTGGCCTGGCACGTGGCAGGCACTTCGTGGGTGATGATCAACTTGACCGCACACGCAAAGTTGGCCCTGCTGCAAGGTTGGCTTTAGCAAAGTTAATAGCAGCTCTGGAGGGACCAGAAACCATTTTGTTGGATTAAACAAACCTTCCTATTTCAGTCTGCCATGTTAGGATATAATTTAAAACTTTGAAACCAGAGAAGCAAAATCATCCCTTTTTGTTCTATTTCTTGTGCTAATCTCTATTCTCAAATACTGGATTGGACATCTGATACAGCTGAAAATGCATTTCTCTTTCTAAATGGATTAATGCTGCTGGTTTGAGTTTATTTACACTCTTTCCCTTGTCTATAGATATTTTCTATTATGTAATTGCTAGAATATTTTTTTTATTTAAGTCTGTACATGCTGGTCTAAGTCATGTATCTTAATCCAATAAAATCCTTCCTCTCTTATAGAGAGAAAACTGCAAAGATATATGCATTAGGACTGTCCACTTCATCAGTTTTCTTTCTCTTCAAATGTAATAAGAAATGACTTGAAGTATTCTATCCCAATCTCAGTAGTCAGTATCAAGGGAAAAGCTCGCAGCACTGCAGTGTGATCACAGCGCGTGCCAACTCCACAGCCCAAAGGAAGAGGTGATCCAGCAATGATTAAAACTTTTTCCTAGATTACTGTGCAGAAAAATATGCTCAGTGACAACTGCTTTATATTCAAATTCCACAACAGGCATCCTACCAAGGTGAAGAAATCTACTCCAAATGGACAGCTACTAGTATTTCAGGCATAAAAACTGATTTTTTAATTTTTTTTTTTGAGACTATCATACCACTATTATTAGAAAGTAGTCCCTGAAAGTATCTGAGTAGCAGATCAAAATCTGCTACTGAGACTTGGTATTCATGGTGATGTGATAAAACATGAGGAGCTAAAGGAAAAAAAGCGTTATTGGTAATTTTGAACCACTGTTCTGGTAATACCTTGATGCCTTCACCAGAAGGAAGGTGCCTATTTGCTCAAATCTGCATTTAGGAAGCATGCCTTTAAATCAGTTTACGTCTAAGTAGACAAAGACAGGAGGATGAAAACTATTGCTGTGTCCGTTTTGCAGAGGGAAGTTGGAGGAAAGAGGTAGAAGCGGTAAGTGAAGCACAAAAAGAGTCGAGGTGTGACAGGTTGGCCCAACTGGAGGGTTTGGCTCTTTCCCACAGTGAAAGCCAGTTGTCCCAGCCAAGATGTAAGTCCATGGTAGAGCTGGGCTCCCAACACCATCTCCAGGTTCACAGGGGAAGCCCTTAATCCCCAAACCATCCTTTCTTTTCTCTTTCTATATGAAGATCGGGAGATCAATGGGATTTAAAAGGGGGGAAAAATTAATAGTACTTGAAAAATATGTACTAGCTAAACTAGTTTTACTAGTGCACAGTGATTTTAATTCCACTGTAAGAAAACAAGACAACTTCTCTGACTCAGAAATAGTCTACTGTCTCACCAGCTTCCAGTTGTTCAAGTAGTGCTTTATTCGTTTTTTTTTTTTTTTATCTGCTTTATCAGAGACAATTCTTGCTTGGCCTTAACTTATTGTTTCACTAATTTCCTTCAGAATATTAAATTTCACTAATGACAATTCAAGCCAACATCCCTCCGCAAGCAAACAAGTGAGGAGCAAATTAATGGGGTAATACTTTTCCTTTTCTGTTGATACAATTTGATGCAGATTTTGAAAGTAAATCCTCCAAATGAGAGGGGAAAGTTACAGAGAGTACTACTTCAATCATCCTGTAGTCAGTTCTGCCTCTTAGGATGTCAGAGATCAGTTTGTGTGCATTGATGAAATCTCTTGTGCCACAGAAAACATTGCCAAAAAAGCAAGCAGCAAATTGTAGTTTAAGAGTAGAAAAAACTAGAAAGCGTAAGTCTGTAGAGAGAAGGTAGAACCATACAAAATTATTCATTATGGTTTAAATAATGCTACTTTCATAAGGTTCACTTTACTTTCACATTTGATAATTTTAAAGGGATCAATGTGGGAATAAGATGTGATATCAGCATGGAAATTATTTTTTGTGGTTCTTAAGAAAAGCTTATAACAAGTGGTTCTTTCTGAAATGTTTTGAGCAGAAGAGTATATGCCCTCACAACGTGCTTTTTCGATTATTTTAAGCAGAAAATATAAAACAGCAATCTAATATCTGTATAGTAATTCCCATTTCATCTTGCAACTCAGTTTTGAAAATATTGATTGTAAGGGGAGAGTATTATGGTGCTTCATGAGATTCAAAATGAGCTTTTAAGGTCTTGTAGCAGAACAGTGCAAATACTTTAGGGGAGACTCCACCACTGCTGCAGAAAGAGTAAAGTAAAAGATCTGAGTTCATTTCATAAGTGTATACATTAAAAAAAGGGGAAAAAACCCAAACAAAACCCCCACAAACCTAAACTGCCCTTTCTGAATGATATTTATATTTCTTTCACATTATAAATGTGTCATTTTAAGTGCTTATGTGTTTCCAATCACTATACCACCTGAGCAATGTGTAATTTTTACTATATTTATGCTTACGACTGCCAGTCAGAATAAGAAAAAGTATAGTTTCATCTCTTCCCAGGTGGTAAACAAGGAAATGAGCCGTTCGTTGGAAAGAAAAATCTATGGTAAAGCAAGAATCTGAACCTGGGTCTCGCACAACGCGGTCCACCATCCTAACTGGGGACATCGTTGTGCTCAGTAATAAGAAGTTTCAGCTTTAGGAATTCTGAGAGAGATGTTTTGGTCTTGTAACAGTCTGTTTTATTCTGCAGCTGCTTTTTTAACTTTAGGACTCACTAACATCAGTTGACTGTCAAATAAGTACCACTGTGAACTCATGAATAAACATAGTTGTTATTTACATATTAGCAGAGGGCCTTTAGCTGAAAAGAACCCATTTGTGCTACTGCAATATCTTAATTATTTATTGTGTTATATCGTAATTAATTGTATTTTACTCTCTCAAAACTCTATAGTATGTATATCTTACAGGGTTTGGAACCAATGCACTAATATTAAACTGGTAATCAACACTGCCTCTAAATATTCATGCCAATAAATGACTCCCATGTGTTTGCTGAATGCCAAGGATAGTCTGAAGCATTTATTTAGCATTCTAGTGGGATCTAATTTCTGCAAAGTTCACATAGATGCAGAATTTCAATATTGTAACTGTTTTGCACGGGGAGAGGGAAAACACATTTGAATTTGCACAAGCAGTGGGGCAGGACACTCAGAAGAAAGCAATGGCATCTCCCTCACAATCTGTGCTTAATAATGTCTGAGAGCACTGGGGAGTTGTCAGCTATTTTGTATTATAACAAAATTACAATATTGTTTAGTCTACGACAGCCTCCTCATAATTTCACTTTTTAATAAACTTCTACAATTTTCCAAATCAATTAAAAATCGTTGCATTTCACAGGCAGGGTGCTCTGACTCGCACGCAGCCGGGGCTCCATCAAGGCACCGCTGTAGCAATCACACAGTCAGACACATTTCTCAATAAATGAATTAAATACTCTAACCCTCAAATTATCCTGCTTCAGTACTGCAATTGGCTGACATAAATCTTCAGAGAAGCATATTGAGTGTACAGAGGAACAACTGATTTATTGAGCTACTGTCAGAATTTCAAAACAAGGAAAGAGTGTCTCACAATCCAGTAAGTTTGTTTAATGAAATGTAAGTTAAGTGTAAACAGTCTTAAAATATATGGGAGTCCAGCCTTTTGCGTTAAGAGTAACTAGCGTATCGTAAGCTGTGCTTTCTCGTTCGAAGTAGCGTTTCGAGAGCCTGGGTAGGTGCGCTGCCCCTTTCTGCCAAGGAGCGTTTGAGCCTCCCACCTCCGAGGGCGAACGGGTCACCAGACCCTTCCCATCACCAGCTCTTTCATGGCTGCCAAAAAACCCAGTGGCTTTACCTTTGGATGCTTGAGATGAAAAAGGACTTGTTTTATAATCGGGGGGACGGCAATATGAAGATTGCACGCAGTCGTGATGGTGCTGAAAATGCAATCCAGATGTCCTGATCCCTGCTCCGTGCTGGAGTGCAGTTGGGATTTCCGTGTGCTCTGCTGTTGATGTCTTGCTTAGAAAATTCTCTTAAATGCTTATATATGTACAAATACTTTGTCTATTATTCTCACAGAGGTGCTGGGTAATACTGTTGACCATATTTCTAATTGCTCCAACACCAATTCTTTTTTTTTTTTTTTAAGCTAAAACTTAATTATTCCTTATCAAAAGTATAGATACACATTAAAACATTTAGCTGTTTATGGGCAAAAAAATAGTTCAGCATGACTGTACTTTGTTTAGTTTCCATGATGGTCTTAGATCACATGTGCAGTTCTCTGTGTGAATATTTAGTGTATTGAGCCTGAAGGGAAAGAGCATTTCTGTTAGAGCCACCCTGCTGACTGTGATCACAGCACCGCAGGTCCGCTCTTAATGCAGGAGGTATTGGCTTTGAACATGGATATCTTAAACTGAAAATGGTCATGCAAGCCCAAACCTGATTATCTGTACCTGACTTGAAAAAATAGTTCAGCAAGATTGAGCATTAATAAGAGATTATATTGGTGTTTAATGTAGTTATGCTATTACACGGAGAGGAAAAAGAAAATTCAAAACTGTATCAGATGTCTCCTGGAACTGATGTGTATGGCATCACTACGCTTATCTTCGCAGGCAAGACGGGCTCTGATGTGCAAAGTTGCAAGGGCTGCAATTGCTTAAGGCCACACCGCGGCGTCCAGAAGACCCGGGTGTGAAATCCCGCAACGCCGCGCTGCCTCTCGACGTTTGTTCGCCCTGAGCTGCGGCTCAAGAGCTGTGACGCCGCAAACGCTTCTCCCAAGCGGGGCCTGATCCTGCAAGGGCAGACGCGCGTCCAGCTCCCTGGCAGAGCACGGTGCAGGACGATGGGTTCTGGGTTTGGACTCAGCCAACTCTGTTTTCCTTTTTCAGAATCACCCAGCACTGCTGCAGTTTGTAATACAAGCTGAAGGTAGACATCTAGTCATCAGTCTGGAGAGGAATGAGTAAGTACGCTTGTTGCATGTTCACTTTGTACTGGAGGTTCTCCGAGAAGGGTTATGATTTTAAAATTGATAGTTTAAAAGTAACCTGGAGCCAAGTTTGCTACTGGTCCTTCATGGAAAAGGCCCCTAACAAGAGAGTTTTGTTCCAGTTTGGAGTGTGTGTATTTGCACACTGCTTATGTGTGTGCAGTAGAATCTCAATGGTCACCTGCATTGATGTGAGACTGAAAATGGACAGGTTGCCTCTCAGTGTTTTCCTGTTCATCATTACTTTTATTTGATTTGGGTTTGTCCTCCTTTCCTGTGGTAAGCCCTTTTATTTACAGTAACATGCAAAATCCTGTAGTCTTTGAAACTGTTTTTGGAGGACTCATCCCTCCTAATGCTGCCTGCGACCGCGGTTGCCTCCGTGCAGTGGTTGTTGGTGTCTGCTCGGGGAAGATGAGTCAAGCATTTGGGTTTAAACCCTGCCGGACTTTTAAAGAGGAGCTCACTGGGTTTGCTGGCACGGGGCTGGTGGTGGGATGTTTTTGCCATTCACGAGGCCCGTGACCAAAGCTGAGCTTGTGGGTTGTAAATATTGAATCTTCTTCCATGGGCTCTTGACAACTCCTGCTCACGTCCGTAAGCTTTTGGAGAGGATACCAGGGGCTGCTGTAGAGATGGTCCCACGGGCAGATACCCAGCAGGCTTTTTACAAAGGGGTACAGGCCCATACAGAAATGAAGTTACTTCTCTGGAAGTACATGACAGATGGAACCCAAGTCATCAAAGTCTTAGTCTACCTTCTCAACTGTCCAACTGCTTTTCCTCTAAAAGCATCTCAGGGACGTATTGTGGAAACCCAGATCAGGACAAGTACGTGCTGCTTGTCAAAGGAAAACCAAAGATCACTCTCAGCCTAGGGAAAACTTTTTATAAATCTTAGCAAGGATCTCTGTGTTCTGTAGGTTTCCCTGCTGTGAAATAAAAGCAGCAGAGGTATTTTTTTACTGTAATAGAGAGACCATAGATGTAAGCGGTGCAGCCTTATGTGTTAAGGGGAAGGAATGTGCATGTGAAAGCAAATGTCCGAGGGAGGCCGGGTACATGCTGCCTCAGGCTGGTGATGGACAACTTCAATGGAAAACGACGGGGCACCTCTTTAGTCCTCTGTAGTAAAACAACACAAAATGCTTTTTATTTCCAGTCATTTGGATGAACCCTAACATTACCCAGCTGTAATAAAATCCAGTTCACTTTATTATTCAACGTCAGGCCCAAATCTTGAGCTTTTTTTTTTTTCCACATTATTTTTAATGCTCCTTGGTTGTTCATTTCCTATCCTTGAAGGGTATGTAGATCCCCCGTGCATAGGTTGCTCTGTTTCAGTAACTAGAGGAGGATTTAACTCCTTTTGTAAACAGGGATTTAACTTTATATTCTCTTAATCTTTGTCAAAGGGTGTGCCTTCCTTCAGGAATGGGAACTATGCAGCAATTGAGGAAACTATTTACATTCCATGTCAGCGATTAAAAGAACATAAAACTGCTAATACAGGCCTTGCTGAACATACCAAACTCTCTTGTACCTGTAGTAAAGTCAGATTTAGAAAATTGTAAGATGCAATCTCCACCTCTGTTAGAAGTAGAACATGAAAGTACAGTAAATTAATTCTACGAGCATCCGACTAACCAGATTTAGAGATGTTGAGATCTGCTCCTTAAGAAATACAGTGTATATCAATGATTATTTTTTAGTTTACCTATCCTTATGGTAGCATGTCCACTGGAATATTTGCATTCTAGAAGTTGCATATGGTGTTAACAACATGAGGTTCCTCATCTTAGCAGGAGCTTCTAGGTAGCATTCGTAGTGTACAGGGCAGTTCGTAGATCCCAAACCACAGAAAAAGTTCGTCATGGGTTTGCAAAATCATTTCTTCCTTTTCTCCAGTATTACTGACTTTGACTTTCAGAAGAAATAATGGTCTGAGTATTGCAAGTCCGTGCAGAAGTTGCATTGGTGGGTGTGCGTGTAGGTCTATTTGTTACCTGTTTCTGTAAATAACACGGTGCATCAGTCGGGACGACTGGTCTGTGCTCCCCAGGGCAAACCATCTCAAGGCCTCTGTGTTTGTCTGTGGAAATTGGTGGTTGCATTTCTGCTGCCTGTAATGGTGGTTTTGGGCACGTTGTCGCTGGCGTGGAGAGGCAAATGGCAGCAGAGGAGGTGAGGCTTTGGGGGCATGAAGCAAGCAGCGTGGACACGTTGCCGCTTGCAGGGGGTCCTGCAGGTTCATGGAGTGAAAAATAAAGTCCAGGAGAGAAATGAGAGGATGCATTTCTGCTGAGCAGAGGATGGGGAATAACAGCTGGTGGCAGCGGGCTAGATTGGACCGAAGGTGGATTATGGACTCCGGAGGTGCGAGAAGGTCCTTGCAGACCTGGAGAAGGGAGCAATGTTTCCACGCTGCAGCTCCTGCCCGTGAGTCTCCAGGGCTGCAGAGAGGACCAGCAGACGGGCACACAGACCCTGTCTCCTCCAGCCTGCTCCATCTTCCTGCTGTTGGCATGAAACATGCAGCTCAGATGTCTTGAAGGCATTGATACTGAGCATTGGCATAGCCATTAAGCTTTAGGTAGAAACAAAGCACTAAACACAAAGATCTTTTCCGGACTAGTAAGTGACAACACGTATCTGATATGTGTGCTGTTATTTTACTGTAGTTTCATGTAAAGCATGTCATTCCTTGGAGGATGGTGGGGGTGGAGGTGGATGGGACCCCCTAAATTACATAATTTCTGCGTTGGGTTATGCAAAAAAAAAAACTGGATATGATTTTCCATGGTTAGTAGAAACAGCTGCTTTGAGTAGTCTTGACATTAAACTCCATTTATTGAAAACCTTAGAGATTTTCCAAACCTTGAGTTGTATTTCAAAACATGATTCAGATGCATTAGGCAACCCCAAGTGGGGACTGATGTGTTAAACCATCTGTTATCTATGGAAATATTTAATGTCAGTTTGGTGCTTTCTGATATTTAGACTCAGCAAGATGTGTTCATATGTGCTGGGCAAGATGTTAAAAGTTAGTTCTGGAAGAGTTACTGGTACCTAACTTCACAGCTTAGGGTTTAAAATCTTCCCTATGGTTTCCAGCTGTTAAGATTACTTTTATACATATTCATTAATTGCTTCAGTGATTAATTTTCAGGCATTGCATATTTGCAATTGCAAAAACAAAATTATTTACTGTGAATTCAATCTGTCAATCATAGAAAACCTGTTAGCGAGCTTATGTTGCAAGTACATTTCTTACTATGATTTAGTTGCAAAATATGATTGCACTCTTGAGAACCTTAAGCTCTGTAGTACCTTAAATGTTTCAGAAACACTTGTCATTTCCAGAGATTTCCAGAATCAGCAAATAATCAATCAGCTGCAAAATAAACCACTCTTCAGAGCAGCTGACTGTACTGGCGTGCATTGCATCAATAATACTGATGAACTTCTGTTGTGCAAGGGACAGTAATGTATGCACATATAAATTCCTTTAAAGTTGATTGCAGCACGTGGGTCTTAGAGGAAAGTAGGCTTACTATTGTGTAAATGAAACAAAACCCCTGTAAGATTAAATCTGAGTTGGAGAGTGGAACGGTATGTGACTACTGGCTGTTTTTCTGCAACTGGAAACATTTTACACTCTGTCAGAAATAGGTCTGTATACAGCAAAGTACTTGAGTCTTCTTTTAACTTTAAACACATGAGTAATCCAGGTAAAGTCAGTGGAATTACTTATTTTCAAAATTAATTTCATGCTTAAATGATTTGCTGACAAAGGTCATAATTATGAATGTCAAAGAAATATAACTTTGAACAGATGTTAGAGAGCTTTTTCAGTGGTGACTCCCGTATATACCTGAGTCTATGGCAGATAAAGATAAAAAGCTGAGGTAAGTCGAGAGCATGTGAAGGCAAGTAGGGAGGTAGGATGGCTTTGCCCTGAGGACGCCGGCAGCATCTCAGGAATGTCCCAGACAGTTTCCTTCTGCTGGGACTTCACAGACCAGCTTTGCAGAGGGAGCAGTGAGGGTGCGACCGGTGCAGTTGTGGCTGACAGGCCATTGACAGTGTCCCGGGGGAATGTGGAAATGGAAAGAAAAAGGTCAAGTATTTTAGAGAAGCAGAGTTCACTACTCAGTTCCCCATAACTTTATGCTCTTTTTCGTTGGGTTTGTAACATAGCCTTTAAGAAAGCAATACAAAAAGGACAATAGATGAGGTTAGATTGCTGCCTTTTATTCCCTCATTGAAAATTCTGCTATTTTATCAGCAGGCAAAATCTACCCCAGGAGATGGTATAAGTCCCCATCTTATCCTTTAAATCCCCTAGGATCCCAAAGATCTCCAGAAGTTTAGAGCAACTCTGACCATCCCCCTTGCACATTTACCATGTCTACGTGGAGACATGGTACCAGGGATGTATTGGGATGTAATGGTTCAGTATTGGAGGTCACTTTGAATGCTTAGCTCCAGGACAGAGGAGGTTCCAGCAGTATTCCCTCAGTCTGAAAAGCAAGCAGTAGGCATCTTCATGCGTAGTGCTGATGTGACCTGTTCCAATGAGGCTTTGGTGTTCAGAAATCTTCTGTATTCTTTTTTGGTTAAAAGAAAAGTGATTCTCTCTTCTTTTCTGCCTGACCTTTCTGAATAGGAGCACTGATTTGTGTGCAAGTGACATTCGAGCTGGATTAATTTAGCAGGGAAACAACCCACTTCCAGTGCCAAAGAAAATAGCTGACAAAATTTGTTAATGAATTGACATGCTTATATACAGTCAATGGCTTGATGTACAGATAGAGGAAACAAATCTAAACAAACAATTACCAAATAGAGAAATGGGACCTCTCAGAATATACTTGCTGTTATAATGCTGTGCTGTAACTTAGCCAAAAAAACTGTGACCCCTGACTGTTTTATCTGCAAATGCTGGAGCTGGCAGATGTACTGCAGCATTTCAGTGTGAGCTGACAGTTGGGATTCGACTTTAACTGAAGCAAAAGTTTCACTTTAATGGCAGTAACAATTTTTCCCTTCTGTAATGGCAATAGTCAAATGGTCTACACTGCACAGAAACATGAAGATTCAGCTCTTGCAGCTATAGTAATGCTGATATCAATCCGTGGCTGTAAAGGTACAGGTGTTTGATGTAGCTTTGTGGTATAAGGATGGCATATTTAGTGTGGGCGTTGAGATGCCGAGATTTGTTCTGGAATTGAGAGAGTATTAGCATAGGTTGGTGTTAGCAATG
>JAVJGH010000091.1:39687942-39703392 GCA_035590175.1 Aviceda leuphotes | reverse complement strand
TGTGTGTGTGTGTGTGTATGCTCATATCATGTCTGCATGTTTGATTCATGTCTGTATATATGAATAGTTTGTATATAATCCTGTGGAACTTTATTTTCTGGCAGATGAGTCTACGTTAATTCCTAAAACCCTGAGCAACAACAGAATTACTTTACAGTGTTAAGGGGGAAAACATTACAATAAAAATGAAGCATACTTTTAATTATCTGTAGTCATTCGGATGAAATCTATAATGAGCTTGATAAATGCTGATGCTCTAGGCATCAATTTTTCAAATGACAGTAGAACCAAAAATATCTGGAAAGGCATTGTTAGCTTAGACTACACAATATTTTTGAGGTCTTGGTTAGTAGGAATAATTAAAATGACTTATGTAAGATAAGTGTCATATCTCTGTCAGCAACTAAATGTTAGATGTTATTACAAACTAATTACTTCCTTGAATTGAAAAGAAAATTAGAATTTGTGTCTTAACTGCTAAAAGACAGTGTCTGATCCTTCTCTCACCCAAGCTGTTTACCAGCATGTCTTCAGTGACTTCAGTGCAATGAGATGCCCTTGAAGTGGGTGAGAAGCAAGTTTGGACCCCTGGGCCAGCAAAAACCTTACCCTAGCAAGAAGTCAGGATCTGTTTCTGACATTAACCTATTCCTAAATAAGTAAAAGCAGAAGCAGCTGCTGTTGTGGGGTTTTTCCACTGTGTTTCGGACAGAAGGCTGGCTCTGGAGTGGGGAGGAGGGGTCCTGGTGCCCCAGCCCCACCGCCTGCCCTTCCTTCCCACGGCTGTCTGCTGCGGCTCCGCCACGCTCATAGGCTGCGGTGAGCCAGCTCACCTAGCTAAAGCCACAGGCGTCGAGCTGATGTTTTCCTGCGGTCATTTGCTGTTGAATTAGTGTGTTTAATTGGTTCAGAAAGGGTTCTGACACATGGCAGGGTCAAGGAGTTAGATACAGTGGAAGCATGCAGCAGAGAGAGAGGTGAAAAAACAAAGAAAAATCTAAAAACCTAGTTTACCCTTACCCCAGTGTCTTGATTTCACTGGCCTTTCTTCCTTTCCTGCCTGAAAAACATGAACATGGAGCCTGATGTGACAAACTGGGATGATGAGCTGTGTTATCTCCATTAGAGGTCCCACTGAAGTCACATCTTGTAGAGTTGGTTACCTGGTGCCCTGGCAACTGCCAGCTTCATATACCGTGTTGCAGATTTGAAATTTATTTAAGAAAAACACCAATGTGTTTGTCTCACTTTTTTGTGTCTTGCTTATTAAGAAAAATGTATCTCCTCTTTAACGGTGTAATAATAAACATAGGCATGTAAGAGGTGATGGAAGGAGGGCTATGGAGGAATAACGTGAGGAAAAGGAGAGAGAATGGAAAGATGAAGAAGAATGGCTAAGGTACAATGCAGGGAATGTAGGAAAGCAATTAACGGGTAAGAAAGAGGAAAGGAAGGAGGAATATTTCAGCCCCCATCCTTTCTCTCAGATGCCTCCACCCTATAACCTCATTCACTGCTTGATACCTGAGGCCCATGCTTTGGTTCTGCAAACACCCGAATCGCCTCTTCCCAATTTCAAGTCATATGTTGAAGCAGAGTTAGCTGGAAATGAGCCATCATCCTCTGAGAGTATAGCCTAATGTTACTTGAAAAAATCACTCCAGGCTTTCCCAAGTCACCTGAAGTGCCAAGCGCCAGCAGCTGGTGCAGTGTTTGGGATGTGCTCCCCTGCTGCAGGGGCTGAGGCAGCCGGCACAGGGCAGGAGCAACCCACCGTCTTCGAGCCTGAACGGGGGAGGATGTGCTTGTTTCAGAAGTGGTTTAGAAAACGTGCCGTTACACCTTCATGCAAGAAATGATGCTGCTAGCAAAGCCAGAAAGCGATTGTGTTTTTATTGGATCAGAGTAGTGTTAAAAGGAGTTGGTGATCTCATGCAGCTTTGCTTGCTCCGGTAAGAATAACCCTTACAGACTTGAAAACCACACGAGCATTCATAGTCAGCCTCCAAACAAAAGCATACAGGTTACTGAGACACTGGGTATCTTACTGGCTCTTTTTCTGTCCCAGTAAAATTGTGCCAGGCACCGAAGTCAAAGCCTTACCCGCTGACTTCCATGGGAGATGACTTTTGAGCACACCACGCTGTAATTGCTGCCATTAGCCTTAACTCGTTGCTGAAATCTGCAGCTGCAGTCTTGTCATGTTACCAAATTAATTGATCTTCATGGAAGTCACTGCTTTAATTGGAAAGGAAGAGTGTCAGGGGAGAGTGAGCTCTTGCTTAATCTCAGTCTCCACCCCACATTTGCCCCTGGCTCATAAAGGATTTGGAGGCAGAGCAGGAGCGGTGTTTTGGAGAAATGTGGCACGCTTGTCCTCTTCATGAGCTTTTTCCCTAGTATTGACCACTGCTGGAGACAGAATATAGGACTAAGTAGACCTTTGGTCTGACAACCTGCAGCCAATCTTATGCCTTTTGCACCTACTTGGTTTTAAATGAGTGTGCGTACCGGATTTGTAAGCTTAACTTAAACACAGATTTTGCACAAAGATATCCTTGAACGTCTCTGCCCTCTTCATCCAGAATTTTAAAAGGTTAGTGAGAGAGACAGTGAGGCGTAGGGCAAAATGAAGGCGTATCTGTAAAAGTCAGTGGGGTTCTGCAAGTGAAATATGAGTAAAGCCTACTTAGAGCAAATGGCTCATTCTTGTGGCAAGGAAAAAAATGTGGGCTTAAGTAAAACAAAAATACTATTTTATGTTTCAACAAACTGGCAGAAATGGCAAGACAACTCCATTTGATTTGAAACTGCAAATGCAAACCTACAGGCACACACTCAAAAGCAAAAATAAGATACGGAGAGGATGTGATTGTTGGTTAGAGTCTGAGAATAAACCTAGGCTCAGTGAATTTTTATTAATGTAAGAACCTGGCTTTCTAAAAGTATAGCATATGCTTGCATATAATCTTTTGTAACCCCACAGCACTATTTACATTTCGTTAGTTATATTTTAATAAGTTCTGATTTTTCATTGGAATTGCTTAAATTTCTATGTTTATAAATTTTCCATGTTAGGACTAGTTTCCTTGGATGTTTTAAATAGAATTCTGTACTAGTCTGAAAATGTTCGAATGAAAGTACAGTTAGACAATTTGCCCAATGACATCTGTTCAGCAGTGTAATCTTACTCAGCTACAAATGACATATTTAATTGAATGAAACATTTCAAATAGAATTTGACCGCTTTCCAGCCCAGTATCTCTGAACTTACTATTTAATGAAAATAGGCCATCCTAGAAGTGTTAGAGGGACTATAAAGCATTTGTTTTATGAAAGGCAGTACTGTGATGTCAGAAAACAATGCATTAAAATATTATGTCTGCCACTTGTGATATATGTACTTAGCTTCTGAAACATCTCAATGTTTTTTCATGCTGTATTCTGCATGCAAGATCAGTGTTTAAAAAAAGCCCCTAGATTATCTTGTACAAGTTTTAGTGGAAGCATTATAATAGGAAGTATGCATTTCATCAGAAACCACACTGTTGTCATCTGAGGAACAGATCCACGGAAGGGGAGCCTGAAGTTTCAGAGCCGTGTTAGTCTTTGGTCTAGCCAAAGCCGTTTCAGAATACTGAGTTGCATAAATTTGTCCGGGTTCAGCCTGCAGCGTAGCAGTGCACATTACTTTTGATCTTTGCCATAGATACTTCAGAGGTGTAGTAGTTCTGTGGTTATTTCAAGCATAATGCTTTACTTTTGACATGTTGCTTCAGGGTTTCACAGCCACTTCCGTTACTCTAAGTTAAAACTACTTAGTACAGCTCACACAGTAAAGTATCTCAAAAGCAGTCAGCCTACATAGTTTGCCTAAATGTACAGAATTGTATTTTTCCATCAGAAATCAGTTAGTTAACCCATAAGCGCTGCCAACTCTCTGTAGCAGACAACAGTTTGTGTTACTCCGGAGCGTTTACTGAAGGTGTTTGCTTTTCATGGCATACTGCCCGGCTGAACCGATAACATGATTTCTCTTATTCTGCTACACAGGGAAGCTCAAGGAGGTAATATAAAATATTCCTCACAAGGAGCTCTCCTAGGACAATTTTGTGAGACAGATGCTGAAAACTGTGGAATGCTGCTCTGGTATATTGGAGCTGGCTGGTGAAAAACAAGGTCAGAACATCTTTGAGGTTAACATGGGCGGGATGCTGGGAAACCTGTTCTGACTTTGACTTTTGGTGTGTGGGATGAGCAGTTTTAGCCAAAGCTCACAGAGGTAAACTACGCCATTTCCTCTCGTGCTGGAGAAGTTTTGCTGGGTCTTTGAGCTCCCTTGTGAAGATGGAGCGAGCCTTGCTGGTATTCTTCTCATTCCCCCACACACAATGTGTGAGGTGCTTTTTCCCTCAATGACCACCTGAGATGCAGGGTACCTAACACTGTCCCATCATGACTATCCTGAGGGTTTTGGCCAAGCTTAAGCCATTTCAGGGAGAGATCTTGTTTTTACCCATCTGCTTTGTTGGAAAACGTTGTTAATCTTGTTCCAAGGGAGAACATGCTTTCACCACAACAGTGGTTAGCAGTAGTCTCTTCATTAACGTTTTGTAATTAGAATGGTAAAATGCATGCTACAGCTTTGGCAAGTAAATGTTTGCCGTAAACATTACAATGAGTGATGGAAGCAGGGTGTGCAGCCGAGAGCCTGGAACAGCATGGGAGGCCACTGACGTGCTTAATTTCATTTCAATCTTTTTCTATTGAAGTCTGGGGAGGTGAGGTTTATGGTTTATTTTCCAAGCAGTCAAGAAACAAGAAAGCTTTCAATCACTCAGCGATTGCCAGCTAGGGAGGTGGTTTTCTCCCTTAGTTGTTCAGATTTGTTTGCTTAGGCTGTTCTTTGGTGTGTTCCGTACACCGAAACCTCGTGCAGTGACTGGTTCTGAAGACAGGATGCTTGTAGGCTTTAACTGCTCTGCTCGTCCCTCTTGTCTCCCCAGCCCCAGCTCACCAGAGAGCAGCTGTTGCTGGGAGTACCTGGGTTTCAAAACACTGTCTAGGGACAACGCAGAGCGTGGCTCTCGCTTTTTGCATTGCAGCATGTGTTTATGGAAATTTGCTCTTTGTGCCAAATACTGTTCCACTCGTGCAAGGGGATGGGGGTGGGAATTTAACATGGGCTCCAGTAAACACAGCATTATATGAACTTCTGCATTAAAAGAACTGGGTAGAATTAGGCCTATTTTTCAAACGTAGTGTATGATCAACTCAAATCATCTATCTACAGACCGTGTGAAATAGGCCAGAGGCTACTACCATGGAATTTATACTGAAACTTTGGATGCTTGGTCGATTTCCTAGCTACTATAGTTTTATTTTGCTCCCTTCTTTTCCTCAGAATTGTTGTGCTAATTAAGCTCTGCAAATTTCAATCTCTCAGGTTCTTCAATTATGACATTGCAGTCCCTCTATGGCAGCACACTGGAGTGTAGCAGATAGGATATTATGAAGTGGAGACATTCAATGGGAAAATGTCCAAAAGCATTTCAAATCACTTAAGATAATTAAACAAGGGGAAAGAATGTGGCGTGTTTAAAGAATATGTGGTAGTTTTGTGAATAGGATGATGTTAGGTGCCTGTGCATGGAAAACTCATTACCCATGCTTCACTCATTCATTATATTGTAATGAGAAAGAAGAATTGAAAAACGCTTCTGTGAATATCGCCTTCGTGAATATCAGGAGGTACTTGCGCCGAGACCACTACCGCAGAAGCAGCAGACTTAACACACTTGTTTATTCCTCTGGATACACCTGCGGAAAAAATAAGGCAATTGAAGAAGTAACAACTAATTCCAGTCTAAAGGTCAAAATGACCTGAATTGAGATGCTTAAGAATTAATGGAGTATGCTGGTGTCAGCAGGCAGAGGTTTAGATGACATTTTTTTCTAACTGCCAATATGCCGTCCTGTTTCACTCTCTTCACCGCCCCCATTTCTAGGCAAGGTTTAAAATGCATAGCCAGAGGGCTTTTGGTACGAATTTGTCTAACAGAGTGAGGCAGTACTTGGATGGGGAGAAAAACAGGCACTTTATCATTCGGAAGGAGGAGAAAGAGTAACAAGTATAAGTAAAGGTCAGATGTCTGTCTGAGCTGCAGGCGGTGTTATCGGAGGAGAAGGGAAGCACCACAGCCTTGCACTACCAGCGGCTTGTTGTGATCAATGCTCCCACAGAGTAGGTAGAGCAGCTGACTGTTATAATTTCAGAAGTCACAGGAATATTTAATGTTCTTCCTAAAACGCCAGTTCTTAAAGTAGTGTAGCTACACTGACAAGTCAATCAAAACCAAAGGTAAGCAGAAGAGCAAACTTAAGGGCATGAAAAGCGTGTGTTCGTCTCCAAAGCTCGATGGGTTCACAGCACCTTCTCTGTATCACTAAAAGCAATCTGTGCCACCTCCTAACCAACGAGCGCATTGCTGTGATGTTGGACCCCAGAACACAGGTGTCCATGTGTGACCGTATTTGAAACAAGATTTAAGGGGAAGATCAGGGGCTGCATTTGCAAACCTTTCCACAGGATAAGGAGTTGCATAAACTAAAATCAGATAACAAGTCTCAGTGCTGTGAGTCTTGCGGTGTATATGCAGAGTACCCAAGATTCATTCCTCGGCACGTCAGACATCAGAATCAAATAGTCAACAATGTTTTAGCTCCATGAGATCCAAAAGAAAACACAGTGCTGCTTTCAGAAATTGCTTATGGTGTTTCTATTTCAGGCATTTATATTAGCTAAGTGTCCAGTTCCAGATTCACTTTACCGCATCTCAAAGTCCTCGTTAATGCTTGATGGTAGCAGGCAGATGACGCCGCATCCCTGGGAGTGCTGGTGGGTTTGGGCTGTATGCCACAGAGCTCCTGCTGAGGAGAAGCAGCCCAGGTCTCTGCTTGCTCACGAGCTCTTACAGTCAGACAGTGCTAGCAGGAGCAGGGATTTATTATTGTAAAAACTTGAGTCTCTTCTGGCACCCCTCATTCCCTACGGAAGCAAAGGTCAAGGTTTATGCTCCATGTCAGGCCAGAGCAAGGCATGGTACTTCTGAGATGTGCAACGGTGAGCCACATACCACCCAGGATATGTTGAAGAAATGTGTACCAGACCATCCAGACATCATTTCGTTTGGCTTTAAAGCGGTGCTGTTGAATCTCGGTTGCTGGACGTCACTTCAGTCTCACAGAGCAGCTTTGAGAGACTTGTAGATCATTTTGATGGTTAACAATGTTGGTGTCTTCCCCCAAATGTATTGCAAGGGGATGACCTGGAACAGGAAGGGCAACCAAAGAAGTTTCATCCTAAAAGACAGATCAAAAAACAAGCCTGTGTGCCGTTAGGAAGAGATTTGCTCCTTAGGCTTTTGTCTACTGGTTTCTCCTATATCATCGAGGGAAACCCTGGTGTCTGCTCCTACTGTGATGATGCTTAGATTTTTCCTGAGTAACACTAACATGAAAAGTACACGGTTCTTGTCACTTTTTATAGCCTGATATTCTATACTTGGCATGTGGATAGTTAAGGGAGAATGTGATAATAATCTCCACCTATCTGATTGAGATGTGTACCAAGAAGGAAAAGCAATTGTTTCAGCTAGTGAAAGAAGTGTAACTAGGAAAAACTAGAAAAGGCTGAATATCAGGAAATGCATCATGACAGTAACAGCTGCTGGAATGCAAAGTAATCTCTCTTTGAAAGTGGTGGGATCAGCATTACTTCTGACATTTGAAGCTCGATGAGACAGAACCTAATTTGATCTACAGCATACTTGGCTTTCAGGGAGGCCATCTGTATGATCCACTAGATTTTTCCCATCTCTAACTTCTGTGACTCTGTCTTTCTGACTCTCCCTGGGTGATGAAATATCATTATAACCTTTTAAAATAATATATTGGTGCCAGGAGAGCAGAGACTGATTTTCTCATTTGCAAGTGAGAGGCGGTGCATTAAATTACCATTCCTGTCATTAAATGGATTGAGTAAAAAATTTGATGTGTTTGAAACAGGACATTTTCCCCCTCCCCAAACAAACCACCTAAGACTTCACGTTGTGGGCGGCCAGGAAGTTGAGGGTTAGAAGTTTCAATAATGTTCATTGTATTCCCTGAGGCTTAGGTTAGTGGAAGCTACTTGACACCTGAAAATGTTTCAGCAAATCTGACGGGTAAGCTTCCTACTGATTTACAGAGGATGAGGAAGCCTGCGCTGTGTCTGTCATAGATCAGGAGGGATAAAACTTGTCTTTCTGGGCCATCGAAGCTTCTATGTGTTAATTTGGCTTTGGGAAATGTGGAAAAAATCCACAGTGATGACAAACACAGCAACTAAGTACATAAGTAATTTAACTGAAGAATTGCACTTTTGCATCTTCAGAGACTAAATGAGAAAGTTATGGTGTTGCTTCAACCGATTTTTTTTTTAATCGTATCCAGCAGTTGATGTGGTTCTCAAAAGAATTTGTTTCTGCTTCTTCGTGCAGTGCAAAAAACTGATAATCATCTGGTACTGCTGAGCGTTGTAGCTGACAACATTTGAAACTCCAGACATGGTGATGAATTGCACTGTGATACATTAATGTTATTTTGATCCCTGCTCTTTCAAAATTACATTGATCCAATTAGGTTAAGTAGCTTGCCATCTAAATTAATTAACTTTTCTCTATCAATCTCCTTTACTGTGGGTCAAAAACAGAAAAGTAAATCAATCTATTACTTTGCATATCTTTGGGGAGTGGGGCAGGGGGGGCGGGGGGTAAATAAATTACCTAATATTCACATATGTTGAATTCATTGTTTGGTATGTTAAACATTATTGGCATAATTGGAAAGTGAAGTGGTGCACACTCAGTTGTGGAATTTGAGTGCTTGTTACACTTAGTTTTCATAACCTTCCCAGACATGCCTTTACATGACTTGCTGTCCCTGGATACTAATGCTGTGTGCTTGTACGCCTATACAGCTTTTAAGCTATTAGACATTTTGAAAGTGGGGATAACAGTGTCTTTCTCTGCCAGAAATTGTTGGACTCCCTGGCAACGTGTCTCATAGCGGTCCCCAGCCTCTACAGTGCAGACAAAACCTTCCCTCTCTCTTGCTCTCAAACTAGCATTAGCACCATACATGGCAGGAAAACAGACATCTCAGCAGTGATGTCTTAGTTATTAGACTGAAGGAGTGTTAATGAAGACTTCTGAAAAGCTTCCTTATTTCTTAAAAAGGTCCTTCAGTGGTACACGAAATTTCTGTGATTTGAAATCCTCCTTTGGCTTCTACATTGGGGCATACCTTTTGTTTTATTAGGTTAGTCCCATAGTGGGACTTCATCATCTTGGTGCTCTTACCAGTCTTTTACTACTCACACTGGTAATTCTTATGTTCAGCTGGTATTTTCATCAGGGTAGACCACAAACTTCCATCCCAATAGGGAGATTGAGGACAGCTGCACCAGGAATTTGTTTACCTGCAATATTCCCTCACTTTGGTAAGTAGAACTGTCCATGAAAGACTCAAATGAAAATGAAGCAGCGATGTAAGGGAACGAGATCCAGTGGCTGGAAACTGAATGTTGATACAGTCAATCTAGATACAAAATGCAGTGTTTTTACATTGAGCATAATTAACTGTTAAAAACTTATCAGGCTTGTGATAGCTTCTTCATCATGGGAGGTCCAGACAAGAGCTTTATGCAGTAAGAAAATGGATCTGGTTCCATCACAGTCATTGTACTAGAAGATTAATTCAAGTCAAATGGCCTATGTAATGTGGCAGGTGGGATTGCTGACCACAGCGCTCCCTTCTGGTATTAAAATCCATGAATCTATGAAATATTTTCTAAATCTGTGCCTGAGGGTAGAATGAGCAGAAGCAGAAAGGTCACCTTTATCATCACTGCTGTCAAACACTTTGGAAATAGCAGAGCACAAATCAAGTATATTGCTCAATCATTTTGCCCTTATGTTACATCTGTTACCCTATCCCTTGCCTGTATTTTGTCCCGTTAAATAAAAATCGTTCTGGTATCCTATATGAAATCCCATTTCCAAAAAGTGCACAGCAAAACTCTGCTGGCCTCAACAACAATGGAATCTTACCTTTTGCCTTTACAAAGGTAGTTAATGCCTGCTAACCGCAGAACTTAGCATTGTCGTTATATAAATAATAATGATAAAGAAAGCAGCTGCTCTTTGCGATAATGAGACAGTAGGAAACATGGACACAGCACACTTTGTGTCAGGCAGGCCTTCTAGAGGCTTCAGGCACAAGAGGTGAGATAAACGTTGGTGCCAAGTGCTCTCCGAGTCACCCCAGGGGGTGGAGGTGTCCCTACAGAGCTGGTTGGTGAAATACAGAGAGTTTCTAAATCAACCCTAGATGCTTGGCTGGGCAACCCAATCCTGCCCTAGGTGTGGTGGTTGGCTGAGATCCAGGGCAGTTCCTCTACAACCCACCAAATGCTGCAGTGTTTTAACCTTCGGTATCTATTAATATACTAACATTTCTCACAAGCTGAGAAATGTAAAGTGAGAAACTGCTCTTGAATACTCATTGTGTTGGGGCTTTGCTATCTTCATCTTTCTATGTTGTCGTTTCCTTCTTTTTTTTCCTTTTCTTTTCTTTTTTTTTTTTGTCTTCTTTCATCTTTTTTTTTTTTTCCTTCTACCTTAAGATAGAGGCTTTTAAAGATGGGTTTTCTCTCTAATAAGTGTTAGTACAGTTCCTAGCACAAGCAGGTCCTGATTGTGACTGAGCCATTGGATATTAATGTGATGCAAATAAATCAGTAACAAAAATTAAATGTTTGTTCATGTTGTAGTTTTAATGTTTATATAAAGTGCAAGAAATGTGCGCTGAGACTGTGTACTAGTTCACACTAATATATATGCAAGAGTGCAGCATTAACCAGCTTTAAATAAAAGGGCCCGGATTGTTCAAATGAACAACCTGAGGGAGAAACATGTCTTTGAAGTGGAACAGAAAGAAAACTGTGAAACGCTGTGCCAAAGATTTTCAATAGTCCAAACTCTCCAGTTTTCTGAAGGTGATGCTGGCATTTATGTTTGGTTTCTTCCGTATTGTGCTTTTGCATTTCACTAGAATATTTGTCAAAACTCAAGCACGTTTGTGTTGAGGAGCATAGCTTAAGACCTATGTTAGGAGTAGATGTGAAAATGTATTCTTCCTTCTGGCCTTATTAGAAATGCTCTTTAGATAAGGAGTTGAAAAACAGATCAATAGCAAGACTTTTTTTTTTTTTTAAAAGGCAGATGCTGCTTTCCCTATTCCATGAGTTTACTACAAAAAGAAAAGTTTTCATAGCTGTCATGCACATGTCCTTCTCTGGAGATTTCTGGAAAATTGCAATTGAAAGTTGAAATTTTTTTTATCATTGTCAAAGGCAGGAGCAGAAGTGTGGAGAGAATGAGAACAAAATGTCTCATCATAGCCATGATCTTCTACCATCTTCTGATACATCATTTCAAGTTGTTAGATTTCCATTCATGAATATTGTTTTCAGACGATCAGAATAAATCCAGTACTCTAACTTCCGTAATGTTCTCAGACTGTTTTTCCTTGAGTGTCAATGGAAGAAGTTTGTTTCATTTACCGAGAGCTAAACTAGTCTTTGGGTGGTCACTTGCTGATGAATACAATACATTATATAGTAAAATAAGTAACACAGGGAAAACATTTTCCTTTTCCACAGACCACCATTACTTAACAATACTCCAAATGTCCAGATTTCAGAATGTATTGAAAATTACATGGAAGGTTCAATACTGAAATATGCAGCAATGCAGTCCTCATTTGGAAGAAAAAGCAGTCTGGAAACTCGTAGTCTTTTTACAATTAATGAAGGAAGTGTTCATGCACTGCAGCATCAGTATTTGGAGTTATATTTTCTCTTATTTCGCACACAGACCTAGTAGTCATTGTATCGTTAATGCTTGGCTTTGATCGCTATCTCAAACGGAACCACTAAAGGACAAAGTCAAGGTGACGTGG
This sequence comes from Aviceda leuphotes, assembly GCA_035590175.1. Classification (NCBI taxonomy): domain Eukaryota; kingdom Metazoa; phylum Chordata; class Aves; order Accipitriformes; family Accipitridae; genus Aviceda; species Aviceda leuphotes. The sequence continues at coordinate 39,691,329 of JAVJGH010000091.1, read as the reverse complement.
CCTTAATATTATGTGTGCTCTATTTTTTCAGGGGCCTGTTAGCCAGCAGCTTCACAGAAACACATTATTTGAAAGACGGCACTGATGTGGTTCTCGCACGCAATTACACGGTAAGGTTGGTGTTTCATGGGTAGATGATGCTTCATCGTTAAAACCCAAAGTGCTCTCTGCCAGGATCTGAGCCATGGGATGAAACAGCTCAGTGTGTGATCTTTTTTTATTGTTCCCTTCAGTACCTTTTGACTGCTGTGATCCTACACGTGAATTTTTAGAGAGAGACTTTAAAGGCAAGCTTTGGGGTTTTAACCAGGTGACTTCTAAAATCTGTAAGATTTATTCAGCTTCTTGGAGATATACCCATTAAAATGTTATAATAAATGCAGTCATTGTTGATCAGTTATGGAGGAAAGCCCTGGTTCAGTTAGGAAGAAAGCCCTAAATATCTGATTTCTATAGTGCAGAAGCTCACATAAGAGGTTTTGAAGGCTTGGGTGTCTTTCTACATTGGGGAAGCCATGGCTGAGGTTTGGGAGAGAGGGTTTGTTGTTTGGGTTTATTTTTTAAACCATACCATAAGACTGTTATGGATATACTTTATACATACAGATATGTATATATGTATGTGTATGTTATGTTTATGTGTATATATAAAAAAATATGGCTGCTATGATCCGTGTTAAAGGCAGTAGTTAAAAACTGCTTTTTGTAAATAAAAAAGGCTTTAAGGCAGTATGGCTTTTGTCCTCTGACAGTATGAACGCCTTAATTAGAAACAATGCAGCAAGCGATTTTAATTACAAAGTTTATCTTTTATCTGCCTAAGTGCTGCAAAGTATTTGTTATGTTATGTTATTTATTTATTGACACTGTCAGAAGAGTCATCATGCTTTGTGTTCCCATCCATAATGGGCTTTGTTGGTATCAGTGAAAGGCATTATTTTTATGCATAACATCTTACTTCTGAAAAAGCATCTTCATTATAGCTACAGACCTCCCAAGTAAAGCAGTCATTGTGAAAGCTTTCAGTGTTTTCTTTTTTGCTGGATGCTCATATCTTCTTCAAAATCAGCTTAGTAGAAAATAGTCATTTGTTTTAGAAACAGGAAGGCTGTAGAGATTCCTAAAGGAAATAAAAGGAAAGAAATGAAGCACACAAGTCTTTGACAGATTAACCTACACGAATATGTGTACAGCTAACGATAGCTAGGCTTTCTCTTACTAAAAAAAAAAATATCTGTTTTCATAATGGCAGTAAGTCATGATTAATACTGACAGTGCATTTTGCTGCCTAAAAGATTTTTTTTGAGAGATCAGTGAATTCATTTTTCATTAAATGCTGCAATATGGTTTAAAAAAGATAAGTCTCTATGATTTTATTTTTATATCTCTTCTTCACTGAGGACAGCAATATAGTCTGTAGTTGAAACCAAATCCAATTTCCCCTTGAAAAGTTGCTTAGTCAAATTCTGCTTGGAGGTCAAACCAAGTCAGGTTTGTGGAGCTGTCATTTGAGGAGTTTCTCTAGCACAAGAGTCAGTGTCTAGGTTATTTTTCTGGTTTACAGCACTTTAAAAATTTGCAGTTGCCAAAAGCTGTTTTTTATTAAATTATCTCAAGTAAGGGTAGAGTACTGTTTTAAGTATGACAAATCAGCCATGGTAATTATTTGTTTTTAGGGGGTCATCCATTTTATATATTAGTTTACAGGTATAAAAAGATGTGATAGGAGAAAAAAAAATCCTGCAGTTCAGTGGAGTTACTGAGCTAGAAATCAATTTTCTACCAGTCCAATTGCAGGCCATGGTCTGATAAGTTTACATTTTCAGTATTGAACTTTGGCATCATATAGCATGTGGATCTCAGAGAAGTTGTGAAATGGGCCACAACAAGGAGCTCAAAGTTAATAAAATGACAAGTTGTGTGTGGAGAGGGAAAGAAATCGGGACCTTTGCCATAATTCACTCTTTGATAAAGACAGCTAGACCGCAGCAGCAGCCTGTGTGGGACGAGATATCAGCTTTCCCTTCCCCTTTTAACTGAGAACTGTGCTTAACACTGGTGATGCTAAACCCCAAAGACTGCCTCCGTAAGAGCTCAGGACTGTGAAGTGAAATAGTACATTTACACTGAAAACTTTGACATCCACAGCAATTGTGACTGCAGCAATCAACTCCCCAAAATTCAGTCTATGACTTCCTCTCTTCTAGTGTGGCTTTATCCTTGCTAATGTGTTTCTGACGCTTCATGAGTACTGATGATAAAAATACTCAAGAGTAAAACACTATTACCCTGCTTCTGTCATTTCTTTCACTCAGAAAAGCTATTGAGATGTGTATTTAGAAAGTCAGATGTTGCTGTTCTGTGTTCAGTTGCTCATGTTGGAAATACAAATGCTCTGAATAAATATTTCTCATGGTATAACCTTATTTGCAGAAAATTCATATCTGAATTACTCCATATTGCCTAGCATTTTCATGGCTATTGCTTTCTTTAACAAAATCAAGGTGGTCTTTAGCAGTCTGCTATGTGAGGCTTTGGAAGTCAAAGCCATGCCCCCAAACTGAAAAGGTTAATTAATGCAGCTAGATGGATGTGAACGAACCAAATAATAAAAAGGCACAGTGAGATGACTGTCAGGTTGAAGCATGAATGATAACTTTCCTTTGCGCTAATAAGATAGGAACCTTTTACAACAGTGTTTTCAGTTTCCAGGTGGCATTCAAAGGAGCCATGAGAAAAGAAATGTTGGACGTGACACAGGCATTGCTTTCCAGCCAGTCACATAATTGGGAATGTAATATAACCTTTAGTCAACAATAAAATAAACCTTGATTCCAGACAGATATGTATATGTGCTGAGAAAATATCTCTGTTGTGGGTGCCTTTTGCAAGCAGTGGATTATTAAGGAAATACAATAACCTAGCCACAAAATGAAATTGGATTATTGCCTCTCAAAATAGAAGACCCTCTTATTCTTGGTTGTTCTTAATAACATGCAGCCATTCGGTTGGGTAATTCAATAAAAGGTTTCCTTTCCAACCTGTTTCCCTTTTCCTTCATCGGCTCTGTGATTTTTTTCAAACTATAGGGTTAGGATTGGCTTTTTTATACTTCTTTTTATACATAGCTACCTCTTACATACATACATAGATGTTAATGACCTTGAATAAAAATGTGCCTCTACAGAAAGTAACAAAATGTGTCAGCTGATTTGTTCATCTGATTAATTTTATAAAATATGCCATATTGTAGCTTTAACTAAAATAACACAGAAAAAGGTGGCCAGTCATGCAATTTAAACAACATTGACCCTTTTTAAAAAAACACAACACCAAACAAAACAAAAAAAAAAAACCACACCCACACTTTGGGGGTTAAAAAACACC
>JAVJGH010000091.1:39639200-39664334 GCA_035590175.1 Aviceda leuphotes | reverse complement strand
ATGTTATTTATGGAAATCCTGTGGTTTAGAACCCAGGTTATTTGGTCACTATGCAAATGTCTACTTTTACGTAGGGCTGGATTCTCTCCGTGGTAGGTGACACCCTGTCTTCCACTAATTTTAAGAGAAACTCAGACTGGGGAGAGCAGGTATCTGAGCATGAGAAGCTTTTGGTGTATTAAAAGCATTACCATTTTATTTTACTGTGATGGTTCTGTTGTGTTGTAGAAAGACCAAACAGAATTTGACATTAAAGCAAGTCTTTGACACATGATTCAGTCTTCATTCTGTTTAAAAAGAGTACCCACTAAATTAATGGGTTTAAAAGTAAAATATTGCTGTGTTGCTGTAATGTAATGTAGTATTCTCACTCATGCCAAATTTCTATTGACTTTAGTGGGAAGTTAGGCTAAATGACAAGTGTGGAACTGGGGCACTTGCATTTCAGTCAATTGCTTAAATTAAATAGAAGTGTGTTTTAGGAAACTTATTCTTACATCAGAGTGAATCTGCACTGAAGCACCAGGATTGGGGCATTTGCCTGTTCCAGCTATAGGTGACAGTATTTTATTATTACAATTTGATCTGGGGCTCAGTGGAATGAAGCATCATCCAGCTGAAAGCAGCTGCATGTTTTGTGCAACCGCTTATAATGTCTTAACGGTTGCTTATTCAGTGGTTGTGAAACTGTTTGGTAATGACTTTTACTGCTCAAGTTAACTTTGTTAAAAGACCCTGGTGGAATAAATCAAAGTCACATTGCTATTCATTTCTTTAGTCCTTGTGGTACTTAAATGGTCTCAGTATCAATGAGACATGTCAGTGTTTGTTTTGATAATCTTCATTTATGCTGTCTTCAAATAACCTCTTTTGCTGAGAAATCACATTCCTTGGTTTAAAAACCCTCTCTAGAAACTGATAAAATTGCATTCCAAGTGGATCTGAGCAAGTAATGAGAACTGCATGGGATGTAATAATTGTTTGCCTATTCAAGACCCAAATTACATTTCAGATCATTTATTGCTCTAGTTCTGGAGCAGACTGTGTGAATTCTTGTTTTTATTTTTAATTGCCAGCTTTAGTGGTCTTCAGATGAGTATAATCTCTGTTCAGTAAGTAGAAGAGATACAGGCAAAATAATGAAAAACTGAGCTTTGTCATCTGTCTAGGTAGCTCAAAGCTTAGAGGAGTTTCTGTCTTGACCACGTAGCCCAGATTTCAGGGCATCACTCCAATGTGTCACTGGTAAATCATATGGAATTATTTCATGGTTTTCTTGATCTTTGGTCCTGGTTTGTTTTCCAGTTGAGTGAGAGGTTGTGCTCTTTTTATGACATCAGATTTGGTTACATTGAATTCTCTAAATGTTTCACAAATTACTATAAGTACAAAGATAAATCAATCTGAATGTGACTAGTATCTAGATACCTCCATATGTAGGCATTGTGCAGGACTATGTATTTTCTTGATTATTACAGATTATTTTGCTACATAGGTTTACTCCATTGTTTCTTTTACTAAGACAGGTTGTACAGCTTCTTTCAGCAAACAGGCATCTTAGAATATAACTGCACATGAACTGGCTGTTATATTAGTCACAAGATTTTTATATTAAAATTTTAAAATTCAGAAAAAACTAAAAAGAGATCCTTTGTTAAACAATAAAATTCTTTTGAGTTTATCCCGAATGTAGAATGAGTAGTTTCTTGTTTTCAGAATGGCTATATTCTCTTTTTTATTTTGTTTTCTGTTTGAGAAATTATTTACTAAAAATATTAGCACAGAGAGATGAAAGAAGAAACTCTTAAATCTACCTCAAGTCACATATTAAGGGTGTTGTTAATATATAGCTAACGTTTTAGACAGTTTTACCTTTCACTTCTTTTTAGTCTGAAGGTTGGCTTAGATGATACTAAGAGTTATTTAAACTGAATATATTCATATACGCTTTTAGAGAAGGCAGGTGTACATAGTAATTCCATTTACTGACTGATAAATAGTGGATTGTGCATTTATATTACATGTTTCTGCCTTTAGGGAAAGCTTTCATATGAGTACAGTGGATTTTCTTTTCCCTCAAGGAAAATGATCAATGTGGAGAGGTCTCTTACTTGTGGTTAAGCCAAAACATCAGTCTGATCAGCAGCCTGTAATCAGATCATGCAGTGAATTTCTAGGAAATAAGTGTCCAAAAATCAGCATTGCAACAAGGATTAATGTTAATATTTCAGTTTGACACTTGCAAAATTTAGAATATTCATAGGTGTTAATAAGAGGCCATCAAAGATTTCTACTTGCTTTGTCATTTCATTTTAAAAAGGAGGTTTTTAAAGGTACTTGCTTTTTCTTACAAGGCTTGTGAAATCTTGGACTTCTTGGTATTAAAGAAACAGTCTGAAGAATATTAAATAGACCAAGTGAAGTCTCTTGCTGCATTTGTAATTTACCTCCTGACATGAAGGATCTTCTCGCTTTTCCTTCATCACACTCATCCTCAGCCATAAGTGATTACCCTTTCCAACATTCCACATCTGGGTGACCGGGTTCTGCCATGGCCAAGTCTTGGGAGTGTGAGCGATTTATTGGGCAGGGGAATTTTAAGCCCTAAATAAACAGATGGCCCAGATGTTCAGAGCTGCCAATGGTCTCAAATGTCTAATGGACTGGGGAAACTGGATGGCCAGGACAAATAGGCTGTCTTGAAATTCCCAGTCTCCACTTGGTAAATGTGGATGAATTTAAAATTGTGTCAATTTAACAACAGTGTAACTACAGCCGGTAAGTTTATAAAACATCTCAAAGGACAGGCAATAGGACCTTAGAGGGGGAATGTGTATTTTGAATTGGTTTTATATTTTGACTTGACTAGTTCTTTTGGGTTTTTTAAGGATCACTCAGAAAACCCTCTAGGTGCAGCAGTCACACTGGCTCATGAACTGGGACACAATTTTGGAATGAATCACGATACATTGGAGAGAGGCTGTAACTGCAAAGCATCTACCGATAAAGGGGGTTGCATCATGAACCCTTCTACTGGGTAAGTGCGAGGGTAAACATTGGCATGTTACAGTTATAGTGGAGAATTTTTAGTTTCTTTTTGTGTCTCAGGAACATTTACAGGGAAAAAAAGAAAAACCTTTTAAACACCTGTCAAATCTTCTCGCAGTTATCCCCCTCAAGCTGAAACAATTAAACTTGTTATCAGAGCACGACATGTACCATTGTACATTTCTATTTCCATGTTATACTGGGAAAGACAAAAATGCTGTAAGCAATTGGTTAATTAAAAAAAAAGAAACAAACCAAAACAACAAACCAAACTGCATTGCAAGTGTCAAATCATTTCACCTTCTCTCATCTTGCCAACTGAGTATCAGTCATAATAGGAAATGAGCAGCGTCCCAAGGCCAAGAGTAAGATGAATGTGTAGGAAACAAAGTAATGCAGGAAATCTATTATTAGATTCTCTGTAAAGCCTTTGTCTTGTGCAAAGAATGTTTTTAGTTTTGCACAAACTTTTGCATTCACCCCTTGTTATAAGTGTGTAGAAGTTTTAGCATAAGCAAATTAAATCTGTAAGATCAGTCAGGTTAGGGCTGTTCCGTGGCCGGAGGGAGGTCTTCCAAGAAAAGACAGAAGACAGTGTGGGAAATAAAGCCAGTGAACCCATGGTCATCTCTCTGAGTCCTCTGAACCGTCACTCTGCTGATGAGAAAGGCCCTACGTTAACAGAGAAGCATAGTGATTTTGTAGACACAAAAGTACAGGCACCATGGCCAGGGTAACTAGTTACAGCTTGCTCCTCTGTATTTTAAAGTACTGTTAGAAACTGAACGATATAACGAATGAGTTCTCTGTGTCCATATGCAGACAAGAACTAATGGGATTAAATTGCGGTAAGAGAGAGTAGATTTACCAAAGCTTTCTAATGGTAAGTGGTGTACTGGACTGCGCTGCCTGCAGAAATGTTACTGCCTGTGACTGGAAGCTGGTAAGAACCAGTTGGACAAATATCTGTCAGCAGTGTCTTATAGGTGCAGCTGGATTTGTCTTAGGGCAAGAGGATGGCCTAGATGATCTTCTGATGTCTCTTCCAGCTCCAGCATTCTCTGCATGTGCTTAAACTTCAAATCTCTTCTGGGAATTGTGATCGGCTCTAACCTCTGCCTTCTCCGAGACTGCCTGTTTGTGGGAAAGGAGGAGAGCGATCTGGGAGAGGCCAGGGAGTGTTGGGCAGGATTGCTCCCTGCTGGTCGGCCTAACAGCAGCCTTGGCGTTTCTTCAAAGGCGTGCTGTCACCCTCCTTCAAGGCAGAAAAAGGCATTCTGGCCAGAGGCCAAGCACAGCAAGTGAAGAGACAAACAAAAGAGAGTTGTGTGTGGGGAGGAGAATGAGAGTGGTTTCTGCAGTTTGGAAAAGAAAAATAACTTGGCTCTTCTAAAACAATAGGTAGTAAATATCCGTGTGGAATTGCATTCTGTAGCACGTCAGTGCTCGTACGCACACTGTGAAAACAAACTGAAACTGGAAATGGGGCTCGAGGTGAGGTGGTGTGATAGCTGGTAAGCAGTGGGCAGGCGGGTCTGGGCTCTGAGCTCCCAAAAGATGCGCGCAAGCTTTAGTCACCTCAGCTGAGTCACTGATGGGGCATCCAGTTACTCCGCTTTTGGAAATAAACACAGGAGATGCTCTCAGGACAGAAATTTCTAGACACTTTCTGAACTCATCTTGTAAAGGTATCTCTAACTTGAGACTAGATCACTTTTCCCTGGTCCTGCCTTCTGCACCAGAGTCCTCTGGGTGTATCTTTGTGTCTACCCCGCTCTGCGTATTCCTCAGGCACGAGTCCGAGCAGCTCAGCTCACTTTATGTTGGGATTTCTGTAGCGCTTTGCAGGTTAAAGGCTGTGCTTCCTTCAGAAACACCGTGCCCAGCTCCAGCACCCCACAGGTTTGACAGTTTGGGCAGGGGGCCATCAGGTACACTCCAGCGTGGTAACGCTCTCTTTGGATTTTTACCAAACTTACATACAATTTGTGCCTGTGGAAGCACTGTGGTGTTCACAGAACTGAGTAGGCTGTTTTGTTTGCAGTGATTATTGATTTATAAATGGAAATTTTAACATCAGGTTTATAGCCTTAGGCTTTACCTTCATACTGTGCTGTCAATGTGTAATAAGTATTCCGGGAGAATACTTTATGCCTTAAGCCAAACTGCATTTTACCAATTTAAAATTAACACTTTGAATATTTGCCCAACATCTGACCGACGGTAGTATTCCTCTGAGCACCATTATTCAAGGAACACCAAAGAGGTTTCAGCTCTGGAAATACGTGTCTGTTAAGGGAAGGCCAAGTGAATATTCCCTACCTGAAATGCATTCTTAGACTAGCAAAAACATCAAAACAAAGAGCATCCCAAGGAAGCCATATACATTTAGAAAGACAGCCTCCTCTCTCAGTATACTCATAGGCACTCAGTCTGTGGTCTTCTAATTTCTGTTGGGTGTAGGTAGATTTAACAAGTGCAAGAAAAAAAAAGTCCTTGGGCTGAAGCTTTTGTAAAACGTACAAGCCCCCAAGAAGTCCTTATCTGATATCTAAAAAGAATAGGGAATATCTGGGTTATAATAGAAAGGCCTCTGTAAACTGAATTTTGGAGTCATTTGTGTGGTTGTGCAGCAAAAGGGAATGTTTTATGGCTTTTTACTTAAAAGTGATTTCATTAATTACTGCCAATTCTTTCAGTTCTTATGTTTCAGTCTTTGAAGAGGTCTTAGAAATTACTTCTTGGTGGAAAAAATCTCCAGGGATCAGTGTGGAATTTAAACTCTGTTGGAGCTATCCTTTAATGAGCTTCCTATAGCTTTTCCTCTTAAAAGATACCAACAAGATGTGTACCCCTTGTGTGTGAGCTACAAATGCCTCGAAGACCTGCTACTTTAGCAAAATATATTTTGTGTAACATGGAATTAAGCACATAAAACCCAGAATTTGAGGCACTCCAGGCCTTTTAGAAATTCAAATATCTGCTATGGAAATCACATAAATCCCACTGTAGAAGTCTGGGGTTTTGCTGTAAAAATAGGATCAATAAGGAAATATTTAATACTAACACATTGTTGCCTTTTTTATGCATATGTTTTAATGCTATTCTTCCAATTCTTTTAGATTGTTTTGACCATAGACTGTTCCAAGTGAAAAAGAAGGATATAAGGAGTCTTAAAGAGATTTGCAACTCTTTTTACTGAGTTCTCAGTATCTGAAAACTAAGGGACTAGGCTGAGCCAGGGAGGCCATTTTAGTATTCCACTTGTTTTCCAAGTATCTCCCTAAAGTTTCCACTCTTAGGAGTGAGAATATTCTTCCTGACAGCTAGATAAATACAGAAGAGTTCTGGTGAAACACAAGGCATTAGTCTAGATTTATACCACTGCAACTAAAAGCAGAATTTAACACAAACTGCAGAGCAAAATTGTGTCAATTAGCAGTGCTTGTTTACTTAATAATTTTGGAAATGCACTTTTTATGTGCTCCATCAAAATCGAGCACAGGTATCTCCTTGGGGGTTGAAATCGGGTCAGTTGCCCCAAAGTAGTTGAAAGCTTAAGAGTTCATATATGCTTGAAATTTCTTGCCAGCCTTAAGGGAAGGAAAATTTTTATAGTTAGTCTTCTGCCCTCCTGTAGGCCCAAGGGTTTCTACTTCCCCTCACCCGCACAGCTGTGACCTTGCCAACAGCATGCTCTTCTAGTTTATATATAGGTGACTTACACAACTAACTCGTCATCGGGGAAGTTGAGCATACTGGAAACATGTTCTTCCTTCCCTCTTACAGAAAGTATTCCTTGATGCCTTTCCGTTCCCCCCCCATCCTAGTTTCGGTATTGATGAGAGACCAGGAACCTGCTTAGGACAGCTAGTTTTACCAAGGTCATTCAGATGCTGATCCTACTGTAGTATCCATTTCTTTGGGGAGTCCCATGACTTGCTATAACGAAAGCTTCTTTCATTGTCCTCTCGCAGAAGTGTATTGCTCTTACCAGGATGATTTCTTGTTGCTGGATCATTTCTTGTTGCTGAATCATCCCAGCCACAGCTAATTGAAATGCCAGACAGGCTTCTAGGATAGAGCCATTTGTTTCATCTCTCTTTGCACTTCTGTAGAGAGAAGCAGGTTTTTCACCATGCCAATAGAAAAGAGGATGATGGGAAAACAGCTGCTTTGTAGTCTCTCCTAGAGCCCCCTTTGCACCTGGCTGTGGGAATGAGAGGTTTTTCTCCAGGTCTGTCCTACTGCCCACACCCGCTTTCTTTCACTATCCGTGTATTGTGAGATGAAGTACCTCATATTGACCTGGAAGGGCGCATGCTTTAACCACAGGCTGAAAGCTATCCTGACAGCTATAAATCATGGGGACTTTCGCACGCCCATTCCGCAGACCTCACTTACCCCATTGCATTGAGATTACAAACAGAAAATGCAACCGGCTTGGAGTTTGTCCCTGCAAAAAGGTACAATGGTAGGAAGGCAGGATGGGCTTGTGCCGAGGAACGTTGACAGTGTCTGCAAGGGCATGCCTTCAAATGCCCTTGAATTCTAGCATCAAGCACTGTCGCTTTGCGTTTTCCAAATGCTACTGCACCTCAAACACAGGCTGCCAGCAGGTCATGTAAGTCTGCTTTGACTCTCATTTCCACCTTGGCTGTAAATTGCTTCTCCTCAAAGACCATGATGAAGAAGGGATGAAATAAATGCAAAAATAATTTAAAATAACAAACCCTTTAGAAAAGAAAAATGCTGTGTGGGCTATTTTTTCAAGACATGAAACAAGTGCTATATACTTAAGAAGTGCAAAAGCTGTTGTGTGAGGGAGGGCATGGCCATTGCTATTTGCTCAACAGACTTTTGAATGAAAGAATATCTCTTCAGAAACCTTGTTTTTAATCTAGGTCCCTAGTAGACCTGTTTTTCCTCTGTTCCAAGAGTTCCAAGGCATATGCTGGTTTGCATCCCAGTGATGGCATGAAGCGTTAGGGACAGAAAGCCATTCGGTGCCACACAGGAATGTCTGGGCCAGTAACATAAACACGGAAGCAGCTTTTCTCTGATAATTTCTCCTCACAACATCTTCTCTTTGTCATGTTCCTTTTAGTGCGATGTTCCTTTTGAAAAGTCAAAGAATGAATTGAATCCCTCTATGCCTGCCTTTTTTTTTCCCTGTTCCTGTCTTGGATCTTGTGTTACCATTTCCATTTTCACAGCTAAAATTTAAAGTCAGTACATTTTTCTGATTCAGACAGGTTTTAAATTCAGTTTACTCAGATAAATATGAATGCATATGTCACAGGGAAGTGAAGGTTGGACTGTAACACTGTGACTTCGTGCTGGTGGAAATGCCTGTGTTTTGCCTGTGCTGCAGGATAGCTTGAGGCTCTGCTCCAGCCAGGGGACTGGGTTTTGTGTACTGATCATAAGTGAAGAAAAAGGAGAAATGGTATTGAGATCAATTATTTAAACTCTCAGCTATTGATAATTTTAGAGGATTTCTATGGAACTGTGCCTCTCAGTAGAAAATAACAGCTAATTTTGAGTAATTGCCTTTCAGTACACAATTTCACTTTAATTATTGAGTTTTTGGAGGCAGGGGTTGGGGGAGAACAATGAGGAACATAGAATGAGCACATAATAGAAGTCATACAAAGTATGTAGAAAACTACTCATTCATTTACTATTGAAATTTGGAAAAGACTTTTTTTTTTTTTAACCAATCAAAAAAATACCTACTGTTATCAGTTTGGTTTTAAGTAAAATTGAAAGCTTTATGTTAGAATTCAAGCAGATAGCCAATGGAAAGATGCATATTTATGAATAAGACTGAGAGCAAAACACGATCTGTTAAGAATCAGCTGAGTGACAGTCCCAGATGAAACTAATTGACTCTATCTAAGTACTGCTGAGCAGAAGTGGGAAAAAATTAAAGATGGGAAGGACCATCAGGTGGGCTTCTTCCAGATACTGCTGAAAAAGAGCATTGGTACATACTATATTTTAATTCCCTCTAGGAACAGTTAGGTCTTCTGCACTGAACACTGAGTACTTTATTTACAATTAAGGCTAAATAAAATATTTAAGTGGAAATACAGCATTTTTTCCTGAATAATAGTACCAGATGTCTCCGAGTAGCTAAAAAGCAAGACCATGAGTTGCACAGAAGATACTGTAAATGTGAACATTCCTATTTGCCTTACTGGTGATAAACTCGTCCATAGGTTCATTATACAAGTGGCCAAGGCATCCAAGGATTAGGTTAGGAAACATCTGTTCTTTGTTGCATGTTATGGGCCAATTCCCAACTGTTCTGAAAGAGCGGTGCTGCATGATCTGGGAGAAGAAGTTATGCTTGAAAGGTAGCTGTCCTGCAAGTGAGAAACACTTATATTTGACACTTTCCTTTTATGTGTTAAGTTCAGTGTCCAAGGGAAGGTGCAGTACACTTTAGTGTGTGTCACTTATAGCATCCATTTCTGCCGGCAAAGAAAAATTGGTTTTATTGTCTACCCTCTATTGACAGCCTTCTGTGGTAGCAAGTATATTATCAAAGACATCTAAAATAGCTATTTCTTTGCTTTCTCTTCTTCCCCCCATGCCCAGTTCATGCTGCTTTCACATTGTTGAAGGTCTTATTTTGTTTTGTTTCCTGATTTTCCTAGCGTAAATGCTCTGATTCAGATTCTGCAGTGCTTATAAGATTTCTCCAGTGTTCATGCTCAATGTAAGGGTGGGGCTAGTAGAAGTTTTAGTGTTCGCATGTAGCTGGTATTTCAGGAGTCCAGCAATCGGTACGCTCCCTCTTCCCCAAACTGCTGGGGTATGAGGGTGCTTCTGGAAATGCTTCCCAGAGCCACTGAGGTGTCACAACTTGGATTAGGTATTTGTTCTCTCTATTAAAGAAAAATTAAATGGTAGGTCATGAGTTATAGAATCTATGTACAGGGTCTTTATCCAAAAGCCATCAGGTATTTCTGATTATCACATTACACCCCCAGCAAACACCACGAAATATGGATTTGGGCAGATAAATTGGCCTGTGGATCTAAACCCCAACCTGGTTTACTCCTGTGCTGCAGTTTACTTCTACCTCTGGCGAACTTGAATAATGTTTTGTGGGGCTACGTGATAATCCAGGTGATGGAAACCATCCAAGTTAAAAACAAGGCTTGTGGAGGCAGAAGAATGTATACTAATGAGGATTATTTAGTGATCTGCCTGGCGGTTCAGGCGTAAAGTTATCCCGATGCAGCCGGGGTATCTGTGAAGAGCAGGATTGGGTCAGGGTGAGGAGATGCTCAGCACCTTCTTTGTCTGCCTTCCCCACCAAGGGCAGCACCCTGTCGTTAAAGTGTGTTACACAACTGATGTCCTTTGATGGTGCTGCAGGTCTGTTCTTCCCTCGTGTATCACCCATTATCATTAATGAGATTTAGGACTGCACATCAAAAGAAGGCAAGTAACAGTAATGCTGATATTATAATGCATAAATATATATTTGCATGATAGATGGGTGGCTCATGTCTCCTAGAGAACTGTTCTGCTCAGTAGGGTTGACTCTCAAAGGCTTTTGTAGGAAGCCTTGTTGTCATCTGCTTTTGTTTGATTGTTGTTTTTAATCTGCCATACAAAAAAAATATATTTAACTACATTATAAAAATGTAGTTAAATAAATAAAACATAGTTAAAATCTATTAAGGACAAGTTAGGAAAGTACTAATCATGTGTATCATTTACTGTATTAAGTATTAGTTTCAATCACATTTCTTCTTTTTGAAAAATGATCTCAAGGAAGCAGGATATAAGGTCACCTTCATTTTGATTATTCAAACTCTGAACTGGAGTCTACCAAACTGGGCTATGAAAACACACACCCTCCAGAGATTTCCAGCATGCTAACTTCAGGAGACAGGCAGGTATGCCATGCAAACAGCATTTTGGCTTTGGTACCAAATCAGCTTGATGTGAAAACCAGTTATTCCAACACTTCACAAGGGTGAGGGGAAAAAAAAAAAAAAAAAAGGCTAAAAAAAAAAAAAAGTCCAAAGGTCATGCTAGAAATGGGACAGAAATCAGAAATACAGTGTAGGAAAGGACACTTTAATTTACTGACTGGTTCTCTTTTCTTCTTCTTAGACATCTCACAGCATCTTGTAGCTGCAGAGCTGTTAAACGTTAATCAAACCATTATTAGCTAGTGCACTATTTCCTGACCCCTCTCAGTTTGTTTTCAGCTCTGCAGACCTCACTTTGCATTTTTCAGTCTGGCAGCTTAAAGACATTAAACTGTGGAGTCAGCAGAACTATCTGGAATTACCTCTGTTACAATTTGAAGAAAATGAAATTATCTTTAAGATGTAAACAGTTTCTAATTAAACTCTGAAGCTGTTTATGTTTCCAAACCAGTCTGAGCTGAGCTCTGCACAAAGACAGACTTCTTTGTTGTCTTTTTCTTTTTTTAATAAAGTTGATATACCGATGTAATAAATTGCTTGTGACAGAGCTAGGTCTGTTGTGCCAGCAATGCAACTGCTTTTTTAAAAAAACTTAAGCAACGTATCCTTGTGCCCTAGTAATTTAGCACATTGCATTCTGGTCCTTCCTTTAGTAGGAAACAGGAATGAGATTACAGAATAGATTTATGTCAGCCTTTCACTTAACTCCAAGTAGCCCCATGTCTTAACTGCATTTGGCATTCCTTTTTGTTAATAATTTCCAATTTCCATACATTACAGATATATTTAATTGTTGTCGTAAATAAGACGTGCGTTGAAGAATGAGTAGAGTTGGTTGAAATACATTGCACATTTCCCACTCCTTTACAGGAGTTGGGCACTGTTAGCAATTAGCACACTGAGCTACAGGGCAGGTCTTTAAAGAAAAGATAACGCTTTTTATTTTAGTTTAGTATTTCACATTTCGGTAGAGGTGCTGTTAGAAGTGAAAATATTTGGCTTTTCTGGTGTATTCTAGAGGAGAACTCATACAGATTTACAGCATGCATTTTCTGTAAGTGAAGCTGACAAGGAGAGAGGTTACTTCTCAAACGAAAACACATTCTACTTCTGGTGTGATTATTTATAGCAGATACTTAAGGACAAGTCGTGGTTTCTACTATGTCTTGTATCCAGAATGGGTACAGTTTTACTGACTTGAATGCTGGTATGTGAGAGCTCAGCTGTGTTTTGTCTTGTCGGTGTAATATCCATAGAAAATATAGCTCTGTAAGGGACATTTTTCTCCTGCAGTACTGCTATTGCCATGACCCATGAGAACAAATCATATAAGGACATTTCCCTTTATCTTAGCTTTCTGGTTCATCAAAAAAACTTTTCAACCTGCAGGGATAAATCTGTAGTGCAGTGCATGGAGAATTAAGCACACAATGTCCAGTTTTAATTGGTGTTAATGAATTCCAAATTCCCAGAGTATAAATGGAAACATACCTAAAAGGGCATATTCTTAAGGTCACATGAATGCTCCTTTTTGAACATGTGTTGTATGCCCCGAAGCACTTTAAGGAATTGATGTTGACTTGGAAGGCTGAATCACTGTAATTAAATGATGCCTACAGCTGCATTTGACACAGTTGTCATGGGAATCACAGAGTCTTTTTGTGCCTGGGATGGATGTGCAAAATGTTTAAAATTCAGTGGAAGGTGTCCATTTTACCCCAACAATTGCTCCCTGCAAAGTCATTCTTTTTCTTTTCTAACGTCAAAGCCTATTACAAAGTCCCGGATGCATTTACTGTGGGATTCTTGTGGCAGAAATGCACGTAGGCTTCATTTCACCTTTTTAAAACTGAATGGCACAGCTCCGGTGGTGAGATGAAGGTAAGCAACCAGCTATTTTAGTGTAAAGTCACTAAAAATAAAGAGGTGAAATAACTGGTGTCCTAGGGAGCCTTTCTGGCTGCTTCTAACATAGCATGGAGATTGCGCTCATCTTCGTCATTGATGTTCTCCTGGCAGCCGACCAGCACTGGTTGTGAAATCCAGGCTCCCTCAAATTTGGTAGGAAAGCTCCTATGGACTTCAATAAGGCCAGGATTTCATTAGGATACCTATGGATTCCTTTAGATTTCTCAGAAGTCTTTCATTCCTGTAAGTGAAAGTTTAAATTTGCTCGCTTAAGGATCTCTAAGTCTCAGATCATGGCTGGGTTCATTCTTTCCTCATGGCTTGAAATAATGGTTACATACAATGTTGCTACTAATTAGTTTATTTTATTTGTTTGAGCTCTGTGAAAAAGAAAAGAGAAGATAGAAAAAGTGATTAATTGTTATTTTATATTTGGTGGGGAGAGTTGAAAGAATTCCACTTCCATTTGTCTGAGGTGGTTTAGGCGATATGGGATAAACTGCTTTTTTCTCAGTGCTGAGCTTGTAGCAGAAGAAAGGAAGGTGGAAATGCTGGGGGAATGCAGTCTGATTTCTGGCACTTATCTTTCCTTTGGATATTCTAAAAGAAAAAAAAATTGAGCCATGCTGATGCAAGTCTGATACGCCTGTCTTGAGGTCCTGATTTATTAAGAGACCGGGTAGTACCGATGTTAGGTGAAATCAACATGAGCCTGTCCCCCAGGTATATATTCTTTCTATCTTTTTGTGGGGCTCAGACCTTTTTCTCTAGCACCCATGTCTCACCACCTGGCATTTCCATAAGCTTCATCCTCTTAGCGCTTCTGCTACTGCTCTTCCCAAAGGGCAGCCTCTTCACATACCTTGCCCAGAGGACCGCTTCCCAAATCTCTTCTCGCTGGCCTGGGTTTCTCCTTGTTTAGCCCTCCTCAGAGTCCTCTTCCCGTAACTTGCTGTCATTTGATCTGCTGACCTGACATATGGGCTCATCTTGCCCAAATCCGCGTGCTGAGGCCGAGTACCCGCCGTATGGCAGGTCTTTAAATCAAGCTGGTCACACTGATCACGACATCAGCCAGGAGGATAACCGTGTATACTTCTTTCATTCTTTTGGGTGCAGCATATCACAAGTTTAGGATACACACAGGCGGGACAGGAGCTTGTACTGGTGAAAGGGGGAAATATCCATAAATAAATATCATGGGTTGATTTTTCAGTATTACAATTTGGGTTTGATATTCCCTTTTGTTTGTTCTGCTTTGGTTTTTGAAAAATTATTTTGTTCTTCTCCCTCACCCAAACATGCTCTCTATAAAGTGCTCCTCTCAAAACAGTTCCCAAAGTCAATGCTCCTGACCCATTTAAAAAACAATTGCAAGATTTTTCAAAGAAAATCAGAATGTAACTGCCTAAAACAAAAGCTGATTGTAAAATCATGTTGGGAACTAAATGAAGTGTCATCACAATGTTGCGCTGCCCCAACATTTCAAGACAGGTCAGTCGGTGCCTTTTATCTAACCAGAAACCAGTAGGAAGCTGATCTTCAGCAAGGTATTTTGAGCAATGGGATGGACCATTTGTCTTCATTTGCTCGTCACGTGCTGAGGATGTTGTGTTTTGTGTGACAAATTTAAACACAGGCCATTCCGGTTGTGCTTCTTCTCTACCCTCTGTTTCCTTCACTGCTGGCAACTGCCGGCAGGTAGGGTACGCCTGCTGCCCTGCTTTTCTTTAGCCTGGGACCAGCCCTGACCTGGCCTTTTCATCCCTCCCTCTGCTTTTTGTTGCTTTTTCACTTTTACTGTAGTCAGCATTGGATTAACCTCAATATCGAAGTAGTAGATTGTGAAACCTGAACTCTGGGCGATCCAGCAAATTTTTATTAATGAGGTAGTGGTCTAAAAGGAAACAGAGCAAAAGATGAGCCAGAGGCAAATTCAAACTGATTATAGCTACTTTCCTTGGCTGTCTGGTTTCCAACAGGAAGAACAGTTGTCTCAGTTCAACTCCCATAGAGCTTTTGCAATGCAGATAACTCCAGCATATAGTCAGAATACTGTCAGGATTGATAAATTGGTTTAGTATTGCTTCACCCCCAGAACACAGAAAGGAAAGTCACAATAGGCCTCTCAACAAGAAAAAACTTCTCTGACCACACATTTGTCAAAGTAAAAGTAACTGCTAATAATGTTTTATTTGGCAGTTTTGTGACTGCAGAAATAGCAACCCATGACAGTGTATACTGTATAAAGCCATTAAGTGTTGTTCCTTTGCAGAACGTACTTTGCTGAACCATCCAGCCGTTTGTTTAATCGCCGCTTTCTGCCCAGAAGTCCCACATTCAGTATGATAAATCTGCCTTTTTGAATATTTCAGGTAGCTAAATTTTCACCTTCAGTTTAATGGGAGAGGTCAAGTCTCAGCTGGGGCTATGGCAATCCAGTCTAGGCACCTGAAGTGAGATTACTTGAATGCATTCTGGGAATCTGCACTATCCCCAGGGCCAAATTAAAATGAATCTAATGCATTTGTGTGTGAAGTTTGAACATTTACTTGGAAAGACTTTCTTTTGAATAACCCTGGAAATTTCATTGTAGCACAACAAGCCATTGCCACTACACATCAATTAAATTAACCACTAGTGTGACATATTCACAGTTATTTATTGGAAGTGTAAAAACTACCATGTAGTGAACATGACAAAAGCTGTAGAAGAAATTTTTAAATCACTGACCATGAACTCAGACAGCAAGAGCTTTGATGTCATGTATAACTACATGGCCCAATTCCATGCTCTACTTTATTGATGCTCTAGGGATTAAAACTATAAAAGAGGAGAAAGAGAGTAAAAAATAGGCTAGAAAAATAAGGATGAGTTGTCAGACATCTAGCGCCTTTTGAAGCAAACTTCCCATTTCAATACTGTATATATATAAAACCACTCTACTTTTTTTAGCTGAACCCTTCCAACACTGCCGAAAAAGATGTGGCCTATCAGCTCTGGGACTGGTGTCTTGTACAAAGCTCTATCATGCGCTGCTTGCAAGGGCCTGCGCATCTTCCAGGAGTGCAAAGAGTCCTCCAGTTTACCCCCTTCCTCCCAGTTGTCCTGGGTATTTGCCATTCGCAAAAGCTTTGGGTGGGAGAAAATCTGCAGATACCTTTAGGATCTCCCTTTATTGTGCTTGGGGGATCTACTTTAAAACTGTGTTTCTGTTTTTCTCCCTCAGAAGTACTTACAAACGAACACATTGTTTAAATAATAGATTAAAAAGACCTTGCATATTATGGTACTTATCTAATTTTAAACAATTGCTATTAAAACATGAAGTGTATGAAATAATGTGTAATGACAGAGCTTGATACACGAAGGGATGTGTTGTATTTGAACATCTATTTCAATATCAAAGAAAACTGGATTTTATCTCCTGCTTAATACCTAATTCTGTGAGGTACTTTATGCTTACTAATTCATTAACATACATGCTGTACAGAATAGCTGAAGTGTCAAAAAATGTCATCTAATAGCAAATTCAGTTTTATTCGAGTAGGCTCATCTCTCTTAGGAGACCATAAAAAGTTGCTTTCAAGAGATGGAAAGCAGTAATAAAGTCTAGAAGGTTAAAACCAAGGGGGCTGCCTTTTAGTGGGAAAGAATTATGTCAATTAGATCAGGAGTTAGAGGAGGCTGGAAAATTGTCATAGTTTCTTGAAATCAACGCCTCAGTGGGTCTAGAAACATTCACGTTGCTTAAGCTTCCACCTTTCTAGAGGTTTATTCTTGTGTTTCTCTACTTCTGACATTTTCTTCATGGAAAAGTAACTGACACCTGAATTAACAAAAGCAACCCTATCTCTATTTTTTAAGTTAACACCCCTACCCCCTCCACCCCGCATTTGTAGGTTCCTATGTAAGACTGGGATATGCAACAGAAAACCTGCAGATTTGTGCTTAAGTCGTTCTGTAGAGTCTGAACAAGAGGGAGCTCAAACTCGCATCCTCCGCCTCCACGAAAGGGATCTGAGTTGCTCTCCTCTTCTCCAGTTGTGAGCCACTGTGCAGCCAAAACCCAAGAATTTTGGAGACTAAGGAGAGTAAGTATTCATATTTCTGAATCTCAAAGGGTCCTAGGGTCGAGACAGACACAAAGAGACACTGCAACGTTCAGTTCAGACAAGGTGTTGGCATGAAAAGTGTTGGAAATTCAGATGCTTAACTAGTGAAACTTCCAACTCAGAGGGCTGGGACGCAGCATCCCTTTTGTCCTTGGGCACCTTCGTGCTCCTAAAAAGCACAGCTGATGCCTTAGCTAGTTCCAGATATGGCCTCTCAGGCTTGATTTTTCAAGCATTCTGGACAAAGCCTGGTCCCAGTTTTCTGCACCTTTGGAAATCAGCTAGTCAACAATTGTTTCAATAAGTATGCTCTGGAAAATCAAAATGCCCTTTTAAAATTAATATAATCTCCAATTATCATATTACCTTAGGGAGGAAGGCCTGGTGGTACTTAATAGAGCTCTTTGGGGCTGTTGTGCATTTTAATTGAGTGAATAATTGTAAAACACTTCAGGGCCTTTTGGTAAAAGGCTCTGTACAAACATTGCCATAATGCTGAATAATCAGGTTCTGATACGAACTGGAATAAATGAACCCTATAAATACATACATAATTCATATATTCATATAATGTATGTGTGTGTGTATGTACCAACATTTTCAAGGGAACAAGGCAGTTACTTTATCAAAGTCCCACAGTTCTTGAATAAGAAAAAAACCTGAGATTGGATAGCGATAATCATAATAATCAAAATAATAGTTTTCAAGATATTGTGAACCTGCAGTTTATCCTCCTGTGCAATGCATAGAGAATTGCCAGAAGCATTGATGGCATCGCCCCTTCAGTGATGCGTCTTGAGAAACAGCAAAATATGTTGTGTTTTATGGTGGAGGAACACAGAGGAGGTAGATCCAAGGTACTAAATGTTTAGACGCCTAAAGAAGTAGGTAGACATGGTTTGGAGGAACCGAGAGAATTTCTCTTCAGCTGGCTTTCCCAAGGCATTGCTGCAATGCAGTGGTAGGGATTGGAGTGGGGCACAGATCTCCCACAGCCCAAGTCAGTGCCCCTCCAGGCATTTTCCAGATGGAGCAATGGGAAAACCAGCAATGGTGAAGGTGGCACACCAGCCTCAGCACTGGTATCGGCGCTAGGTCTGCAGCTGACCTGCTGTGTTACCCTGCGTGAACCAGTAGCCACTCTGTTTCTCCCGAATGCTTTGGCTGCCTGATCTCTTAAGACTGTAATTTTCTGGGGCAGTGACTCTCTGTGCTTGTACTCTCTTGTAATTCAGCCTGTTAGGAGGGGGAATGCCTCTGAAATGGAGATGATGGAGAGGAACTTTTATAGTTCATGCAAAAAAAGTCTATGCTGGGCAACGCGGTGCCAGTACAAAGAACTCTATTCTTAAAAGGGACTTGACACAGTGATGATGCCACTTCACTTAGTTAGTGAAAGGAGCCATCTAATGCAGGCTAAATGCAAAACTACATAAAGGAAACTGGCATTTGAATGGCTTGAGTGCTTGAAATATAAATGAATGGGACAAGACCAGACTCTGTTTCTAAAGGAATCAATTACCAGACATCCTCTTACTACTATAAAACTCTCATCTGCAGGAGCAGTCAAAGCTATTTTTGCTGGGAACTAGGATATCCGTTGCTTGAGATTAAGTGCATCTTTTAAGCACCAAGAGATGCTGAGGAATGCTGTGGATTCAAGAGGGTTAGAAGGACTCTGAAATTATTTTCCTTGCTGCAAACCCACTGAAGAGACTGATGTAGTGCTAGGCACAATTTGAGTTCTGTAGAGTTGTACCCACGGCCAGAATGGTTTGACAAAATGATCCATTGTGTATTAAATCGACAGATTGAAAGAGTGTAGAAAATGTGTGGGCTGTTCAGCATCTTAGAATAGGAATTAGGTTGGACTAAAGTTTCCTTTCTCTTCCGAACTGTGGAAAAACAAGGATCTGCAAAAGAAAATGTCTGGAGTGAAGGATAATGGAATATACTGATTGCTAATGAATTTTTCACCTCTGGAGGGTTCTCCAATGGCCTATATGAGCTGGTAGCTGAGGGTGTTTCCAATAGGATAAGTGTTTGAGCTACCACGGAAAGCACTACTATCCCTGTTTAGCATGTTACTGAGATCTTGGAGACAGGTCAAGGACTGACTTCACTGTGGAGACCCCATTACCTTTTCCCACCAAAGGTAGTCCCTCCAGGTAAGGTCTGAAGCCTCTTAAGAGGGTAGCACAAGGAAGCTTGCTGTGTTTGTTCAGAGGACAAGTTTCTTTCATATGACCATTGCATCATCATTTTTCCCAAGCTCCAGCTTCACTTAAACATTGTGCCTAATGCTACTGACATCTGGTATCTATAGCTTCCCTTCCCATCTGCCAGGGATTTCATGCTTCTGATGAAAAAGCTTTAAAATTGCAAAGAGAGACAAAATGTAGCCTAAAATCACAATGATCAAATGCTGTGGCTTTACATGGGATTTTTTTTTTTTTTCCAAAAAAATGAAGAATGGTTGTGTGTCAGAAAAATGACGGTATTAAAGATCAATTATGTTTCCAATGAAATACCAACTGGCATCAATTGATGTGGGATCTTCTCTTGCATGGTGTGGTTACCCTTCGGTTGCTCTCTGTTTCCACTTGTTGAGTTCATGTCTGGTTTTGTGTTGCTTTATTTTGGGCTTACTTGGTAAAGAAAAAGTATTTTCAGAAAATTTCATCAAATAACATGTGCTGCACTGATGTCAACTGAGGAAATCAGCATCAAGAGCAGGAAAAGCCAGAAGATGAATGGATCTCTTAGTTCAAAATAGGAAACAGCTTGAAGTTCCTTTGGGGGGAAACAGAAACCTCATTCATTAACAATGACATTATTTCACCTCTGGTACAGAGTAAGGATTCTATTCTCCTGGTGATGGACAGACACATATCACATTTGTGCAAATGACCGTGAGCATTCATGGATACAAAGGAACAGCCCTAAAATATTGACAGTTTTGACTGGTGAGCTTTTCTCATGATCTGTGTGCGGCTGAGACATATGGCACAGGGAAAAATGCATTATTTGTGTTCCTGAATTGATTTCAGTCTGTGTAAGGTATGCATGTCTCCCTGTCTCATCTCAGTGCATATCAAAGTAAATCTCTGTCACTGAAGTGAAGGATCTTGCCTGCATTATGCAGTATTCATTTATTCATACTTTGATACGAGGATCATGTCTGATCAAGCACTCATATATTTTGTGTAGATTTATCAGTCAGATGTATCTGGGTTTCTTGAGTTTTTTCCTAGTGTTTGATGGTAGTGTACAACCATCTAAATGTTCATAGTCACGTACATGAAATTTTGTGGGTTTTTTTCCAATCAAGCTAAGAGTAGGACAGGAATTTGTGGTGTCCTGTTAAGAACATCTCCAATTGCTCAATATAAAATGGTCAGTAGGAAGTTTCCCAAGTGCCTTTATTTTCTATTCCCTTACTCCTAGTACCTTGCCTGTTTTCCCTTGGGGCCGAGAGCCGCAGTTAGCAGCCTGACTCCTACCTCATGCTATTCTGAAATTTCTTTGTTTATCTTAGACTCTGTCATTTTGCCTAAACATTGATGTTTTCCAGAAGTCAGCTTTTTAAGTGGACATGCCTGTTAACTTTCTGAAGTCATATGTCAGTGAATCACAGAACTGTTTAGTTTAACTAGACAAGCCCTATAGTGACACACGAAAATTATTTTCTTCTTCAGAGTCCTGTTTATGTTCTTTTCCAATGGTCTGGCTGTTTTATTGCAAAAGAATCTGTAAAAGAGGTAATTTTAAATAGTCACGAAATAAATTCTGTTCCGTAAGGTACCCATAATGTTTCTAGAAGATCCTAATTAACCTCCTTATGTCAGCATAGGAAGCTCTATTGCATTTGTAATTGTCAAACATTTGGTTATTTTACTAGAAAAGATCCCTTTCTGATACCTATAGGCGTCATCATTCACAAAGCAAGCTTTTCATTTCAGGGTATTAGAAACAACAGTAGATTAACCGAAGTCTGAAGTTCAGCAGTGCAGAACTTCCATCTATTATCTTGCTTGTCTGTAGAGATTATGCCCTAATAACACGTGAGTGGTACAAAGCATTTAGTGAATAAAGTCCTGCCATTAACAGGTTGGCTCCCTGTGCTGCCATAATGTTGAATTACTGCTGGACCACAGAGCAGCAGTGACGAAGGTACCAAGTCTTAGGGGAGATGCTGGTTTATGACTTGATTGTGATACAGATTTAATATAACCATGTGCACATCCCAGTGCAGAGAGGGCAGAGCAGACTTTAGGACATGACACTGATGGCCAGATCCAGGTGCCACTTTTTGCCTCATATCTGTGAGTCAAACTGCAAACATTCATTAGTAAAAATGGAATTAAGTCCTCCAACAGAAAAACGCAAACTACATGGTGATATTTGTACTACACTGGATCATTTTGCTAACATTGCCCTTGTGTTTTGCAAAAGAAATCAAAGCCGCTATGTAACTGCATAGCAGGGCCAAATCCTGCTCTCAGCAGTATGAATTCAAAATACGGGTATCTTCAGTAGCGTCTTAGAGTCATCCTGATTTAAAACAAGAACTGTATTTGGTTTAATCATGCAGTTCCCAAGCTCAACTTTGATGAATTGCAGAAGCAGGCTCTTATCAAGTAACTCGGTGTCTTTCTCTGTTGTTTTTTTTTTCCTGAAAAGAGCAGGAAGTTTTCCATACTGCAGAGCAAGATGAATAAATTCGCCATTTGAGGATATATTTTCCAAGAAGGATTAGGATGTTTTGCAGTCCTGTAAACGCAGGGGTCCTCCTTGCAAGCCCAGCATTTCTTTAGGATGGTGATCAAAATTTGCTCTATAACTACATATGCAAAAGAAAGAGAAGGAATTCCAAACATGACCACTTCCAATCCTTAAAAGCAGCTACAAATTTGAGTGAAAAAGATGGAAATTCCCTTACTCATAGTCAGAAATTATTAGAAATGTGTTTGGCTCAATTTTACAGTGAAGTGCTGTATCTCAATCCTGTGTTAAAGGGTTAAAAAAAAAAATGAATGCAATCTTCTTGTTAGTGCACAGATGTGCTAAAAGGTCACCAGCATGACAGGAAAGAGACATTTTAATCTGATAACACTATCTGTCTTTTTGTCGCTCTGTACTTTTCTTCTAGCTATCCATTTCCCATGGTATTCAGTAGCTGCAGTAGAAAGGACCTGGAAAACAGCCTGGAAAAAGGAGTGGGAATGTGTCTGTTTAACTTGCCTGAAGTCAAGGAGTCCTTTGGTGGACAGAAGTGTGGGAATGGCTACGTGGAAGATGGAGAAGAGTGCGACTGCGGGGAGCCTGATGTAAGACACCACCTGAGAGTTACTGCTCACCTCCTGCCTGCCAGTTTTTAACAGTAAAGAATTGGTTTGGCATGTTTAACTCTATTTAGTGTAAAAAAAAAAAAAAAGTTCTCCTTTCTCTGCCTCTATCTTATTATCTTAAACCTCAGAGTCCTCAGAAATGCAGGGAGTTTCTGCTTGACTTGCGTTTGAGTTGCTAAAGTTCAGGCAGGGCTTTAGTTAAGAATGTGCTTGATTAACCATTAGAGAACAAACTCTCTCGTGGCTTGTCCAACAGACTAGTCAGGACTAACTGTCATGTTCCTAACAACAGAAATTCCTTTAAGTACTAGCTAATAAGCTAGACTCAAAATAAATTTGTTAACATTGTTGAAATTTCTCAAGATACCATGTGTTAATTGAAGGTTTGCTTCCATATATGAGAAGCCACTCATAATTTTATATTAATATAAGTATAAATAGCTATATAGATATTAGTATTGGCTAGGTATTTTTTTATTGCAGACAGCTTCAGTTTTTAGGTACAAGACCTTTTCCTCCTTCACTATGAGATTTTTCTTTGCCTCTAGCCAATTACATTACTAACAGAAATAGTCTTTATTGCCTCCCAAAAAGAGTGCCTCTACTTCAAAGATCATTCTATTTAGTTTACTGAATGTGTCAGAGGACTGCTCAGATCAGGAGGAGATAGGCAAAACCTGGGGGTCAAATAATATCCAAGCCGACATCCTTATCCCTTTGGCATCCCATGCTCATTGGCTGTATTGAACTCCTCTCAGATTATCTGAATTAAATACATCAGCAGATGAGGCATTTGTTTCCTGTGATAAATATGGTTCTGCAGACAAAATAGATCAGGGCAGTTAAAACAGCGAGATATTGCTGTATCCTCTCCATACAGTATATTGGATTTACACAAGCCATAAGGATTTTCTGACAGTTCACTCATTCTTCGGGGTAACAAGGTTGGAGGAAGCAGGCTTATCTTCTTGTTTAAAGTCAATAGAGTGCAAGCAGCTTGCAAATGTCTTTCTAACCCAGTTATCTTTCTCATTTTCACTTTTGAATGTTAGCATTACCTTTTCAAGTCAAAGCCACTTAACGTCAGCAAGCACTGACTTGATTTGCCTCTTCTTTCTATGTTTTTCCTTTTTAATTATACTGGAAAACTGCAGCTTGGGCCCAGTGAAATTAATTCAGAATTTACCGCTATAAGCTGAGTGGTACCAGAAAACACGTTAGATGATTAGTTAATAAATCACTGCCCCGTCATTTATACTAGCTGACTTTTGTCAATAGTGTTGTGGTATTTTTATGGCATGGAGAGCTGTACAATAACATATACTAGTTTTCTTTTGTCAGTGATCAGAATTCACTATCAGTCTGAATATGTAGAAGTAGGTGGTTGGTAGGGATATTTCTCCTTTACCCGAAGTCACACATTTGCCCCATGTTGAGGTCTGCGCTCACTGACATTCCTTAGCAGTAGGACAGCAATGGACTCATGAGAGTGGAGAGTCGTGACTGCAGCCCACCTCCCACCCTTCAGACAACTCTGGGAATGCTCATACCGTAGGAAATATTTGACCACCTCCATCCACACTATGGTCTTGTGTGCGTCAGGCACTGGTCATCTTCTTGAGTATAATGCACGCTGGCATGCCCACCACCAAGCCAAGAGTCTAAGACCTGACCAAGGATGATATTGCCAATTAAGCTCCAACTTAATTTTGGATTATATTACCAAAAATGTCTGACGTGCTACGGTGTCTGTGGAGGGAGAGTTAAAGTAGATTGCACATGGAAAAATAGAATAAGGCAAAAACAAACAAACAAACAAAATTTTTGGTCCTTGAGATCTGAAAGGTGACAAATGTGGCTAATTTTATAATGGGCTGCAAGGGGGAATCAGAAAACTACAAACTGGTATATCAGAAGCAGACAAATTACTTCCAAATGTAATTAAGAACTAGTGCCTGAACAGCTGTGACATGCCAGGGACAAGTCAACACAGCTTCTGTGCCAGGAAATCTTGTCTTACAAACCTATCACAGTGCTGTGAAGGACTTAACAAGTGGATGGAAAAGGACGATACTGTTATTGCAGCCTGTTAGGAGTTCAGGGAGGTTTTAGACCAAGGCCTTTCACCAAGGCCTCTTTAGGAGACTAAGCAGCTGTAGGACAAGAGAATACTGCATGGGTGAAAACTGGATTAAAAGATAGAAGATACAACTAGGTATAAGTCATCCATTTTATGCAGTGGAAGGAAATCTGCTGTGATGTATCCATGAGATGTGTCCTGGGGACTACATGATTCAGAAGCATATTCATAAACAGTCTGGGAAGAGGAATGGTCTTGAATTTGCTGATGATATTAGTTAGGATGGTGGAGATGAAAGCTGGCTGTGAAGAACTGCAGAGGAACCTTCTGAGACAGCTGGTCTGGTCATTAAGATGACAGATGGGATTCAGCGAGGAGTAATGCACATCCCAAACATCACATATAAGATGATGGACTCTGAGCTGACTCCGACCATAGAGGAACAAGACTTCGTACTGCAATAAATAGTCTCATGAAAATGTCAGCTGAGTGCTCAAGAGTGGTCTAAAAGGTAAATAGGCTGTTAGAAATTACTTGGGAAGAAATAGGAAAACAAAACAAAGCACCAGTAGGCCTCTATAAATCTGCAGCCTGCTGCACCTGAAACTGCAAGTGCAGGGGTCAGTATAAAAAGACACTGGGCACAAGTGGCCATCAAGCATTAAGGCCATGTA
>JAVJGH010000091.1:39626831-39639100 GCA_035590175.1 Aviceda leuphotes | reverse complement strand
CACCAGTAGGCCTCTATAAATCTGCAGCCTGCTGCACCTGAAACTGCAAGTGCAGTTTTTTCCTACACCTCCTGATCTCAGGAAGGATGAAGCAGAATGAAAAAGGTTGAAAGAAAAGTAATAAGGAGGTTCAAAGTTTTGGAGGGGCTCTGGCAGGAAAAGAAGAAAATTAAGGTAAATGTGAGAGAGGCTGATAAAATTGTGAGTGAAATGGAGAGAGTGAGTAGGGAGCGATTGCTCCCCAACAAGAACTGTGCATGTAGAGTTAGAAAGTGGCAGATTTCAAACAAGCAGAGGGAGCTGCTCCCCAGGCTGTGTTGATTACTAGCGAGTTCCTTTCCACTGAATGTTAGAGGTGCTAAAACTGTCCGTGGAGACAAGGAAAAGGCAGGAGACAGGAGGGTATCATGTATGTGTGTTCACATTCTTGTCCTTAAACATTTTCTGCTGGCTGCTGTCAGGGGGACACAAGGCTAGAATGGCTATAGGCTGGCCCAATGTGGTCTGTCTTGTGTTCTTAGAAAAAAGGGGGTGAAAACAAGATGTCCTGTCTACAGTATCTGGCATCATGTAGGTGATGCTGGAACTGCTGTTGCATTAGTCTGTTTGAGATGCTCTGATGAGCCCAGGAGACCTACACCGAGAAACCCAACTGCCATCATTGCTGTTGTTACCAGTAATAACTAATGGTAATTAACTACAGCACAGCAGTAGTTTTGGGTGGCAGCCTCCAGCATCCAAAAGCCTTCTGAGCCTTTTCTGTTTGCTTGCCTGTTTATGTTAAAACCATTCCTGACAATTTAATAGCCTAGGCACAAAAACTGTTTACCAAGCTCATTCCCTACAATGAGTAATAAGTGAGTGAGCAATTGGAAATTTCAAAGGCTGCAGTAACACCATTCAAAGAGCTGTGTCTTCATCCCAGTCTGCCTGTGGAATGCCGATTGCTTTCCATGGCTGGCTGGTGTAGGGCCAGATGACATGGTATAGGACCCGACTGTTTCAGAAGTATGTTAATTGGACTGACAATGCTTTCCTCCACTCCGCTTTTCTCAGATTGCTATTGAGGTGAAGTTATAAAATGTGCTTCTGTGCAGAGGAATGTTACTTCTTAAATACAGCAGCTGCACAGAAATATTTGCATAGCCTGCTGCCTTCCGGCATGATCAAAAATAGGTGCAGGAAGTTGTTCCACTGCTTCAGAGCAGCACAATTAGTGTTGTATGTTCAGGCAGTTATTATCTAGGAAAATAGTGAAATGCTGAGAATCATTTTGCTCTTTAATTGTGAGTGCAGTGGTAGCCCTATCTTCCAGTTGGAAAGCTTTACAAAAGCCAATAAAGTAACAAGAGGCTGTGAACATCATTCTAATCCACTTATTTTTCCTGTGTTCCCTATATTGTTAGTGATCCCTTGTTAAATCAAACTGACTTAACACAGCTGAAGAGCAATTTTATCTGCTGCTATTTTTGTTAGAGAGGTGAGATTCCAGCGCAGCTGATGTAACTTGCAGCTTGTGGGCATGATCTTGGAAAAACAAATCCATTATTTTCTGAAACTTCTTACCAGCTTTTTCTACTGAAAATAAAGTTTGCAAAAGCCCACACATGCCACCATCTAATCCGTAAGTGTGAAATTGGGATGTATCAGTTAGTGAGAATGCAATTCATACCCATTTCATTTCTCAAAGCTCTATTACTGGCGTACCCTGATAAGAGATTACATGGAGTGGTGTCATCATCTTTCTTTGTGGCAGCCACCAGTCTCCATGCGATACAGAAGCCTGGTGAGCAACTATCACAAAATAGAGAGCTGTAGTCGTGATGCTCAGTAACCACAACACAGGCCCTGGATCCTCCCTTGAGGCAATGGCATCATTCCGCTGATTTTTGTGGAAATAAACCACCGTACTACTGTATCCGGATTGGTATCAGCATGCTTGAGTTGCTCGTGATATTTGGGATTAGATCCATAGCTAGAATAAACCAGCCTTTCTCAATGACTTCTCTGGTTTTACTACAATTATTGCGCTTGTTGAATGTAAGGACAGACAATCTGTTTGGATCAAGTTGCAGAATTTCATGCATAATTCATTATTCTATGCCTAGCTTTTCTTGGCGGAGCTATAGGCAGCCTCTTGATTTACAGCTCATTGTGACTGAAAGTTGTCTGCTCTCAATTTATCCTCCATCTAGGAATGTACAAACCGGTGCTGTAACGCAACTACCTGCGCTTTGAAACCAGGAGCGGTGTGTGCACATGGACTGTGCTGCGAAGACTGCCAGGTAAACCGATGGAAACGCTCCTTATCTCTGTGGGGTGGGCAGAATTCCACAACCTTCCCAACTGGAGAGCAGTAAGCAAGGATGGAGAACAAGCAAATTGGCATCATTAAGCATTAAGACACTTGCATTTCATGTAAGCAACTAAAAAAATTTCTCAAATTGTAACGGTTATTGAAGGAGCAGATTGACAGACTTTTTCAATGGTGTCTGTGCTATTTGTAGCCATTTCATTTGCTCATGCAAAACCTCTTCTTTTTTAGGAACTTTTGTATGCTTTGGTTTTTTTCACGCTTATACGGATGTTGTGCTCTGGCAAGTAGTCATTAAATGCTGGGCCCTCTTTTTATGGGAAGACTCTTAAAATATTGATTCTATCAACAGCATATATATTTTTAATGCAGATCATCAGCTCTGGTGGATTCCTAACGTACTGTAAAAAGCCAACTTGCCACAGGCATTTACCTTCTTGAATTCTCAGACCATCTCTTGCATATGGGCTAATAAAGCATTCAGCAAGTTTCCATTGTGTCTGTGGCAACCATCTGCCTAAAAGCTCAGTAACAGCAAGCTATCAAAACAGCTAGCAAACGCTTTTTAGCAAAATCAATCCTCATGTCTTTTTGCTGTTTACCAAAGGCGCTGTGGTGATGCAGTTAAATTTCAGTGCTGCTCCCAGAGCACACCCATCTTTTGCGGTTGTTGATAAGTGAACGTTCAGATTGCCGTGTTCCACCTTTACCAACTAGTTCCTTTCAGCTCTGAAAAAAAATGTAGTTATCCAGGGAAATCAGGAAAGGAACACTTACATGGACTAGTTGTAGAAATAAGTTGAAGAAGACCTCGATGCCAGTGAGAGAGTGACATTCCCACGAGGCAACGCACCTCCGTTCCAGGAAGCTGTCAGGGTCCTGGATCCAAAGGCAGGTGGGCTGGTGGTTTTGTGAGCCAGAACGTAACACATAACATCATGTTATGAGATCAGCTGACAACACCGTGTGTTGTTATGGATGAAAAAGTTTCTGGTCTGACTTTCAGTCAGTGCTACAGGGCATCCTTTGCAGTACAGCCCAAGCTGTTTCTGTGCCCGCACGTTCAGGCACGATTGCAGGAGGCACTCAAAACTTCGGTTCGTATTTGAAAACTAACAAAAGGCTGCATTTACCTTCTGACCTGAGCCACGTTTGCAGCTGCAAGTTCAGTTTGGCCCTCCTTCCTGCCAAACCCTTCGCAACATGTGTCAAATAAATGCATTTAAAGAGCTGCATAATCCTTATACTGTCCTCTCCGGTCAGTTGGTGCAGAGCCAGTGGAAAAAGCTGTTCGTGCGCTGCATGGGTTATACCGCTGCATAACTCTGATTGATGGGAACTACAGCGGTTAAGGGGTTTTGTTTGTTTTGCAGTTAAAACCAGCAGGGATTTCTTGCAGAGAGTCAAGTAATTCCTGCGATCTGCCAGAGTTTTGCACGGGAGCCAGCCCTCACTGCCCGGCTAACGTGTACCTGCACGACGGGCACGCGTGCCACAGGGTGGACGGCTATTGCTACAACGGCATATGCCAGACCCACGAGCAGCAGTGTATCACGCTCTGGGGCCAAGGTGAGTTTGAGAACCAGGAGATCTGTTTATGAGAGAGACTTGGGGAAAAAAAAAAAAAAAAGCATGGGATTTGGAGGAATTTTATACAGTACCAATCTGTAGCTATTCTTTTCTGAAATGGAGAACTGAATAATGAGGGAATCATTCCGCAATTCGTTTTATCCCTGATTTGCAGTAGTGTTCATTTCTTGCAGCAGGAGGTAGAGAGCAACAGTAACCGGGTTCATTCTGCAACACTGCTGCAAATGGCTAGGTGAACTTAGACAAATCATTTAATATTGACTTTGATATGGCCTTATGTCATCCTACGAAGTGCTGAATGCTCTTGACAGGTTGAAATTGCATCCTTTTCCAGATTGGTATGTAGGCTTCTAAATTGCTCATCTGCAAAACATGTACACCTTTCTACATCCCAAAACAGAGTTCAGTATTTGACGTTAACATTAGATTCCTGTATCACTGTGTGTGTTATTAATTGGTGTTACCCTGTAAGCCTGCCTCCTGACAGTGCTCTTAGCACACTACGCACTCAAGCAGAAAGTGGTTTTATTCTCCCATGGGAATTTACTTACTTTTTGCAAAAATGTAATAGGATGAGTTCTTGGGTTATCAAAAACATGATATCCCAGGAAAGCCGTTCACCTTTCTGTAATGTCCTGCAGCCCTTCCACTGAAATACAAGCACTAACTCAGCATTTTGCTATTGCCTCCTGCATTGCTGGGGACAAGTCATGTCTCCTTCGGCATCTCACTCACCCCCTCTCTTAAATGGGAAAATCACTTATACCTCTCCTGAAAAGAAGCATTATTTAGAGCTAGATTTAATTGTTTCCTTTAAACTAACTTTTTTTTCAGCTCCCTTAACCTCTTCCAATTCAGTATCTCTCTGCTTTGCTCTGTTTCAAAACTTATGTATCAATATAATGACACACAGATGTTTCCCTTGGTCAAAACCCTTCTATTGAAGGATTTATTTGTTAACTTCACAGAGACTTGGACCCTTCACAATCTTTGTTTTAAAGAGCATTAAAGCATCTCGAGGAATAATGCCACTGACACAGATAGCAAGTTAGCTTCGTCATGTGGGTATAAGAACAGGTTAGAGGAGTTCCAGTTCAGAATTAAACTCCCCGTGTGGAACAAACCATGCATCTGATATACTCCTCCGAATCCCACTCGCGTCGTAGAGTTAATATGAGCTCATATAGGCATGTACAATTATAGCCTCCAGCCTTAGTCATACTGGGATTTTTAATCCCCTGGATACAGAGACATTTTCTCTTGTATAAAGCAAAATCTCCTTATGAACCAGTTTCCCATGCCATGGAAATTTACTCGGTCAGACTGTTAATAATTTCAGTGGTTGAGAAAAATTCAGCTAAAGGTCAGGGAGCTGAATTGTTGCAGCTCCCTTGCCAGGTCTGTTTCCTAACACAGCAAGTCCTCCAAACCCCCCAGGCTCCCCTAATTCTTTCTTGTCTTCCTTCTTGGGACTATTCAATACGGGCACTGCTGTGCATGGAGACTCCAGTGGTCAAGGCTATGGGGGGCTGCTCATGAGAAAGATGACTTTGTTAAGAACAGAGCTCAAACAGACTTTAACTGGAAGAGCCTTATTTGTCTCGGGAATACCCAAGGATAAAGGTTTTGAAAGGGAGGTTGAGACATTACCAAACCTGAACTGGAAGGCTTAATTCATTTTTGGAAGTATATATTAGAAATAATGCCAGTAAAGGAAACCATCAAACAGTGTAGCAGATAGGGTTCAAGCAAAAACCAAGACCTAGATTCTGGATTTAAAACCCAAAGAAAGATGTGAATATCCACCACTTGATCACACTTACATCTGGTTGGAGTATGAGCTGGCAGATGTGAGGTGGAATGAGAAGAGGGCTAGGTGGACCATGCAGTTGGAAAAAATATCATGGTACAGATAAACAAAACCCCATTCTTTCCACCCTTGCTTGGAGCAGAAAGAGACTTGACATTCTAAGATATTGTCTCTGGACTTCGTATCAAAAAGATATATTTGAACCTTTTACCAGATTGTTGTAACTGATTAGAATTGTTTTTAACATCTGTGTGTGTTGGAGTGGAGTGAAGGAGTAGTAGTGTGGTTTTTTGAAAAAAATTCTACACTATTGTAAAGAAAAAACAGATCCTAATTAATTTACATTAATTCCTTTTTTTCTTATTTCCAGTAGGAGAAAGCCTACATGCAGAACAAAATACAATAACTTTCCTTAAAATAATATTCATTATATTGAATTCCTTATCAATGTCTTCTTTTGTATATCTTTCTTTAGTGGTCAGATTACAGATTTCCAGTAGCCCAATGATAAACATCAATCTTAATATTTTTAGATCTAGTTAAAGAAAAATGATGAGCACTGTCAGAGCTTTTTTACTTTAGGCTGAGCAATAGGAACCTGTTTCCAGGAAGTACTTGCATTTCCATGGGGGTTTTTTGTTAATTTCAACAGATAAATTCAAATCAAATAGAGGAATATTTTTTCCTATTCCCTATCTGCAATAGCATGGTAATCTTGGTGTGAAAGAGGGGAGGAGCACCTGGGGACAGTCCCTGAAAACACCCATAAATTCCTCTTCAAGACCAAGTTCATTCCAGTCTGCTCCCAGAACACACAAATTTCTCTAGTCTCTCTTTCACCTTCATTCATGCCATTTTTGTCCTTAAAGAGCAACATGCATGAATTGCTTGTGACCTTTTTGTTTCATATTCAAAAATATCAGATTGCACTGATCTGACCTATTGGCAGTAGTGTGACTGATAAGTACATCGATAGTAATGCATTTGTGTGATGTCTAGTACTCCATTGGCGTTTTCCAAGAGCAACTAGCTACAAAGATAAAGCCACTTAAGAGTGAGAAAATATTGATTACCAAGGAACAGAAGGTTCTCAGCTTTAGACTCATGGCTTTTTCTTCATTGACAAGAAAATGACTCTTTAGGGAAGGAAAGGAGATGTTTGTCAGTGTGTTTTCCTACATGTCCCCAAGAGGGGAAAAAGCAATGATTTGGGGGAGCAAATGGCAGGCATTGACTTAATAATTAGAACATACTTAAACTTGTTGCATAGACATGGCCATTTGTTAGACAGGAACAATCTTAATGTTAATGTCAATATATGTTACAAAGGCCTGTAACCGGTTTGCAGTTTTTTCCAGGTACAACTCTATAGGCAAAATAGATAGGCTTCCCATCTAACCTAGCTGACCAAACCATTGCTACCTGTTGATTGGTTTGGGTTTGGGTTTGGTTTTTTTTTTTTGCAAAAATACTAATCTATCCAAGCACCATAAATATTTGAATTCAGTAAAATCAAACTATTTTGTTCACCACAGAGTTATGGTCAGGCCTTTTCTTTTGGAGATGTGAAACTCATTAAGCCATATTCTCAGAGGTAATGAGAGCTAGCATACTCCTATAATGAAAAAAAAAAAAACCAGCTCAACCCCATCTTGCTCTTGCACAGACTTAAGATGAAGAGAGAGGCCAAGGGAGCATGTGGAAAGTTTGCTTTGCATCATCAGTGCAGTAAAACAATGAGATATAAAATCCAGGTGCAAATCACGACAGAGAACTATATTTTTTTGCTTATATTTATTTATACAGTTGTTCGTGGTGCTAATTGGCATAACCTGAGCAATAGAACTCCAGTGTGTTACTCAAAGGTTGGGGTTTTTTTCCCCTCCACACCCATAAACACTGTATAATTTTTTATTATTTTTTTTTAAATAAGTCTTGAGACAATGTGGGGAACTGAATTGAAATATCTTTCTTTTACGCTGTCAGCCTGATAACGGGTGTTTCTCTGTTCTTGGAATCAGCACCATGGTCAGAAATTTCTCTTCTTCTCTTTCAGGAGACTGTGAGGGTATTTCCTCACTGCAGCAGGTCTTGCACTCATCTGACATGACACAGCATCTCTGTATCGCTTCCAAAAGTGTAGAACATCTCTTTTTTTGCAACCGTATAGGGAAAAAGTGGGCTTATCAATATACACATTTGGAGAAAAAAAAAAGTCGCAAAGCTGACAACTGCAGTGGTGAGCTTTGACCTTCTGCAGTTTGAAATGGCTGATTTAATCGCTTGAATAAGGCTTGGTGTGGAAAGGCTGACAGGACCTTAATTACAGGGTCATGATACTATAATTATCAATAGCAAAGTGAAATAAACTCTGTTTATCCAGCTCAGAGCACTTAATAACCACTGGAAATCTTTCACAAATCATTTTCCCTTTGCCTGTAGAGGTAGCAAAATAGAGAAAGACGGGACTTTCTGCTTCAGTTTATACGGTGCAGTCATGATAAATGGGTTTCCTCCAGAAACACAACATTACAATTCTCTTCCTTAAGCATCCTCTGAAAACCTCCTTTTAACTTGGTAGC
Source organism: Aviceda leuphotes (assembly GCA_035590175.1). Lineage (NCBI taxonomy): Eukaryota > Metazoa > Chordata > Aves > Accipitriformes > Accipitridae > Aviceda > Aviceda leuphotes. Next base: position 39,630,804 of record JAVJGH010000091.1, on the reverse strand, counting down.
TCCATCTGTTCAGCCTCTTACACTCTGATACGTTTTCATCTATAAAAAAGTCCAAATATTGTGAGAAACAAGTCAGGAGAGGGAACAGCCACCTGAATCCCAAGCAACAACGTGCTTTGGTTTGATACCAAAGGCAGAAATTGAAGCTAGATTTTGGTTTCCAAGCTGCAGATGATCATTGGGTACCAGGTGTTGTCATACACAGACTGCTCCGAGCCTGGCAGGGGAGCATTTTTTTTGTACTCCATGAGATCTTTTTTCTTGTCAAACATTATTGTTTGGAGTTATTATCGGGCTGTCTGAGCCCTGCAAGGATGCTGCAGATGTGTTCTTCTTCCTGCAGGCTTCTTTCCATCATATGTAACACACTTAATTTCTACATTCAAAAAAAACAACCAAACAAAAATTTTTCACCAGGTGAAAGAGGAAGATAAATACCTTAAACTCTCTTCGTATTTCAAAGCCCTTTCTCTTTTTAACACCATTTTTTTAACAAGTCTTTGTTAGGTCACTTACAGTCAAAGCACAGGTCATGAGCATTCGTTTTGCTTTTGGCAGCTTTTGGAGACAGACAGGATTCTGAGGAAAGTGTGTCTGTGCTCTGGGCTGCGGCTGACACGTCTCCAAAGAAGTCTCCAGTCATCGTGATGATATGCCGTTGGCCGAACTAGTTGGGGCACAAAGCTCCTGGCCAAGAAAAAAATGAGACCTGTAGCAATCATGTATCATCATGGTAGATGGGTGGGGTCTTATTCCTTTGGCGAGGTGGGTCTGAGCAAGTTGGTCTTTGCAGATGGGGGAGAAAAAGCAATTTTACTTGGCCTCTTGCTCACAGCATGTTTTTTTTTCCTTCCCTCCCCTTCCCTTCTAAAGCTGGCATAGTATATGCACATGTTAATGTTTGTATCAAGCTGAATAGTTAATGTGCCTGCCCTGGAAAAACAAGGAGGAATCTGCATGCTGAAAATGGAAATTTTACTTTTGCTTTTTGCACAGTGCCTTGTCTGGATGTTTTTGTTGATTTTTTGATTATTGCTTGTGGCTTAATGAAAAGAAGTGAAAGAATCCTGTGTGAGTCCTTTTTAATAGTTCCAGATTTGAGAAATATTCTGAACTCAGCAAGCTTGATCGTAATCTTCCAAAGAATTTCAAGCTCTTGTCCTGCTCTCCAGGGAACCAACAGCTCATATTCTGTTCCTTCTGTGCCTTTCTTTCTGAGTTTTCCAGTTTCAGTATGTAAAAATGTTAGAAGGAAAAGAGAGTGCCATCTTAAGCCTCTCCAAGTTTTAATATTTTGTTCTTAATAGCATTAGATTGCTGTTCAGCAGTATATAGTATTAGTCAAGCTTCTAACTGTGAAATGCAGATAATTAATTGAGGCTTTAATCTCTGACTTATTAGTGAAAAGATCCACACTAACTGGAAGTTTTACAATCATATTTGTATTTTCTTCTCCAGGAATTTAACCCCTTTTTTAAAAAAACCCTTCTTCTTCTTTGAAGGCTTTCAGATAAAATCTTCAGGTTGGTTTAAATAAATGATATGTTTTACCACAGTTAGAGGCATACACACTTGGAAGTGGCTCAAAACATTGGAAAAAAAAGGAACATTAACTTAGATATTCTGTCTCTGTTAAAGACCAGGGAACACTGCAGAAATGGTATATTCTCAGCCTTTAGGCTATCACATCATTTGCTGCCAGTTCTTTTTGGTTTTGTTTGGCTGATCTATCAAAAGTACAAAAATGTATCTAGCAAATATCTGTAAAGAGTTTTAGCCAGCATAGCTCCTTACCACCTTGTCTCCTCAAAGCAGGTCTGAATATCGGAGTAGTTGAAATGTTGGCAATGACTTGATTGTGCTTTTAGTTATCTTCTGACTTGATTGTGCTTTTAGTTTTCTTCACAGAAAGAAAATATGGGGTAGTAAAGGCCCTAGAAAAGGGCCTCTTAATCTTGTGAGGAGCAGCAATTACTGGCTGGAAATAAAACCACACTTCACAATAGAACAAAGGGATTAAATTCTAATAACATGGACTAATTAATTGTTGCAACAGTCAAGCCAGGGAAGTAGATCCTCCACCTCTTAGACATTTCAGACGACTGCATGTATCTTCCCCTAGAAGATATTCAATAGTTGGTCGTAATCTGGGGGAAAATGGACAGGAGATTGTCTGTATAAGACATTAGAATTGATGTTCTAATAGTACCTTTTAATTTCTAAAATGTAGGGATGAGTAATCCGTCTGCACAAACATTTCCAGTACTACTCCCACCAGGGAAGTTCCTTTGCTGTTATGATATGTCTCCATCACAGAAGACTACAGTAGATAAGAACCAGATGCTGCCTGTCTTCACAGATTCCTACTACCATGGTAGAAATGACCCTTCTTTCAAGCCAGTCTTTTCCCACAGGAGTGGATTTACTAAGAATTAAGGTGGGGATGGGTTCCCTTCCTCTCCTCAGTACATTAGCTGGAGCTAACAGTGGCGGATTCTCTTTGCCATGTCATGCGCCCATGTTTTTACAGACACATAGCACTCTAGATCGCAACTGGATTTTTTTCTGGTTTCTTGTTGTTCTGAATTGCACTTAAAAAGGCCTTTCTTGAAAAGTATTTTCTTTGGTTTCAGCTCTTGGGGTCTTGCTAGAATCACATGGACTCCTGTAAAAAGAAGGGACTTAACTTACCAGCTGGCCGCTGTCTTTCTTCACCAAACTAGACTTGGCATTTGCTAGAAGCTTTTGTGTCCTAGGAGGATTCACAAGAGGATATCATCTAGAGAAATTCTGAAAAAGAATACGTTCTGCGTTGTCTATTGCTCAGCATTGCCGAGACAAATAACAGTGGAAAACCCACACATTCGGGCTCTTCAATTAGCATGCTGATCCAGCACAACTGTTTTGTCGTGCTTCATCAATATGCAGATCACAAGCTACCTTCCCCTAAAGCATCAGCGGAGCTCAAAGAAAATTATTAAAAACACCTTGTATGAGATGAAAGTTCTGATTAGGTTTTGTTTCAGGTGCGAAACCTGCTCCTGGGATCTGCTTTGAGAGAGTCAATTCTGCAGGTGATCCTTACGGCAACTGCGGCAAGGACTCCAAGAGCTCCTTCGCTAAATGTGAACCCAGGTAGGGTCTCCCTACAACCACAGCAGCAGGCACAAGGGTGGTGGGAGAGGGCTTATAACATTTCAAATCGTCGAACTAATCTTTGGGTTTGTTTATTTCCTTCAGAGATGCTAAATGTGGAAAAATCCAGTGTCAAGGAGGAGCAAATCGACCTGTAATTGGTACCAATGCTGTTTCCATAGAAACTAATATCCCACTTCAGGAAGGTGGCAAGATTCTGTGTCGTGGTACCCACGTGTATTTGGGTGATGATATGCCCGATCCCGGTCTTGTGCTGTCAGGAACCAAGTGTGAAGATGGAAAAGTAAGGTTCTGAAATACTCCCAAACAAGGAGAACGTCGCTACCCTCATGCTGCCAAGTATTTTGTACTAAACTGCCTGTTTTCTGCTCGGGGATTTTTTTTTTTTTTCCCACAAAAGAATTGTTTCTCATGCTCACAGTGAGTCAGATTTTTACTCCCTTTTTCTTTTGGCCACTGTTGTAGATCGCAAATTTGCAGATACAATGCAAGTTGCTCAAGTTTATAACAGATTTTTTGGGGACGGTCCCACATATCTGTCCATGTAGGCTAGAGGTTTTCTGCAGAAGTACAACAATATACATTACAGGCTTGTTAAAAAATTTCTGAGAAGTTCAATGTATTCACTTTCCCAGTGTCTATGGCATTCCAAAATTGTCATTAACTTCACTTTAGGTTTCAAAATGTATTGTATCTTCTGATTATGGCTCACATCCCCCCCCACCCCCCTTTTTTTTTTCTTGCAGGGAAAGCAACCTCTGTATGCACTATTAGAAAAATATAAACTCAGTGATGTTCAGCCACCAAAACTGATTTT
>JAVJGH010000091.1:39605634-39615639 GCA_035590175.1 Aviceda leuphotes | reverse complement strand
CTTCCTTTCCATTCTACTAAACTGTTCTTACCTCACCCCACAAGTTTTACCTTTTTCCTTCCAATTCTCTCCCCCATCCCACTGGGTGGAGGGGAAGCGAGCGAGCGGCTGTGTGGCGCTTAGTTACTGGCTGGGGTTAAATCACGACAGTATCACATCGATTTGGATGCAGTTACTGCAAATCTGTACTCAAGCAGCTGTGTCTTGAGGGCCTGTGCCTATCTGAGCCTAGCTAGGATGGCCAAGGACGGAGCATCTTCTTCCTGCAGCAACCTTGTGAGCTTCTCTGAGACGCCTTCCCAATGATTTATAGGAGGATATGGCTATGAGAAACAGTTGCTAAAGTGCAGTGCTTTGAAAAGTGGTTTTAAAAATAACACAGAAACAAGAAGGGATGAGACAGTGCTGAGCTGCCATGTCGGTGTATCCGCTGTCATAATGTATAAGCCAAGTGTACCTAGTTTTAATTTTGTCTGTCTGAACATTGAAGCACTCAGGTTAGACCAACTTTTATAAGTGTGGCCAGTTTAGTAATTGCTTTCAAAGTATTTAAGCTTTTTCTTCTTCCCTTTTCCATCTTCCTAGTCATTTATCTTCCTTTTCAGGGGAATAGAAAATCCTGATTCTTTCAAAAATCAATTTTATAGGAAAACTGAAGTGGTATTGGTTTGTGTTGCTTTTGTCTTTAGCTCCAATGGTTTCATTGTTTATTTTCTTGCATTCCTTAAAAGATTCTGCATATTTCACAGTGATTGAAGTTAAGATTTTAAGTACAAGTGCTTTTCTGTTTCTTAATCAAATGACTCCATTAAAAACAAAAAGAAGATAAATTTCCTCTATTTCTTCTCATCCAGCAACTTAGAAGCTTATGCTGTCTCCCACTAGCAGAAGACAGATGGAGAAAAGGCTTTCCAAGAAAAAGTAACCATTTTTCATTCTGATAGTGCATCTGTACCTGCCCTAACCTGTCATCGCACATCAAAGCAGCCCAATGCAGCATTACAATTCATGTTCCTAAGTGCCCTCCCCTTCAAATCCCTCATGAAGTGCAAGGTAGAATACCAGATCTCTAGTACTATCGTTACCAAAGACTGACAGCTCTGAAACTGCCAAAAAGCTTTTCCGTTTGGCAGCTCAAATTAATTGTGATGGTTACTCCATCAAGCAAAGTATTGCTGTTTTCAATTTTCAGTCGCTGCACAAAACAGAAATAGGACAAACAGGGGATCAACTCAAGGCAACCCAGTGAATAAGGAAGACTGGCCTCTTTCAAAATTATGTCCATAACATCAATTCAAGGCTGTCAGAAACAGCTACTTTTTATACCCTAGGGACACAGAAAACACTGTATAGGAAGAAAATCTTTTCTTCCAAAGTTAACACTTTTCCTCCCTCAAAGCTTGGCAGAAGTGAATTAACTTGAGAATAGTTTTGGTCTAGTTTATATAGATACTACTTAATATCTTGCTTCAGCACTCTCTTGGAACTGCATCCATCAGGTCATCAAAAAGAAGCACTTTAAAAATCATTGCTACATTCATAATATCATCCAGATGCTCAGTACTGCAGTGTAGTGCTGAAGAAGAGTAGCTGAAACCATTCAGTGTTTCTGTGGCTTCACAGCTGCCGCCTTCTGCTTCTCCCTTCTGAGAGGTACGTTTAAGCACGAGCTACATTCCTGCTGCCTCTGGGCTTCCAGCAGTGGATAGCTAAGGCACAACATACTAAAGAGACTTTAAGACAACTCTTTTCCCCTCTAGTGGCTGTTGAGACAGCAATGAAGAGATTATTAATTTGCTATAAAATTTCCTTTCAGATGTAAGTAAAATAGTAAAAAAATCACCCAACAAAACCACAAAAAAACCAAGCAAACAAAACCCTTGGCAAATGGACCATTGACAAGTTTAATATTTACCAGTCTTGACTGATAAACAGCTTTTTCTTCTTTCAGATGCTCTTGCAAGGCAAACATACTTTATTTACGGGCCAGATTCACAGTCAATATAAATCAGCATAGCACCATTGAAATAAAGAAAACAGCGCAGGTTTAAGCTAACCATGGCTTCAGTCTACGCGTTCTGATTTGATCACTTCTGCTTGGTTTTGTTCCTGTTAGCATTCAGTGGCTGCCTCTGATAGTGTCATCATCATATTACCAAAATATATCTCATATTTTACAGGTCATCCTTATTACAGGAAATACAGCTTTGTATTTTCACTTTTCCCCTAGTAAAACTGAGCTGGGCTCACCGTCTGCTCATTCTGCCACAGTTATTCCCACGAATTCCTCTCCTGTGACACCTCAGACTGGCTTTAGACACAGAGGGCTAACACAAATTAAGTTCCCATCTACACAGACTGAGGAAGACCATCCTGTAATCAGTTTGGGGGATGTGATTTATTTCTTCAAATATTTTTTCTTCTCCTTCTAAGGATGTACCTTTTCCCGGTGGCATTTTCCAGTGCTGGCATCTCCTTTCTATGAAGTGCTTCTCCATTTTGCTTCATCTCAGCCACTACATGTTCTCCATACCCATTCTTATCTGAATTCCCTTCCACCCCCCTTTTTTTTCCCTCCTTCTTTTACCCTTTCTTAGGCATCAAAGATTATCTTAATGCTCAGCCATGAGAAGACATGCACTCCGTAGCTGAAGAGCTGTTCTAGATCACCACATCTGGATTAGCCATTTCAGCCAGCTTCCCCTGCAAAAAGAGTGTGTGTGTGGGGGGGGGGAAGCAACGGATAGTGTCCCATCAGTACTTAGCTGCTCTGAGCTTCTCAGAAAGTCAATTTTCCCCTACTCTGCGGTGTTGCAGGTGGTGATTAGACAGAGGGCACAGCTAATTAACACAAACAAATAAACAAGGGCAGTTGTCCTCTCTTTTTGTTCATCCATCCTTACCAGATCTTCAGCTCCTGAGACCTCCGTTTCTCTAGACTGCTGAGCCTGGATCCGTTCCTCTTCCCAGTGATGGTACCTAAGCATTCTGCCAACTGAAGAGTAAATACAAATCATGCAATAACAATTAGGGGCTGATCAAGCAAACAGCTAAATACTCGTGTGATCAGACTAATTCGTGGGATTAATCATGTCAAAGTACTTGAGGGAAAAGGCCACTTCTGTGAAGGCAGCCAAGGGAATAAAGGCTTCATGGTGTTCAGATGTATTCCTTGTTTGCTGTCTTTATAATGCTGATGTTTGTGTGTTTGTTACACCTTTTTTTTTTTTAAATTGCTGTCACATTTGAGGGATGATGCATATCTCTCCCATGGATTAAACATTATGACTTTCAACAAAATTATTACATAATCAACTTAAATTTCTATTTTACTGTAGGGATAACTGAGTTATTTAAAAGTATCAGTTTCTGCTGTGATCTAACTTGTTCCAAACTGGTATATTTCACTTCAAAACACACAAACACAGCAAGATTTCATTGTGCAAGAAATTTAGTGCACGAAGTAAACTTTGGTTAAGAAATCCTGACGGTAAGATTTCTTCTCTTAACAGTTAAGTTTCTGGGTCTGTATCATGGGAAATGATCATGTTTTGAAGAACTTCCTTTACTAGTGTTTAATTAAACTCTGTGACTTTCAACAGGATAGCCCTGAGATAAAGCTACCTAGAGTATTTACAAACATGCTGTTTATTTCATCATTTTCCAGGCCTAATTATTTCAAGAATATTTGCAATTATTTTTAGCCCCAAAGACAGAGCTCACAGACAAACTTCTTATAGTGAGATAAGTTTATCTTGGTTTATAGAGGAAGTTCTTCTGGATGACAGTCAAGACTAATTTTTATACTGGATATGAGATTTTGCTCTGACAATAAGTTAAAATAAGATATTTTTTTTCCTGTTCCTATTTGTGAATCACTCAAGAACTAGTACATGTTATGCCAAGAGTGAAAAAGAAGAGGGACATTATATACAGCTTTAAAATGTAGTTTGTTGTAAATTTGAAATGACTGTAGATGAGGTTTACTTAAGCTCCTATATTTTCTTCTTTATCAAAATGCCTACTGATAGTCAACCTGCATTTCCTTCTTGAAAGAGCAAACATTTGCGATGAAAAGTAAGAAAACAAAGGGATGCTCAAAATGAATAATGAAAACTTGTATTTTATTCCTGTGCAATTCATGCCTATGATTGCTTGTCTTGATTACATCTTTCAGGGGATCTGTAACTAGATTATTCTTGTAAGCTTTTTTTATTTCCTTTTGGTCAACTTTACCAATTATAGATATGGCAAACTAATAATAAAGAGTAACATTACTTAGAAAAAGCACAACTATGCAGTTCAAACAGTAGAAGGACCCGAAGTGAGGTTTTGGATATATTGGAGAGTTCTGTGCCCTGAGCAAGTCGCTTAATCTATCCCAGTTCTTCATAATGAAGACCACAAATAGACATGTTACCATGTTTGCAGTGTCTCGAGGACCACACAGAAGAGACATTAGCTCATGCCTGACAGCAGATGACTTCTGTTCTTTTTTAATGAAACATTTAATTCCACAGAATGAAAGCACAGCAGCATCTCAGAAAAATTCCACAGATGCTACTAATTCAAACTGGGCTTGAGCAGTTTGTTTTTGTGGTCATCTGAATTTGCATTTTAAAGTCATTTCTAGTATTTCCATCTTTCTATATAACTGCTTTTACAATGTTATGTATTCAGTCTATGTTGTTTTCATTTACCACCAATTAATCATTAACTCCAGTATAGATGCACCCAGTATTTCTAGAGTAAAGAATCAAAAGAAACAAAAATCATTAAAATATATTTTAAAACAAAGGTTTAATGCTGCAAGTGCCTGTTTCTTAAAAATAAGTTATGGCTTACTCACTTAAATATGTCTGGCGCCAACTACTCCGAACTAACCTTCAGTTTGTCTCAGCTGTTGCTACGTTAAGCACGTTACGCCGCTTCCAAAGACTAAAATGACCCTATGTTTTATGACAGGAAAGCCACAAACCAAACCCTCCTCGGAAGCCTCTGCCAGCCGACCCTCTGACCAAAGCGCGCTACACCAGCGCCGGCTCCGCAGCGCCCGGACACCCGAAAGCTCTGCCTCCCCCTGCGCCCCCAAGGTTAGTTCTCGTCAAAACGGCTCGATTTACAGCGCTTCCTCCGTGACAGCTCTCGGCTGTCTTCGAGCAGGTCCGCTGTGCTCGGAGTAACGCCGTCCTGCCGCGACTGTTGCCGAGAGCTACGCGACCACCATTTTCTGTTGGCTTACAGAAAAGCGCCCAGTATCAGACTGGTTCTCACTGGGAGTATATCAGCGCAGTTGCACCGATTTCCACAGAATTAGGAGAGTTTATACTGCATGTGAAGGTTTGACCGCAAGCACCTGACCGTATATTTACAAAAACTGCCCACTAAATACAATTCCTTGCAAAAGAAAGGAGTTAATAAGCACTGATTTCAGGAGAAACAAAGCTCTCGCGCAAAAAAATTTCCTACTCGGACCACCTACAGAATTAGGCTGAGAACTGAATGCTGTTAAGATCAACCACCAATAAAAGGAATTTTCCCTTCACACATTTCACAATACAACATCAATTCACGTCATCTGAAAATAATACCCAAAACATTCAGAAAGCACACAAATTGTACACTTAAAAAAAAAAAAAAAAAAAGCTGTTGAAGAAAAATTATCTGGAATTGAAAAAAATATGCCTAATTTTAACGGCCATAGTCAATGATATTTTCTTACTTAATATTGTTCACTTTCCTATGAATAAAAAGCGAGCTGCAAGGAAGATAAAAGTAGTATTTTAAGCTACAAGAATTCTACAGGTGAGACACTTAATTGCTCAGAAAATTAAAAATAGATTCAAGTTAGTTTCCTAATACTTCTAGCAAAAAGACTGCAAGACTGAACTTTGTTTAAACTCCTGACTGTCCATTCTAGTAAGATATTCTGAAAGTAATAATATTTCAAGCTGACTAGTACAACTTTTTGAAACCAACTATTCCACAGCATTAAGTAACATTTCTGAACAGGTGCAAAATTGATGAGCACCCAAAGAAATAAAGAGTTTAAAGAACAACACCTGAAACATTGAGCTAGCTTATCCCACTGGCCAGGCAGCAATTAAAACGTGACCTGAAAAAAAAAAAAAAAAAAAAAAAAGGAGTCTGCTGATACCATTTATGCTCCTTGATGAGATTTGTGTATATGGTAACATGTCTGATCTCCTCCCAGCGTGACAGTCCCACGCTACGTGTCTGAAGTTAACCTGGGTAACTCTGCAAGCTTTTACCATTCATCTTCATGCCTCGAACGTGATGCTGGCAGTAAGAACTAACAATAGTTTAAGTAACAATTTGCTATTTTCTTTCTTTCCAACAGACCTGCTCCTAAGCATCCACCACAGGTATCCAGGTCCAGCAACACTGCTGATATGAAATGACTAGAAAATCTGACACCTTTATTTTAAAAAGTGAAGACAGAAGTTTGCACTATCTTGAAACTCCAGCTGGAGTTCATTTTTATGACAATACTTAAATTTTTTAATGTTTAAAACAGCATTATTTTTAAGAATTCTGAGCTACTGCCTTTGGTGCTGTGCTGTGCTATGGTGCTCTGTATACTTGCTCAGGTACTTGTAAATTATTAATTTATGTTGAATATTTATTACAGTGCAGTGCACTGTAGTAGATATTTTTACCATAGCTGAGTTTTCCTAAAAAGGAAGCCTTTTTTGTAATATTTCATTGAACTTGAATAATTCTGCTCTATTGGTCCTATGTAGAGTTTTTAGTGTTAATCTGTTCTTAAGGAGTGCTGATATTAATGGATAAATCAAATGTATAAACAACTCAATCTCAAAGGTTCATAACAAACTTATGAATAAAGATGTCAGGGTTAAAAAAAAAAAAAATCTCTTCTGGAACATGGTGAAATGCCCGATATCTGCACACAGATGCATAACATATATTTAACCAAAGGATCACTCAGCGTTAGCAGGTGTACTGTAATTTCAGTTTTCATGTTACTGTTTGCAATCGTCGAGAAATCTGTGCTGAAAGAGGATGTGTTCGCTTCGGACAAGTTCTCTTACTGAAGAAGTACTGTATATCATAAAACTGTATTTTTTTAACCTCATTTTCCTCAAACAGAATACGGTTAGTACATTTTAATGCAGATATCAGGCCTCCCAGTGTCATTACCTTTTTGATGCTCTGGTAACTAAATTCAGCTATACTGTGTAAGGTAGTACCATCTCACTATGTCGCATAGCTCTCCTGTTCAGACTGACAATACATTACACGCAGGGGGTGGGGGGAAGCCAAGCATTTCAAAGAATTACATTTTAAGAATCAACTATTATACTTGTTTCTTTTGCCTCATCGCTCTGCTTACCAACTGTATTTTGCATATTTACTACTGTTTTGTATTTAACTTCTAAAATATTGTTCTGGATTTCTTAATTTTCAAATCAAAACGCATATTTTAATACATAGACTTTGGTTATCCTAAGACATGGAAAAAAATTCATCTCTTTTTACTATGTGGTAGCATTACATCTGATCTCTGTACCTTCTCAGAAGCACTGCTGAATACAGTTATTTCACCTATGCTGTAATAAAAACAATTTTCAAATATCAGTTGAAATAGAGGGAGAAGGAACTATTACCTTATATAGGTTAGTTTCCTCATTGCTTGTAGTTTTTGTTTCTTTAAGCAAAAATAAAAGCATTGATAGAAACTTGGATCGCATTTCAGTAAGTGTAATTGTATTTAATTTTCTCAGTTATTCCTCATTGTAGCAACATAGCACTCATGTTTATTGATAAGCTGAATAAACCAAAATAAACTAGTTTAGTTTGTTGCTGAATAGCAAAGTAAACGCTTCACAAAAGCATTTAAATTCTTAAAGCAACTCTAATAGCAGCAACAGTGCTTTATGTATGGAGAATCACTGCAACAGTAGGATGCTAACTTATCCTAGGCTCAGCAATGCAGTTGAAAGCAAAAGGATGCTTTTTATGTATTTTACATACATTGTATTTAAAACACTAATTTCTTCCTGTCAACAGTAGCTTTATACCTAAAGGGGGGAAGGCATTGCAATTTGAAGCAGACACATGATCTCAGTTTGCTAGTTTGAATACTCCCATTTTTAGAATGACAAGTTATCTTGCTGTATCAAAATGTTTCTGATAACAGCTGAAAAGCATAAGATGAAACTGCAAGTAGTGAAAGAAGAAGGTGAAATTAAATGACTAAAAAGTTGGTATTATCTGCATCAGAAGTTCTTACATCTGAATTTAACGGCACCAGAACATGAATTTAATGGCTGAGAGCCTGCTGAAGATACAGGCGAGTGCCTCTTCAGCCCTACAGAAACAACACACACGCGTGTTCCCGTATGGAGGAAGACGGCAGAAGAATGATAATAAGGTCCCCAGTCCCAGCGCAGTGGAGTTTTTAGGTTAAAATACCGGGGTGGTCTTGCAAACTGGCTTGTACCCTTCAAGGAGCCCCGTACCTGGTTGTTAGCGAATTCCCGAGCTACAAACAGTAGGAGCATCCGCCGCTACGCCGCCCGGTCTCACGTCTGCTCTTGGTAGAGGAAGGCAAAGTCCAACCATTCGTCAGGGGTGAGGTGGGCGCGGACATCCTCGGCTCCTGCAGCTCAGCAGTGGAAGCCCGAGGCAATGGGGCGTCGCTAACGGAACACCTTTTACTGCCTTTAACAATCCAGAGAGGGAGAGAGAGCACGCGAGCTGGGAAAAAATGTGCTTAAACAAGCTGTGAACCAAGTAGATTACTAAGCAGAAAAGTCTATGTCAAATTTATTAACTTTTAACACTTTTCTAAAACAAGATGCTGAAGCATATGTATCCAGTGATGTGGAATGTAGTCTTACAGCTAAGAGTGTATGATTACCTGCACATATTATCTAATGGAGTTACTATCTTATGTTAGACATGGCTAAAGCTAGAGTTTTCTAGCTGTTTGGAAAAAAAAATCATCATTCCCTACCTGAAACACAGGCAAGCAAACCTGAATATCCTGTAAAAATGCCATTACTTGAAACCAGTACAAGGTAGTTGCTGGCGTACTACAAGCTGATTTTTTTTCACAGCAAAACAGACAGGTAGGTGCAATGTATATAAGAGTCATATAATCTGGAATCCTTCCAACTAGCAGATATGCAAATATATTTATACATATTCAGATGAAAAATACTACAGGCAGAAAAGGATCTGTAATTTGGGGAGGGGGTGGCGCAGACCAAACAAGCCATCAAATACATCTTTTGTTTTGGTGCAATTTTTTTTCCCCAGGACGTGAGTAGTAGCTGGCTGTGTGATGTTTCCATACCAAATTAGCGTCTTTATGATTAGACACGCAGATGTCCTGTAAAATTCCATTGTGAAAACCAGATGAATGGTTTTACATTCTTAAGGACAGTGTAAGCAAACAAATTACCACGGGATAGACCAGGATGTGAAACTCAGCACTTGCTCAGTGTACGGACCTGTAGTATCTGGTTTCACAGAAGTGCTGTCAGCGCAGGCTTTAAGTCCTGTCATAATATATTCATCTAAAAGTTTAACTTTTAAATCCCCTTTAAAAATTAAGATACATCACCCTTAAAATCCTCAGGGGTTTATAGTGTTCAATTTCTCTTCGTGGGCGAGAGCTTCTATAGAGGCTCTGCTGATGTCTGCCCTTCCTTTCCTCCTCGGACACATATTTCAGCCTCCTTCCTACTCAACTTCAGACACTGGTGCAGACAAGTCCCTCCCAGAGACGGGGCGAGAACACAGCGTGCTCTCCCGAAAGCACTGCGTGACAATGCTGCTATTATGCTAATCAACAGAACACTAAGTACAAAACACCATCAGAGAAAATGCATAAATATGCAGTAAACAAAAAGACAATTGCATATTTACCCTCTTGCTCCCCATCAAATCTCTTGGGTTTAGTATTCCTAGATTTTTTTAAGCTATCAATTATCAGAGTAGCAAGGGTTTTTTTTT
>JAVJGH010000091.1:39581939-39598664 GCA_035590175.1 Aviceda leuphotes | reverse complement strand
ATCAGAGCATCTCCGTCTGGCTAAGGTTGGCAGAGTGTGTGGGTATAACTTTCTGTGGTTGCTTACATTGTGCATCACTTGTATATTCTAATCCTTTTATTATTATTATTGTCATTTTATTAGTGTTATTGTTATCATTATTAGTTTTTTCTTTTCCATTCTATTAAACTGTTCTTACCTCAACCCACAAGTTTTACCTTTTTCCTTCCAATTCTCTCCCCCCTCCCACTGGGTGGAGGGGAAGTGAGTGAGGGGCTGCATGGAGCTTAGTTACTGGCTGGAGTTAAACCACAACAGTCCACTAATAATCTCCAGAAGCACTATCACAAATAACAGGAGAGAGAGTTAAATGGATTGATTGGAATAGATGAATTACACTTTCAATACACTCAAATTTCAGATTTCTCTTCTCCTACAGCTTTGACTTTTCTAGACTATTGAAATGCCCTGAGACCTTGTTTCTTCATTTTCTGAGGCTGCACCTGAACACCATCTCAGCACTGACTGTTTACATTCCCCCCATCTGGAATGTACTGAAGTTTCTGAAGGCTGTAGCCAAAACTTGTTTTTTCTCCATCAAGAGGTCTGGTTACTACTGGAACTTTAACTTAACCTTATTCACTTCTTATTTCACCACTTCAGCCAATGCTGGCTGTTGACAATTCCCTCTTTCTGAAAAACTTTATATTGCAAAGCTGGTACTTTTCCCAGCACCAAGTTCTAATCACAGATGCTTTAAATTGGTTTTTGTGTGGATAAGGTCTCCTTGAGGGCTCAGTTAATGCCAAGTAAACATATTCACCAGCTGACTCCATTAGAATGGATACAGCTACAAGCTCTCCACACCAAAAAATAAGGACCAATTTTTCTGTGAAGTGTATGATATAGCCAGAGTGCAAATCAAAAGTCATAACAATCTCTATCCTGAGTGACTGTACAGTCACTGGAGTCTCAGAAGGCTTTGAATACAGTTACAAAATCGGTTCAGCAATTTTATTAATGGTGAACAGAGCTCATCTCATCAGATACCAAACAACTTCAATGCCTTTCTTACAGATGGTGCTATTCCAAGTACTGAGGATACAGAAATGCAACAATAAAAACATTATGACTGCAAGGTAGTTCCGGAGAAAGTGTTGAATTTGGTAGTTTTCCAATTGATATTCATCTCCAATAGCAGCCCTAAGTCAACCACAGTACAACAAGAAAATGGGCCAAAGCTTAAAGAAGAAAGGTTATTTCCCAGTGCAATACTGTTCTTGGAGAGGCACTATCCTGCACGTTGCCCTTCCTTTTCAAAGTCTTCAAAGTCTTTTGAGGAACAAAAAACATTACTGCCCTTTATACTCTGGAAACAGCATGAAAAAAGTTAAGACAAATGCCTCTCAGCAGCTACTGCTAAATGTGAAGTTTTCCAAACTTCACTTCTCAGGACACGTTCACCCACAGCAGAACGTGTCCAGGGGCAATGCCTCTCAGAGAGCTGCACTTCCCAGTAAATCACTTCTCCTTCCTTCTCATCTAAAAGCATCAAACCGTAAGCATGAATAGCATGTTGTACTGCACAGCATTACAAATGCATTAAGTAACAAAAATTATATAACTGTAAGCACCTTAGCCATAAAATTACTAGCATAACAAATATCCAGCAGCATTAAAGCTGTTAAGACAGAAACTCTGGTAACCTACTGACAGCTGAGAGAGTAATACCTGGTAAATAACGAAGGTACTCTGCTCCATCCTGCTCTCCAGAGCTGGGTCATTGCTACGTGGGCCAAATCTCCACGGCATAGTTTACATCCTCCTACCCTTCACCAGAGACAGCCAAGCAGCATTCCGGCCTCATCCCAGAGAACCGCCAGAACTGAGTAACCATATGCTTATGTTAATGTTGGGAGCAGAGCGATGCGAGCTGAGGGACAGGGAACCTCGTCACAACTCACAGCTCCCAAACAAGACAGCACTGGGAAGAAAGGGGATTTGTTTGTAAGGGGAGAGAAAAACCCAGCCTCACCCTCAATTCCATAGAAGGGCTACAAGGCTAAATTCCATCCCACAGTATACAAGTTTTGAGTGACACCTATACTATTAAAACACATATTATCCTGACTATCTTTAAGAAAACCATTAGGCAAACCTTAAGCTTATCTAACACATACCCAGTCTTCTCTTGCCCCTTGCTCACTCTGCCCTCCTGCAGGAGCCTTTGTCAATCTGATTTTTTTTCTTAATCTAAGTTTGTTTTACAGGCCATCAATTTAATTTCTCAGTGCTTTAGGTTCTCCACTATTCTCAATTAGAATAACATTATATCCATCAATCCTCATCTCTGAATCTTCAGCTTGTCATTTAGCCTCCCAGCAGTCTTGATCAGAGCTTTTCAACACCTTATCAACTGCAACCATGTTGATTAAATTATACCATCTATTTGCTGATATTTACTGAGCCATTACTAAATATGTCCAATTTTGTTTGCTAACACACGTTTGTGTCTCTCTATGATGCGAAACCAAGACCAGGCAATGCTGCCTATCTCCTGTTTCATGGAAACCTGCAAGTAAAACAAAATATTCTGCTTTTATTAAACCTAAAAATGTACAATTATAGGCAAGGACGACTCCCTATTATATCCTGTATCAACTACTAATGTGAAAATTTCCTTACTCACTGTTCCCTATTAAGGAACTGTTATTTTCCCATTAATTAAATATAGCTAAAGAAGAGAGATCTAATTACAATATCACTACAATTGAAGCATCACTGTCCTAAAGACTTAGAGGTTATTCTATTTATTGCTCTCATATTAGTAGAGTTTTATCCACTCCTCTATTTTTCAGTCATTTTCACGGTTCTTCACTCTTCTGAACCCTGCCATTGTCATCATCCTTTCAGGCAAATAAGTTTCCATTAAGCAGCAGCACTCCTTTGCCCAAAGGATTCAGAAACGTATCAGTGCAGGACTAACATGAGTATAAAAAATTAACCTCTTCACATTTCGGACAATGCTGTCTTCTCTGCAAAATGTATAGATGAAAAACCTACATTACAGCCATCACCAATCATCCATTCAATACCATGACAATGTCCTCCGCCTGCAGCCCGGTGCAAAGCCTTATGGCCTCCCAGGTCTCTGCCTTTCCAAGAAGCACCTTGTGATCTCAGGTACTTAACTGTAACCAGGTGACCAGCAAAAGTAGCTAACATCAGGCTGTAATATTAAAATATGGAAGAAAAGGGTATTAACCTGCTGCAAAACCAGGACATCATTATCACTGTTAAAAAAAAAATTTAAGTGTGCTGACTACCATGCAAATTTCTGATAAATAAGAGTAACAATGTACCAATGGTAGCCTAACTCTAATATGCGAGAAAACTGAAAATATTTGACCTTGTGAAGGCAAGGTATTACACCATAAATATATTTTAAAAGCTTGATGCCCTCCTAAGGGCTTTCTGAAACCTCTCCAAGGGTTGCCTCAATTCAGAGGAGGATAAGAGGACAGAGGAGCACAGAAGCAAGCGCAGAGAAATCCACATTTGAATCTCAACTCTTCTACTGCCCTAACTATCCATTAGTTCAGAAAGGGGATGTCATTACATCATCTTCATTTTATACCAAATGTGATTCTTTTTCCCACCAAATTCTCAATTCCCACTCTGCTGCAAGGGTGTGACCTTTATATTTCCAGATATCAGCTGGAAACTATTGAAACGTAAAGGACCTGGACTTACGCCTCTATTCCAAAAGAGACAAAGCATGGCTCTGAAAATAGATTTCCTTCTCCTTGGGTAAATTCTTAAAACACCCTTTTCATGCTTAAAAGGCGAAGGTATTTAAGATACTTTTATCCTCCAGAGGTTTGTTACTGCATTTCTGTACCACCTATTGCTGGAGGTGAGTAGCACTAACCACTAAAATAAAACCAGCAGGCAGGTCTCTGATACTTCCTCGCATGCTTCAATACAGTCAAGTGTGTGTGCCTGGAACAGCTTTCAGCAGCTGTTTAACATCTCCATCAGCTCTCCAGTTAAGCATTATCTCCAGCACAAATGGTAAGGTCTTAAACTCTGCACCTTTTCTCCAGTGAATGCCTAGAACCGCCTTCATCGTAGGATCATAAAAACTGGCAGGGACCTCAGGAGGTCTCTAGTCCGGCTCCTGCTCGAAGCAGGGTCAGCTCTGAAGTCAGACCAGGTTGCTCAGGGCTTTATCTAGTTCGGTCTTGAAGAATTCTAGGGATGAAGATGGGGCACAACCTCCCTGGGCTACCCGTTCCACTGTTCGGCAGTCCTCGTGGCAGAGAGCTTTTTCTCATATCCAGCCAGAAACCTCCCTTGCTTGAGTTCTTGTCTGTTGTCAAGGCATCGGTGGACTTTAAGCATCTACAGGATCAGACAGACTGAAGGCATTGGGGAAGTTTAAAACATTAGACTAACAAGTGTTTGTCTCGCATTTTCTCTCTCATTCTGTCTCTCTTCTTATTGAATACTGTGCTTTGGATGCTCTCAACATCATTAACCATACTAGCCACACCACTGGTTCATGGATGATCCACTTCATTTAGTTTAAAATCACTCTGGTTCTCAAAACCTTAACCATAATAGCAAATTAAAATAGATACAATTTAATAAATAAATTAAAAAATAAAATAAAAGTACTGTGAAAGAACCCTATAATATTGTAGCACTCCAGCTAAAGAAATATCTCATCGGAGATTATTCTTTTACTTATTTTCTTAAATGATTAAAATATCAGATGATTGTGTCGATTTTCAGCTGACATCCTCTGCTACTATGACTCTTCTCCTGTCCCTCAGCATGGTTCCACAGCACCTCTTGTGATACTATATGTTTATATAGAGTAGATATATATACATGTACATATATCTTAAAATTTATGAATGCAGAACTTAAAGAGATCTTCCAGGTCATCAAGTCCAGCCTCCTGCTATTACAAGCAACCGTATTATTTTATGCCTTTCAAAAATTTAGCACATACAGTCCTCAGTGTAATGAGAATTTTTCCACTGCTAGCTTGATAACTATTCCAAAAATCTCAACATGCTGATGTGGAAAACCTTTTTTTACTGAGACAGTTATCTTTTTTCAGTTCTGTGTATTACAGTCTGACTCAAATCTGATTGGTGCTTAATTATCTGCATTTATCTCTCAGAGGTTACAATTAACAAAACTGTAGGACACTCTCAACTAATGAGTCTTCAATGCAGTGCTTTGCCAAATAACACTTCTGTGTCAATCACGTCAAAACCAAGTTCCAGTTACCAATAGATGAAGTTTTCTGTTTATTTTTTTCATTTCTAAATGAGAAACCACTTATATTTATCACAGTGCTTTTTTCCAAGTAGTAGGATATATTTATCCCACTAGTAAGCAGACCAGCCACCATGGAAATGAATATGCAAAGAGTCAGCTACACTATGGTTAAATTCACATTAAAAGGCTTGTTGTCTTGGATATAGCAAAGTATACTATGATTCAAAATACAGTACTATACTGGCTTACACAGCCACTCATATGATAATTCTACACCACATCAATGTGTTTACTAAATATGTAGTTAAAATGTAAATAGAGCAAATTAAGCCAAAAGCAGAATGTGAGTGTGATCACTCGGTCCATCATCCTCCGTCAGCTGTAGAGTCACAGTCCAGCTGACACTGCAGCGAAATGGATTTGTAGAAAGAATTGCACATGAGGCCCGAGGGACAGTGTTGAAAGCATGTCATGTACCCTGCTTAAACAAGCTGGTTGAGTGGGTAAATGCAATTCACAGTTCAGAAAATTAGTCTACAAACATTATCTCAGCAAGAAAAAGTAACTATCCTGTTTTACAATACACTGTTACCCATTGAATGTAGAGTTGCACAGTAATTTTATCTAGAAAACCTTAAATACTTTATAAGCTCAGAAAGTTTTTAAACCCTGGCTCCTTGGCTGAAAATACATACTTTGACAGAGAGGAAAGCATGATGCAATGCATTTTTTTTTCCAAGCAAAGACAGTAAATCATAACATCCACTTCTTCAAGAAATGCAGAAGAAAGCTTAAAAACTTTGGGACAATATGTATAAGAAAATATATACGAGAGAGTGAGCCCACCAGTTCTTGAAACACTTTAAGCAGTCCAAGAATGATAGGCAGGTCATGAAAGAAACCAAGCAATGCCAGTCCCGCCTGCACAATTTATCAAATTTCCATGCAGGACAGCACAGCTGCATGTAGGGCATAAAGCTGCCCAGTAGAACCAGCGTTGTTTACCAAAATAATGGGAAAATCAGCAGAAGGTAGTTGACAGACACATGGATGCTCCAAGGGAAAGACCTACAGAAGTTGTGTGGCTGTCCCACCGGAGAAGTAAATATGACAACACTGCAAGAACATGCACACGAGTTACTTACTGAAGAGTAGCAAGCTACGGTTGGGAGAAATAACTTCTGGGGATCACCAGAGCCCAGGGAAGAAAAAGCCAAGACAGTTAACAAAAGTCGTCAGAAGAAATACCGGTTCTAAGGGTAGGATTGCTGGAGGCTAACAACAATTTTATCAGCCTCCCCACGATCATCAGCTCTGTGATTGCCAACCAGCGGGGTTGAATAGGTGTCAAACAATGCAGCAATCAGCACACGAGGATTTTTATAGATTTACAGCTTAACTAAGAAGCATCTGCCAAATCCCCAAAGAAGTCTTTATGCTTAGGTTCTGTAATTTCTGGACTACCCTAGCTGACGCCCTTTAACACACGGGGTGGAGGTGGCATTTAGTAACAACCTAGAAATTAAAGACGTAATTACCCACCTACAGAAACCTAGACCAAAAATGACATTATTTGGATGATACCCTCTAGGCTACAGAAAATTCCTGAAATTCTGTAAATGAAGAGCAATGCCTAACGCAGATTAATTCCGAGCTACCTCCCTCTTTCTTCAGCATTATGCTTTTAAAGAGTGCTTCTGCACATCCAGCACACCGAACTCACCTGCCTAAGTGACTTAACTGCAGCTGTTTAATCCTTCAGTAAAAGGGACTTAAAAACTGACCTACAATAAACAGAAACTGGCATTTGACTACCTACTGGATCTTCAGTGAAAATAGCATAATAATACTTTCAGGGTACAAGGGAAGATAATCAGCAGGACACACAGCGCGGTGTACAGTGATGTACAGTGATCGTTTGCTTTTGAATATGGAGAAATAGGTTTTCTTCAAGCAACTCCCTCACAAAATGTACGTGAAGCGGAGAGGTCTGACACAGAAAAGGATGCCTGCTTTTTATCTGGCAGTGCTCCCGTGTTACGTGGAAGTCTGCTAGAATTTAGCTTGGGACAGCCATTTTTAAAGAAAGATATTAATTTTGTTTGATTTCTTTCCTTGCAAATCTACGAATGCACACATGGATTAGTGAGGGGGGAAAAAAATCACTCTTGGTTAGAGCCGAGTACATACAGACCTTCAGTAATGCATAAAGAATACACACAGCAAAAGTTTCCACTCTTTAGATCCCCTGTAGAAGACATCACTTCTGACCTACAACGGTCGGTGCTCAAAACTGAGGCAAAAGCAGATGTCAAAGCCCTCAGTTTCCTGAACAACACGGCCACGAAGGCAGAGACCCACAATTGTTCGATAAATGGCTACGGGGCTATTATCCCCCAGCTGCTTGATACCAGTTCTCTGGCTGGAGGTCATCATCCCCTCCAGAGAGTCTGCAAGGAAACTCTAATCTGCTTCAGTGCCAGTTCAACCAGCTCCAGCCATACTCACTGGATATCAAACGGAGTGGCTTAAAGTAAGCAGACGAGAACCTGCACCCTCGGCACGGGCCAAGGGAATGGTAACCTCCAGCCAGGGGTCTGAACGGGCATTTAATTGTTTGCAACTTCAACACCTGTAGCAAAATCTGGACAATATCAGACAACCCAGACAAAAAAAATCAACGAGATACTTTTTAACTGTGATCTGAACTAGATGGTAAATCACAATCTCCAGATATGAAAAAACAACGGCATAAAAGGTACTTCATATAATTTAACACAGATATTGATATTGTTTTAGATATATACAGCAATATTTATATGTCCTACAGTCTCTATGTATCATATAGGAAATATACTCACTCTATGCCTGTCTTTTCCATTTCCATTCTTCTGTCCATTTTTGCTTCAATATGAATGCTTGCAGAGTAAGTTTTAGCTAAAATCTGCAAATATAACAGCTAAGCCTGATATAAAAGAAGATACACTAATAATTGAATTTTGAAAGTACAATAGCATGTCATTTATGGTATTATAACATTATAATGGCAATTATAATGTAAATAACATTTACAGAACATTGTATAACACCATTATTAAAACATTTAAATAACATTATAATGCTATTTAACACTTCTAAATCTGTTCTTTTAGACCAGAACATTTTCTTACCCTCCTTGAAGAATGTAAAAAACTGCCTCTACACCATTTATGCTAACGGCCAATGGCATTGTTCTCCATCTGTTGGTTCTCCTATAGAAAGTAAAGCACAAAGCATTTTTTCAAAAAAATAGTTGGACACATTCATTTTAGTCATACAGTATTAAGCTACTGCTGGTAAACGATTAATCTTCATGTTCCATAATACAATATTCTGATACCTTCTAGTTTCCAGTTTACTTACTCCAACAACAGAACCCTTATCACAATTTTCAGTTAGCTATGTTTCATGTAATATATTATTCAAAGTTGTGATAAGATCTGATATCATTAATATGACAAAATATTTGAGATATGGCCTTCTTTGGAAACTTTGAAGTGGCTTCAGACTCTGTCTTAAAAATACCTTCTAAAGGAAACAAAATAGGATCAAATGAAGTCTTTGTATCCTTTTGTTCACCAATTAATTTTAACATATGTTTATTAAAACAAAAATAGAGGTTATGTTTGGCTTTTGCATGTTTATAGTTCTTTGTGTTTATTCGCTAGGTAACCCAAAGCAAATATTTTTCAGGTAAATACGTAACACTGGAATAGTCCCAGAACCACGTAGAGAGGCCCCTAACAGCCATTCCAGGTATGAAGAGGGGAGACAAAGGCAATGAAAGCTCAAAGAGACAAGCTGCAAAACCAAAATAGGAAGAACAAACCTGGAGGCAAGGGCAAAACAAAAGCTAAGAACATAACAACTGAGCACAGTGACAGTGCTTAGCTGCAAAAATTACTTGCAGGGAGGAGGAAAAGAAAAGGAGATACAGAAGGGAACAAGACAAGAGAGAAAAGGTATGAAAGAACAGGAAGGAAAGCAGAAAACACTCGAAATTTTTGTCAAGTTGAAGTCTTGTATTTCACTACATCATACTTCCCTGGAAAACGTTTCAACTCCGCTGCAAACGGGCAAATCAGCAGTCAGAAAAAGGGAGTAGCACAAAATCCCAACCCAAAAGAGGAGCTACAATTCAAAGTAACAGATAGCTTGTGGAAAATAAACACAACTAAATGAAGACTACGGAGAAGAGGAAAAAAGAGATAACGGCTGCCCTCAGCTCCCGAACAGAGGGTGCAGAGAAGATGGAGAGCCTCTTCCCTAGGTACACGATAAACGCCTTGGGTGGTGGGAAATTCTGACTTGATAGAAGGAAACGATTTATTTTACCACGAGGTGGTAAAACACTGGAACTGGAGCGGAGAGAAGCTGTGGGATCTCCATCCGTGGAAAGCTTCAAAACTCAACTGAACAAGGCCTTGAACAACCTGCTGTAGTTCGATCCCAGCAGAAGGCTGGGCTGGGGGAGCTCTGCGGGTCCCTTCCGACCCACAAGAGTCTGTGGTTCTCCACGAGAACCCTTTTTCAGAGTGAGGAAATCTTCGCAGCCTGGTATAATTTTTAACAAGAAATTAATCTTTTAGCTAGGGAGATTAAATACGTTTTTTCCCTTGGTTTCACACAAGAGATCTGACCTTTCACAGGAAATGTGATTATTAGACGAAAGCAATGAATCTGTGAGGGTGAAGGTCACATATTTGTCTTCTGAAATAAATTCTTCATGTATTATCTGAGCTGCTCAGTTGCAAATGTGCAGGCAGTCATATCGCACGGTGATAACACCTCTATTTACAGAATTTAAGGCTGCACCAAAAGCAGTGAATAAATGACAAGTCCATTGGTGACGACATTCACCAATTAACAAGCAGCAGCTGTTTGTCATTTTTTCTTAGGGTACAATTGATTAAAATTGCATGCTTCATTTAAGCAGAATTCTCTTGTACTTTACCAAAGGGGGAGAGAAAACTTCTTTGAAATAGAGCAGTTTATTTTCTGATTTATTGAACATCTTTCCAGCTGAATACAAATCAGAAACCTATTTTGTTTTGTTGTGTATAAAACACAGACAGTATTTTAAAAATCAGTGTTAAAATATTTTGAATGAAAATATTCACATGTTAAAATATGTGAAACAGAAATAAACTGTAACAAAAACCAGCTGATGCAACAAGTTATTTCAGGCTTAAACTATACATCCTTTTCTATTTAGTCCACATGTATATGTACACAGATACACACACAAACACACATATGTGTGTTATATATATGTGTATTAGATAGTATGAACCGACGTGTTAGTATTAAGATTTTCTGGATGTTAGAACAAGCTGAGGACTGCTTGAACCAGCACGGTCTAATCTGCAATGCAACCGACCCACAGCAAAACTACTGAAAGAGATTTCTGCTTTGTGCAGTTATGCAATATATAAACTTGAATGCAGTTAGAAAGTATCTAAAACCCAGGATGACATCTCAGCTCTTCAACGTAGTAGGCAAAGGCACAGTAAGATGCATCGACTGGAGCCTGAAACTGAGGAAGTATACACCAGAAACAAGGTCTACCTTTTTAACAGGGTAATTAATCTCCAGAACAATTTACCTACTACTGTAGTGGATTCTCCACAGTTACTCCAGTTCAGTCATGAGCAAGAATTTGAAAAGAAAATCCTGTTGCTGAGGTTATGACAGATATTAGATGCTGCCTCTAATGATCTGGGCAACTTGCACAGTAACACTTTTCACCTAAAAAAAAAAATTTTAAGCAAGCTCTGATTACTTAAAAAGCTGAAGCTTTGTTATAAATGCATGAAGAAATGCCTCAGCTTTGGAAGAAGTGCTTTGAAACAAATAAATCTGCTTAAGTTCACTGCATCTAATCTTTCAAATATTCTGTACACTAATTCTTAAACACTATCAGTTTAAACATCAAAAGCATCTGTAAAAACACATGTTCACATTTTAGGAGTGTTCTCCTTCACTGTGGAAAAAACTTCTGCAATGCCAACTTGGAGACTTAATGAAAAAGGCTCATGGTAAAAAAACTAATTCCTGAAGTCATTTCGGGTGTTATCTAAAAATATGCAAAAATAGAACTTCTGAAAAACTTGCAAATGAGTTGCCTGATTCCAAGCAGACATGATTTAAGCCTGAGAATGTTTATTAGAAAAAAAAGTATTTACTATGTTTATCATTAATGATTTTTATATTATTCTCATGATAGCTGAACATCTGCCAGTTACAGAAGTTATTCTTGCTTCTGTCTGCGTAAGAACACTCTTTATATAGTTGGTCTCATCCCACTGGACACCTCCAAGAGCAATTTTTAACAACTTTAGAAGCACAACATGTTCAAGGCAAGGTATTCACTGACCAGGGTCTCAGACACCTAAAAAGAAATGTCACTTATATTCTCAACAAAAAATGTTAAGTAACTCACAGGAAAGAGCATGAATGTCTACACTTTCATTGGTAGAATCATTTCTGGTATCACAATCATATTTTTCGTAAATCCAGCAGACATGAGATAGGCTACATAAGAAGTACGCAGCTGCTTTTCCACCGGCTTACCGTGAACGACCATTACTTGGCTAAGGAAAAAAAAATTTTTATTTTTTTTTTAAAGGAAGAAGGAAATCAAGTAACCTTTCATTCTTCATTTTTTAAATTACGTTAGAGAACACGCTAGAGACTGTTATAACTACAATTTAATCTACAGAATAACTTTAGTCCATATTGGTTAATCTGAGTATCAAAGTAAAATTATGTGATTTTCCTAATGTCTGCTCTGAAAACACATTTTCTTAAGCATTCCTTTTTTTTTTTTTTTTTTGTAAATCTGTCTAAGGAGTCCTTGAATTAGTCACTTCATTATAATTTAAAATCTGTACTACTTTGTAGTAGGGAACACAGAGATAACTCGACTATAAGCAAAAGCTCCTTTAGGGCTAATGACCTTTAATCAATATCTATAGGACATTCTTGGCTCACAGCCACCTACAACATGCTGTGTAGCATATCCTCTAAAAAGAAAAGAAAGTCTCGTATGTTCCTTCAAATATTCCAAACACTTTCCAAACATTTCAGCACATAGCAAGTGATCAGAGATGCTTCTACAACGTTTTCAAAACATATGCATTATCCCTCAAAATAAAATGTCCTCAAGTTCTGCATCACTGCTCCCATACTGATGCATCTGTCAAATCTAGGCACCAAGATATAATCTATATTGGAACACAATGATTTTTTTCAATATAACCTAAGTCATAAATTAAAACCAGGATACAGATGCTATAATGACTGTTTTTCCAATTAGAGCAGAACTTTTTCAGTTTTGGTTATGTCCCCAACTGAAGAGATTTAAAATTGTCCCTCACAGGAAAAACCTAATTTGTAAGTAACCCTAACTGTGCCTGTGAATTAGCTGTTCTCATATGAAAAATGGCATTTAGAGACAAGAAAAGACATTTGCACATACAAGTACCTCAGCTGCACTTGTAGTTAAAGCAGTGTCTGAAGATTATACATCTTTGGCAAACACCAAAGGGCAACAACATGTTTTCATTTACAGATCTTCTACAAATTTGAATACTTAAATACCTCTACAATGTGGGAGTGAAGATTTCAGAAGAGCAGGTTTTATCACAAATCCAAAGTGAAGTATTAAACAAATATTTACAACAAATCTGAAGTCCAGCATATTTTACCTGCTATTTAAAAAAAAATACTCCTTCAAAAGATCTTAATTTATTAGAATTTATTTTAACATTTAGATATTTTTGAATGCTGGGTATAGTCAAAGAGGTATTTACGGAATAGAAAGAAGCCAACTGGACAAATCATAAAAAATGTTACTACTAATACAGTCTAATTCTGCCACCTAGTGACAAACTCTCCTACGTAAATTTTCGAAGGACATTATATATGTGTCACTAGAAAACACGTTCATCTGTAGGAAGAGGACAAAAGCATGCAGCCTTTATAACCAAACCAGCAAACTCTGAATTTTACTACCACCAGCTCTTTGTATTTAGTTCAGAGGAAAGGGAAACAGAACGACTCAGTACTCATTCGTGACCACCTAAAAAGTGAACATGTTATCTAAGCACATGGAAAGTATTGGTTTGTTACAAATGACTGCAGAATTGTCAAGAGTTTATTTGGAGATATCTAACTCATAAGCAAGGTAAAAAAAACCAACATCCCCACTGAAGTCATTAGAAGTTGTGCATGTTATCCCTCCATGGACTGACTCTCTCTACATAAGAAAACACACCATGATAGATCTGAAGAAGACATGCCAGATTCCTAGGTATGCAATAGCTCTGAAATTATTCAGGATTTGCAACGTCCCCTTCTGAAAAAAAATCTACATGCAGCAGGGTAGAAAAATATTCCTTGATAATATTTTCAGTAAAATTTATATTATTTGAGATACTTATTAATAAATTACTTCAAATGTTCATAATACAATGCAAAATTCTAATTTTACATTTTACTTTTGAAAAATATACATTTACAGCACATATTGAGCATTTCAACCACTCTCAGCTTCAAAATGCTTTACAAACTCTAAGACAGTACCACATTAACTTTGCACCTACGTACATATGACTCCATAAGTATGCAGCGTTGCATCTCCTTTCTTCTACTGAATGTTATAACCATCGTCCTTATGATCCTCTTCTATCTGCTGCTTTTTCTGGGGCCCAAAGGAACTGCATAGAGTGGTGTGTCACTTCCGTAGCTGGAGGGTGTGGTTTATTGATGGTTCTTTTCCTAAAAACGAATAAATATTTCAAAACATTACTTTTACAATATAGTTTGTAGAAATACTTTCCCATATGAGAAAATGGATTTTGGACATTCAATCATAAATTATGTTATTGTTTGATTTAGTATTTGTACCTATAATAGGTGCTTGGAGAAACACAAGTACACACAAAAACTAAGTACAAATTTTGCATCTATATCTAAGTAACAGAGTCAACTGTTAAATTCACTATTTGATGGAGAAATAATATCTAAACTTATTGCATTGGATTACTTTAGAAATCTGGCATGGTTCTCATATTAGCATACTGAGCCTATGCATTCAGTTTTAATGCAGTCTCTACTTCTCACTATAAATCTTTCTATACACACAAAGCTCCTCTTACTGAATTTCTTTTCAACAAATCTGAGATGCCACATATTTTCAGGAAGACTTTGAGCTGCTGTATATCAACATGCAGCTCAAGTCACGAAGCAAGCAAATCTAGGAAATAAAAACCAAAAAAAGTCCAAAAATTTGGAATAACAATTCAGAAGTTCCCCTCTATTTTTCTATTTTAAAAGGAAAAAAAAAACCAAACAAACTAAAACAAAAACAAAACCCAACCAAACAAACCATATATATAAAATCTGGACAAAAGAAACCTATTGGTAGTGCAATATATAATGTTAAAAAATTATGTAAATCATCATGCACGTATGGTCTACAAAGTCTACAAAGAACTGCTTAATTAACCAATAACTGCTCAACCTCAGATACTGAGTTTCTTGGCTGTATAAAAGGAAAATCTCTACTTTTGTGATGACAACAAAAAGCAGAGATGGTCGCCCTCCTGTATTTATAGCCTGGATGATGAAATGCATGGTGCCCTCTACTTGCAAAGCACTGCTTTACAAACACACACCCCAAAAGTGAAGACAACAAAAATCCGTATGCAGGAATTTTAAATTAGGCAAGACATATTCTTAAGGTAAGCAATTTTAAAACCCAACCAGCATTTTCATTTCTGGTCAAACTGCTTCCAATAACAAAAACAATTTTGAAAACAAAATGTGACTCTTGGTAAGTATCAATATAATGAGAAGAATACATAAATGAGAAAAAAATTCTGTGTGAAGGGTGAAAGAGATGAGGAATGTTGGCATTATACATCTTCGGGGAATACAAGATCCCATAAAAATGGCAGAAGAGTGGAAGATGCATTTCCAATGATAAGAAGAGGAAAACCTCTGATTTTGCAAATGATTAGGTTGTCTGACAGTCAGGATGGCAAGAAAGTGTTTCTCAAAAAGTCAGCAGGTAAAAGAGTCAAACTCTGAAAACACCCCCACACCCCTGAGAAGCTGGGATGCCCAATGATATAAACACTTGCACCTGACTTAAAAATACCATTTTTACATAAATTTCCTTTCATAAAGGAAAAAAAAGCAAACTCTGCAGGCCCCAGTATGATAAATATTACCTGAACTCCATAAAAATATTGCTAGGTTTCCTTAAGAAGTTGCCATTTACAGAGGCTGTGAATGGAGTACCTTAAAAAATGTAAATTGCTCTTCAGTTATGTTTTAAAACATTGCAAGATAGACTTACCGGTTTGCAACTACTGTGAAAAAGCCAGTAGTGTTTTCTGTGAGCTATACTACACTGTACCAAAACAGTATGAATACTGTATTTTTTTAAGGCAATGACTAACATAAGTCCTGTTGCATTTAACAAAACCCACTCATTATTTATTCTCCCTCTGATTCACACTATTCTGCACTCATTCCATTTAAGCCTAGGTAAGCTAAATGTCAGCTCAACTACTTCTCTTACGACAAAAATACCTTACAAATATATCCTTAACATGTTATTAGTTAATTATACCCCTCAGTTGTAAAACTTCTATCACTTTCGTACAACATGGTAACCACTAAAAGCACTGGGCTTAGATAGAAAGTAACTAGGTTCAGCAGCATCCATACAGCATAACTAATGGATTTAATGTTCTCCACCCAGGTGGTATAAATGCTTCGAGCAAGTTTTCACATCCTCTCTGTGCAAGACATCCATTTTTCAGGGCACATTCCCTTTCAACACAGTCTGAATTATTACGGTGTCTAAATTTCCCCTTGTTAAAAAGACCTGAGCTATCGTGGCAGGTGCCCGCTCTTTTGATAAAACGGTTTCAGTTCCCTGAAGAAAAGTTGTCTCTCATTGCAAAGCCATGAAGCAGCATCTAATTTGGAGGAAAGTCCTCCAAGCTTCCTGTTCCCATTATACTTTTACACATTGTCAACTACAATTTGTGTAGTTTCCAGACACGTGCAACAGAGAATCATGTATTAGCAAACACAAGCCTTCAAGAATTACCACAACCTTCAGAAATCCTAAAAACCAGAAAAGGAGCAACCTCATACTAGATGAACTGAGCTCTCCATCCCCCGAAGGTCTTTGGCCAAAGAAGCCTTCAGAAAGAGCTGGGGATCACATAATCCAACCCTTGTTTTATGGTTACATTTGTGCTGCCAACCTCTCAAGGTAACTAGGTCCTACTCAAAGGAACTTAAAAATTCAAACATTTAATGAATGATTTTCAAATTCCTTTTTTTCTCTGCTTATCTTTGGAGCACAGAGAAACAGTATAAATGAACGAT
>JAVJGH010000091.1:39570692-39581839 GCA_035590175.1 Aviceda leuphotes | reverse complement strand
CACGGGCCCACTTCTCAAGCTTGCCCACGTCCCTCTGGATGGCATCCCATCCCTCAGGTGTGTCAACCGCCCACTGAGTTTGGTGTCATCAGCAAACTTGCTGAGGGTGCATTCGATCCCACTGTCTAGGTCATTGATGAAGATATTAAAGAGCACTGGTCCCAATATGGACCCCTGAGAGACATCACTTGCCACCGATCCCCATCTGGACATTGAGCCATTGAGCACTTCCCTCTGGATGCAACCATCCAACCAATTCCTCATCCACTGAACAGTCCACCCATCAAATCCATATCTCTCCAATTTAGAGAGAAGGATGTTGTGGGGGACCGTGTCAAAGGCCTTTCAGAAATCCAGAGAGATGACATCCTTAGCTCTTCCCTTTTCCACTGAGGTAGTTACTCCATCATAGAAGGTTGGAAGGCTACTAGAAAGGCTACTAGAAGGCTACTAGATTGGTCAGGCAGGACTTGCCCTTGGTGAAGCTATGCTGGCTGTCTCGAATCACCTCCCTGTCCTCCATGTGCCTTAGTGTAGCTTCTAGGAGGATCTGCTCCATGATCTCCCAGGCACAGAGGTGAGGCCGACAGGCTGGTAGCTCCCAGGGTCCTCCTTTCTACCTTTTTAAAAAATGTTTCCCTTTTTCCAGTCACCAGGGACTTCACCTGACTGCCATGACTTTTCAAGTATTGTGGAGAGTGGCTTGGCAACTACACTGGCCAGTTCCCTCAGGACTCTGGGATGTATCTCGTCAGGTCCCATAGACTTATGTATGTTCAGGTTCCTCAGGTGGTGACCAACCTGATCTTCTCTTACAGTGAGTGGGAGCGACTTTGCTCCCCCAGTCCCTGCCTTGCGGTCCATCCGCTCAAGAGGTGTGGGAAGAGAGGTTGCCAGTGAAGACTGAGGCAAAAAAGTTGTTGAATACCTCAGCCTTCTCCTCACCCCCTGTTACCAGTTTGCCAGTCTTGCTCATCAGGGCAGGTATGCCTTCTTTGACCTTCCTTTTCTGGCTGACATACCTATAGAAAGCCTTCTTATTATTCTTTGCATCCCTTGCCAAGTTCAGCTCCAGCTGTGCCTTGGCCTTCCTGACCCCATCCCTACGCAACCAGGCAGCATCCCTGTACTCTTCCCAAGATACCTGTCGCTGCTTCCACTGCCTGTGCATTCCCTTCTTGCCCTTTAGTTTGACCAGCAGGTCTTGACTTACCCACACCGGTCTCTTACCTTCCTTTCCTGATTTCTTACACCTGGGGATCAAGAGCTCTTGCACTCTATGGAAAGCATCCTTAAAGATCTGCCAGCTCTTTTCCGCTCCCTTGTCCCTGAGGGCACTTTCCTAGGGGGTCCTATTGACTAATTCCTTGAAGAGCTGGATTTGTTTGCTTTCCTAAATCTCACGGTTCTCACTTTACTCTTTGCCTGACCCATACTCCTCAGGACTGCGAACTCCAGCAGTGCATGACCACTGCAGGCCAGGCTGCTTCCAACCATGATGTCACCAATTAGCTCACTTGTGTTGGTGACCAACACGTCCAGTATCACACCCCCTTTGGTAGGGCTGTCTATTACCTGGCTTAAGAAGTTATCCTCAATGCATTCCAGGAGTCTCCGGGATTGCCTATAGCTCTGCCATGCTACTTTTCAAGCAGATGTCAGGGTGGTTGGAGTCCCCCATGCAATTTGCATGTCATTAAAAATACTATATCTGCAAAAAATTAGAAAAAATCTTGCCATTTGAATCAAGGAAACAACATTTCCATGGACAATGAGTATCTCAGAATTTTCTATACTTTAAACCCACTGAATGATAATAAGCACAGAAGAAAGAAGTCAATTTTAGTCCATTTAGGGTACTCTCTCTTCAGCAGCCTCTGCGAGCACAATTTGCATTTTGGCCCTAGGCACAGAGCAAAGCAAGCTGGGTGCAATGCCATTGCTCCTGCTCTGGAGATCAGAAATCATACATTAAGGTGGGGAGAGGGGTTGAAGGATGAGTGTGTGGTTTGGGGTTTTTTACTTCAAATTATTCCATAATCTGGTCACTGGATTCCCCACCTAAGAAACCACAGCATATCTGCATACAGATTTCAATGAGTACGATTTTAGTGCTCTAACTATTTTTTCTGAAATCCTTTTCCCCACCACCACTTAACTTGAATCACATTTGTCTCACTTCACTGTCGCTTCATCAAACATGCATTGCTCTTCATTAAGCAGGAAAGCACATACAACACAGCGCGTAGCATTAGATATATTTTACCTACAGGAGAAAGAAACAGACAAAACCCCCCTCCTTTATACCTTGTTAGAGCCAAGACTGTGATATATGGCCCCACTTGTATAAGGTTGTTCTTAATGATTTATTCAATAATGGCCATGACTGAAAGTAACTGAAAAGCAAGAGTGCAGAAATAATGAGTAGGTGAATTTGAATATTCAACAGTTCATTCAAAGCTCATGGAAAAGTGTAGTTCTTGAAAATAAACAATACCATTTAGTCCATCCAATTATATTCTGATGTGTAAACCAAAATACTACCTTTACACTCCTACAAAAAAGCAAAGATACTACATTTGCCTCCTGTTTCAGAGGCTCTAAATTTTTTTTAATCTCAGTATTTATTATTATAAGAGATACCAGATTTCATTACCTTGACCATATAGCCCCCCCTAACATATTGCAGGAAGGTTCTGGTGCTGCAGTTTGCTTTAGCACTATCAAAGGAAAAAGTCAAAGTTATCTTTCTAGAAACTTTCAAAGTTAAGATGACATAAAAGGTGAAACTTTCTCAGAAGGAGCAACATAGTTACTGAGAATGAAGAAAAAATAATAAAGCAGCTGTTTTTCTTAATCAACATGTAAAATTATATTTTCTTTCTTCTACAGAGGTAAACAGAAATTCAAGATCAAGAGATCACTCATTACCTAACATTTACTTTTCTGCTTGCATCTGAAAGCTATAATGAAGTTTGACCTCACACAAAGGGTTACTCTACCTTGAGAAAATAAGCTACATTTCCATAATTCTTTTAACCACACATCTCTCACAGATACATTAACAACATTTTCTGGAAGAAAATTTGGCTTGATTCATATCAATGGCAAAATTCCCATTAAATTCAAAGGCCAAAAATTTAGTTCTGCATCTGTAATGAAGCAGACATTCACACTAAATATTATCTGCATATACAACAACAAGAAGGACTTGATTTGGCAGAGTATAGCCATGCCAATTCACATTGACTTCCCTAATATTTTGGCTTGAATAATGACTGTAGGGTAAAAGCCAAAGAAGGAAGACTGACTCCATTTATGTCTGCAACAAAACTCCTGCTGACCCGATTAGGCTTGGAATTTTCTAACACCTCAGGCAAAATCAATGCAAAATGGTGGCCAAAGCAATGATGTGGGAATTTCTGGGTCTCGAGTTGATGCTCACAGCGTTACAACAGCTCTGTAATGAAAGCCAACAGTGACAGTGACCAAAAGCAGCTGAGAGGCACTGAGCCAGGGCAGTGTCACATGAAAACAATCTCCTAACAAAACAAACTTTTGTTTTGGAGCACATTGATCCTTGCCAGTTCCCAGTGACAGTAACTGTGTGACCAGAGGAAAACAGCCATGTCAACTTCAGCTCAGTTCAAACAGCAATGGAAACAAAATAATGTTCAACCGCAGCATGCAAAGTCAATCCTTCATAAAGGCAAAGTTCTCATCCTTTTGACTCGGTTTTTATTTGCAGTACTGCAGCATTGTGTTTTGCAGGAGTGTAGGATTTGCTTATCAGAAGACATCTGTAATGTGCAACGCTTTCACATCTCATGCTTCATTAAATAAGTTGTTAAGTTATAAGTTCCTTAGAAGTTAGTGGGGATAAACAAGTACTAATAAATGAACAGGAAACAAGTCAATAAAATTTGTACTTACTCAAAGTAGCCACAAAATACTTTTTCTTTTTATATTAAGAAATAAACTAGACTAAATTTATGTATGCATTTTCCATTCTGCATGATCTAAAGCATTAGAAATCCATATCCACAGAGAAAGAAATAAACCTCAGTATAGAGAAAGGTGTCTACCTGTGACATAACAACACTTGGGGGGGGGGTGTAATATATTTTATCGGGCAAATATAAAAAATAGCCACATCGCTCAAATCCTAAAGAGGCAGTTGGAATATCCTAGAATTCAGAAAATTAATTCTAGAGTAAAGAGACTTCTCATTCTATCATCCATCAGAGCAGCAATGACCACTCAAAGTTTCACGCCTGCTGCCAAAAGTTGTAAAGAAAACTGAAGCCATGAATTCACAAAACAACTGCTCAGCCACACTCTGCTGACCCAGCAGGTCTGCTCGTCTCTGCAGTATCCTCTTCTACGGTTGGAAACAACTTCTGAATTTGAGGTAGGTAATCTGAATAGCCCATATAACTCCTTCTCAGATTCTTTGGGTTAAATCATGGCTCCTTTTCATCAAGAGCAAAAGCCTGCTGACTGCTGGGTGACTAAAGGTTTGCCTTCCACTTGATCCCTTGTCAGCTGCCCATAAATCTATCACCACCACTGTTTACCACTATCTGTAAAAGCTTCACCTTGTTCATTTTCCATTACAGTGCACACCTTCCTCTTTCATTGCTCATCATCCCTTCTGTATGCTCTGCTTTACTTCCGCAAAACCCAGAAATTCATATTCCAGGCCATGAAAATATTTCAGCCTTCTCATTCAAATTAAAATAGAAGACCACCACTAATATTTTTATAAACATAGTTCCCAACTTGTTCCAAGAGACTTTCCAGAGAGTATTTTTCATCAGTTTACAAAGCAAAAGCACTCTCTGACAAACAGCCTGATATTTCTCTATCCCCCGCGCTGCTACAGCACTAGTTTTTGTTGCTGCCCCATCAGACATTTTGGCCCCTACCCAAACTTCTTGTCTGTAGTTCCCGTCATCTGGAACAAACTGTACTAATACTGTCTAGCTGACTCTTCATCTCGTTTCAAATCCAAGTTCAAAATATCCTTTATTCTCTTCCCTATTAATTATCTCTATTTCTTCCTCCTCCTCCTGCTGTTCCAGTTCTGGAAAGTATTAAGTCTACAGTATGTGTGAATGTTATTCTAATGAATTGAAAAGAGAATGCTGGTCTTGCTTTTTCTAAACAACATAAAGAGAATAGAAAACAGATGAAGATATCCTATTACATTAAAAAAAACCACTTATAAATTAGAATAAAATTCCATTTAAGCCTCCTATCATCTCTCTTCTTAAGATGCCTTGGTGTTTAAATAACACTTAAAGCCATTCTCTAAAACAGCTCAGGAAAAAAAGCACTTGCAAAAGATACATATAGCTACTAGTTTGCTTTTCATATCATCATTCAAATGAAGAGTAAACAAACAGATCTGACGCCTGGCTGACAGTTTTGTGGATAATGTCCTAACGCAGCTATGCTACAAATAATGAGACAGCCAATGGTTTTATTAAGCAAATGGTGGTGATAAATATGGTAATAAACAAGAAAAACTTGTTTTAAGCTGCTTTGGTTTTGTTTTGGTTTTTTTTTCTAATTATGAAAGTTAAGGGCATTCAGCCTGTGCCTCATACCAAGCCGGTCCATCCCGCAGTCCTTTCCTGGAGATGACCTGGGGACAGAGGGTTCTGGCAGTAACCTCCCCCAGCCTCCTTCCCCACCACCATCTCCTCTTCCCAGTCCCCTTCGCCAAAATGAACGTGCTCATCAGACTCAGCAGAATCCCAGCAGCTCTAGGTGTGACCATTGCAGTACTAGTGGGAACCTAACGCCTGTTACTCTACATGGATGACGAGTCAGGTCTTTCCAGAGGTACTATTTTGGTTTAAATGGTACATAAATTAATCTTATGTATCCTTATGTACAAAAGGATACCAGATCTCACTAGTGAAAATCATTAAAATTGCTCATGCTACTGATTTGGGATGGGCAGGATACTGAACATTTAATAAAATACTGAATTGTATATTTAAATTACTTTTTCTCCTTTTAAAAATAAAATTTACTTAAACTTCAGTTTATGACCAACTATATTAAGTCTTGAACTCACTGTAACCCAATGGTAGAAATAATACTCAGACAGTTTACATTTATTTTCAGTACTGAACTGAGCAAAGTCACTGAATTGTACCCAGAGCCTGCTGGAACGATAAAACAGCTTCTGACCATTAAAGACTCCACATGAAAAGAGAATATTTTCTTGATTTGAGTCTTGTAGGATTATTTTAATCTGAAACCATCCTCTCAAGTAACTAGCTATTAGGGCACACTTCCTTTTCTTAATAAATCTGATAGGAATTTTAAAATATAATTTTGTAATTATTTTCAATATTATTGAATATGTAAAACAATTACATTGTGATTTTAAGTGAATTCCAATTTCAATCCACAATTAGAAAACCACAAAAAAAACCAAGAAGTGTCTTACATACTTTTACTTCACTTTCACATAAACATGAAAACGAAGAATCTCAAAAACAAGCGTGTATATTGCTTACACATGCACAATTTCAGCTCAAAACCCATAACATTCTCACTCAATACTGGGCAACCAGTGAGTTAAAACTAATTTTTATTATTTTTTATTCTGACTTGAAACACTTTGTTCTAAACCAATCCATCAATGGCTGACAGTACTTTTAAGCGCAGTAATGCAAAACTAATAATATTTTCACAGCCAACAAAAACTTAAGTGGAAATTAAAACACAATAGAGGTGTGACTCATCTATGCTGCTACAGTCTTTTTCATATGATGGAAATTTTCTATTTTAGTTTTACAGTTTGCTCAATAAACAGTAATATAGTTACAGTATAACCAAGGTTAAATGTTGTTATCAGCAGGCCATCAGAGAAGCTAACAGAGTCTTCAAATCAGAGGGGTTTTTTCCACATTTGTTTGCTGTCAACAGACAGCAGGCACCGAGATTTCATATTCATAGCAGCATAAAAAGCAACCAGAAAAGAAAAAAAAAATCCTGCAGAGACCATTAAAGTGTCATTTTTAGTAACAGAACTCCATAAATCACGGTGATGTTCCCACCTCCAGGTTCTACTTGTGCTTGGCACTGCCTCCCCCTGCCATCAGCTCCAGTGGGTTTATGCACACAGGTTACTGGTTCAGCTTTTACTATACACAGAAAGACCCCCGTCCCCATCCCCTGTCCTACTTTTATGTCAGAAAAGCTCTTCAATGAGGGTGTAACATGGGCCAACATCTAGCTCTCGCCCAGCCCTCCTACCTGCAGCACCTGCCTTGGCAGGCTGGCTGCTCCTCCGCAGCGTTGTGGATGGAGAGCACAGGTCCAGGGGACAGCCTGGGCTTCTCCTTCTCCTCGACACCTTTGTGGCCCCGGAGTCCGACCACGGAGGCCACCCGGGGAATAAACTTAAGCTATCTGGGTAGGTGAAACAGAAAGATGTCTACTTTCGGAGGCCGTCAGACTTCTGAACTGCGTTGGCTCCGATAACCCTCGCTTGGTCTCGTTAGGAAAAATGATGAGTTCAAATAGATGACAGCTACTGGTGTAAAGTGCAGGGGAGCAACTGGGCGTTGTACCAGGCATACAAATACAAATATGTTACTAGCATACATCTTTTTTTATGTTAAAAGGGAAGATTAGCAAAGCCTTCAGGACAAATGTAATTCAAGGTTAGGAACAGCCCCTCCACTTTCAGCTGCAAAGATCCAGTTCCACATCCTGGTGGACATACACAAATGCTGGAGGGACTTGGCATCAAAAGATTGTGTGCTTGAAAACAGGATGCACAGAAGAACTGTTCTGCTGGTTCTCATCTAACAAGAACAAACTATAATTTTGCTTTTTAAAATGTGATATATTTCACATTCATATTTCATATGCTTCATTTGCTTCATTCTAAAGTAGATTTAATCTGAAACCCTCTATTTAAACAACATTCTTGGGGAAAAAAGAAGTGACACCTTTAAATTTCCATTGCTATTGCAAACTATCGCTGCCAAAATGGGGGAAGAAAAATGGAACAGAGAAGAAAGAACTTTGTAATGCCATTGACACTACAAATCCAAATTCTGTATAAATTACACACAGAAAATCCTCCTCCTTTGAAAGATTTAATAGCAAAGCTGCAAAAAGTACCTATATATTAACAAAGCTTTATTAAAGATACAGAATATGTTACGTGGTATTTACTGCTTTCCAACAGCACATTATCATAAGCACTTGCACAACAATGTACAATTTAAATC
Organism: Aviceda leuphotes; assembly: GCA_035590175.1. NCBI lineage: Eukaryota > Metazoa > Chordata > Aves > Accipitriformes > Accipitridae > Aviceda > Aviceda leuphotes. Next base: position 39,573,575 of record JAVJGH010000091.1, on the reverse strand, counting down.
AATAGCAAAGTTCTCATTTATATCTTTGAAAGCAGCTTATACCCTAATTTACTAAAAGCACTCATCTGCAGCTAGTGTTTCTGTTATTTATTAGAATTACTTAAATCCTTCCGTATTATGTTAAAACGTATATCTTGTAAATCCTTAAGGGCCTGCTATAACGACAGCAATCAGAAGAGATGATCAAGAAGCCTTATCAGAAAAGAGCGTGACACTCCAGAAGGAAGAGATCTCGCTAAATAGCAAAGGTGAAGCCAAGAACAACTGCAGCAGCACTGCAGGAGACGTTCAACAGAATGGTCAGAAGCCGGTGGAGTGACACGGACCAGGACAGAATAGACAGACATCATGAGGTCAAAATCGAGGACTAAAAGAGGCAAGACCAGAAACCAGTACTCTGGAAGAAAATGGCAGAGCTCTAGCAAGGAAGCATATTGAGTAGCAAATTGCTACGGCTTGGATGTCTTAATTTGCAAAGGCAATGCTCAATCACGCTCCTCACCCAGTGTTTGGCTTTGTTCGTTAGACATCTCGATTGCCAGAGAAGCTGGCTGCGGAGAGCTGTGGGGCTGGTGCTCCAGGAAGAGGCTCAAAGTACTCAATCAGATACCTGGCTGAAGATCAGGGTGAAGGTTTTACACGGCCCATTTTAGCAAAGATAAATAATGTAAACCTGCTAACAACCTGTTCTGTTAAAACATTCATTATCATGAAAGGAGTATTAGTTTCATAATATTTGGTTTTCAAACAGTAAACAGTCTTCTTGATTTGGTAACATTTAAACTTGCTGTCTTCCATTACAGGTACCAAAAAGGAAAAACAAAAAAATTGCTGTGGTATGACCATTCAAATTTGTTCAATGAACCAGAAAATATTGCTGTCCAATCTTTAATGGTTTGAAGACAAGCCTGTACTGCAATTGAGGAAAGCAGAGAGTACATACTGCTGCTGCTGCTAAGCATGTGAAAAACAAGTAAAACGCAGGGTGATAGCAATTTACTGTTTGCTTCATGTCATTTTAAGCAGAATTTCACAAAAAAAACCCCTCTGTAGGATTGTAGTTTCAGTCCTCTCATGACATTTATGCATTATTGAGTGATTTCAACCACATTTGAGAGAGGCAGAGATCTCAATGGTTGCGAGTTTGTAACAATAAATAGGGAAGGATGTAACACAAAATCAGATAAACCATTAGGTAACAAGCAATCCACCAAGGTCACAGGAGAAGTGGTTTCCAAGTTCACCTGAACATGAGCGTGAAAACTGATCTCCTGTCATCTTCCCAGATATCATTGTATGTCATCCTGTCATCTTCACAGGTATCAGGTACATCCTCACTGGTGGTTAGTCCAAAGCATGTTTTGCAGTACTGCAATGCCAGAGGGTGGGCAGACAAGTTACCTGGTCCTTCTGCCTTTCAGAGATGCTCCTCCAGAAGATCACGTTGAGTTTTGGCCCTCAAACCGGGCAGTCTGTCAGCCTTCGCTGCCAGCCACTCTAAGTGCCAATAATCAGCCTGTTTTGTGAGAAGCGTATAATTGGCCTTATCTCATTTGGATTGAGATACTCAGACTGCTGAACAAAAGATTTTCCTCTACTTCTCTTTGTTGGTTTTCTGTGCTGCTGTCCTCAGAAAATGCATTAATAGCATTGTAGCCAATATGGTCCAAAGCTATGAAACAAGAAAAATTTGTAAGAAGAGGCAATAACTTTTGTTATATTACTTAATGCAGAAAAAGCTTGATATAGAAAAAGCATACAAGCATTGTGCTCACTCTGTTCAAGACATTATCAGTATCATTGTTCAACAGGACACTTGCCTCTAAAATAAAAAATGTTATTCAATATTTTTGTTACAGTACAGATCAGTCAAGATTAGGAGACTCTACTTTGTTACTTTTGAGGCCAAAGAGTTGGAGTTAGTTTACGTCAGTAATTTGTTCTTCCCTCATCTTTCAAGGCCACTTCTGGTGTCCTTGAAGGATTAGAACTGGCATCTCTCTGCTTTTTTTAATGTATTAAGTACATTTTAGATTTTTAATTGTGGCAAAAAGCTGTTAAAGCTTCACAAGATTTCCAAGTTACTACACAGACTACATAAAAAGACTCTTAGCTACTCCGACTTTCTAACCGCTACAAATAACGTAAAATAAAAAAATGCTGCCCGTTCCTGATGGATGTTTTCACGCAGCAGTTACCTCCCGCTAACCGCAGGCAGCAGCCCCCGCGCTGTTTTTGCTGCACCCGTTTTTGGTGAACCCCATTGTGCCGGGATTAGCCGGCCACATGACCATCTCTGCAATCACAATAATCACCCCGTAGCCTCCCACCCACAGCAGCCGGGGCACAGGCGAGAGCCATAAAGGGTCAGGCTCAGCGTGCTTTTTCCCAGTTATTCTCCAGCCCGGCCGAGCCGTAGCAGACAAGAGCAAACACACTGGCCGGTACTCGCGGCCCGGCTTTAACGTGCTACTCAAGCGCAAAAGCTACTCGGCTTCTGTTTAACGTCTTTTGGTTTAATCACTGCCATTTTGAAGAGTTTGGAGGGTTTTTTTTAAATATGTTTTCTCGAGGTTGTTAAACCACTTGAAGTGTGACAAACAGACCACAAAGGCGGCAGCTGGACCCCGAGACTGAACTTTGAAACTGAAGAGCCGGGAAATACTAATCCTGAAGCAAGCAGAAATGGATTTCCTCAGGTTTAGGGGGCCTGAATGATCAATCAGTACACAAAGGACCCCTTCCACTAATGTTTTTTTGCTGGGGATAATATATGTAAGAAAAATGGAGTTTTTAACCATTTCTCCGGAGATCCACTGCTTTTCAGAATTACTTGACTGCAGCGATGGTGATGACGAGGAAATACTAGTATGCGGAGAAGAT
>JAVJGH010000091.1:39535247-39561527 GCA_035590175.1 Aviceda leuphotes | reverse complement strand
ATGGCCATCAAATCACCTCTATCGGTTATGCATTTTTTACCCTTTAATTCAACTATTTTGTCCTAACAGCTAAAGTGTAGTCCTCTAATATTGATGCCTCAGCAATTCAAATTCACATTCTATCCACATGGCTGAAAGTCAATAGAACACAGAAGGAACAGGCAAAGTTTTGTGCAGAAAAATAATCCTGCATAAGTCTTGCAGTTGGGATATATAATAAATTTACCCAGAGGAAAAGAAATTTGTCCCCTGCACTGAAGCTCATTTTATCTTTTTTATTAAAATCCTGCTTAAAGTAGACAAAGTTGATTCAGATGACATGATTAGAAAGTTGCCTTATCCAGATGTTTTATGTCTTGCCATATACTACAGAAGCTTATGGACATCATCTGGTGGCCAGAATAGTGAGTGAATTGGCTCCTCAGTTTAATCAAAATAAAGTACAATTAAGAAAAAAATAAAATGGGTCATTGTACACCTTTGTTACAGTCCTTGTCTCCTGTACTGAAGTGACAGATTTCTGTATTAAGACAACAGTCTGGAGTTATGGAACAAAATGTTATCAGACAACGTTGGGATTCTGTCATTGGAAGAAATAAATAATCTTTTTTGATGCTTTTCTCGATGATACCATGGATATACATTTTGTGCTTTAGTAAGGTACATTTCTTCAGAAAAAGACATTTATCTTAGAGTATACTTACAGAGTTATTGCAAAACTTAAGTGTCTGTCAATTTATCAAAGTGCTGACTGCTCTCATTTCCAAGCTGGTGAAATATGTAGTACAAAAAGAAATGAAAATGTTACTACACTTTCTGTAAAATAACCTAGACAAAAATTCAATACAGACCATTAATATTTTTGTAGTCTTCACTTACTTATCTGATGCTTAATATCTCTTTCATTTAAAGGTGTACAATCCTAGAATCAGAGCAGACTCTGTTATAACGCAGCCTATCAGCAAAAGTCAAGCAGAGATGCATAAACAAATTCTGGGCATGTCTTCATCAGGTAGAATTATTAGCTCAAAATTTAAATCAATTAGATAAAATTATTAATAGAATGAATGCTTAAATCAAAAAAAAAAAAAAAAAAAAAAAAAGCAATTTTCCTGAAATCTCTTCCAGGAAAACTCTTCTGCTTGTATCCTGAAGAATTTACATACAAAGAAATGAAATCACATCTACCAGCCAAAATACAGGAATCTAAGCTAACTAGCATGGTTCTCTTCCTGAAGAGGATGGATATAGCAGGCTTCAGACACTGTGACTTCATAAGCAGGCCAGGTAATGATGATGCACCAATTTTCCATATTTTTATTATTATTTTTGCAGTTATTTAAAGATTAATTTTGTCCGGTTATTCACAGTACTGTTTTTATTGAAGCACTTGTAATAATATTGCTACTGCTTTTACCACTTACCTGCTAGAACAGCGCACAATGCAATAGTTGCACTTAGAAAAATGGTACCGTGTATGAACTGTTTGCTCTGGAAAAGGCCATAAAGTATCTGAATGGAATTGGAATGAAAAAAAATCAATATTCCAAATATCTTCTTATCTAGGTTTCATATTATTTTCCTGGAACCCACAAAGAAAACTTGTGTCCTGCTGTACAAGGCATTGTAAAGATATCTAATAAAACATATTTCTTTAATCAAAAGTTTACAACCCAAATAAACTCCAATTGTTACCTAGGAGATATATTTGGAGGAAATCAGCTTTCTTCTTATCCTCCAGCATCTCCCACCTCAAATTTACAATAAGCCGTTACTTAAGGACAATATTATTTATAAAATAAAGCCAAATAAACTTTTAATACTAGACAGGGAATACTCTGAATTTTGAAGTAAAAGTGCGAAGAAAGTGGTTGCGTATTTTTTTTTATTTTTCTGACTTCATATTTTAGGGCTTTTTCTATAGAATGATATTCTCCTTTGTTCTGACCTACTACAAAACCCAAGTACCACTGCAAATTCTGCTATTGATTTGAAGCCAATTAAACTGAGGGAAATAGTATGGATTTCACTGGTTTGGGGATCATGTGACCAACTGCTAGCTTCATTTATGATAATTTTCCAGTGCAAATAGGAAGAATTCTTATATTATTCTCCCTTTCCTCATGCACATACACGAAGTTAGAACAATCACTTGTCTTCTACCTGTTGTGCACTGTAATTAATCAGTAATAAAGAGTTTAGTTTCCACTGTTGGATGTTGTGATAGATTGTAAGTGGAATTTTAAAGTAGAATTTATTCCACTTTTCCCTTGACTGCCTGTTTAGCAGAAACATGCCTAAAACAAATGTGAAAAAAGCATTACCAGTCTGAGTGGTAACTAATTCAAGACTGATGAGAATTGGAGTATTTTGGCCTTATGAGTGTCACCTCTTTTGTCAAATCTAGGAAACCTTAATGGAAAAGGGTTATGGAATACAGTTGGCTTCCACTCAAATTTAGGCAGCATTTTACCAAAAGAAAAAAAATAAATTCTAAAATGTATTGTTGCTTTTAGTGAAGAGAGGTTGTGGCTGTCCCCTCCCTGGCAGTGCTCAAGGCCAGGCTGGATGGGGCTTGGAGCAACCTGGTCTGGTGGAAGGTGTCCCTGCCCACGGCCGCAGGGCTGGAACTAGATGATCTTTAAGGTCCCTTCCAACCCAAACCATTCTGTGATTCTATGATTTAAAGGCACAATGGAGACAGTTGGTATTCAGAGAGAATGAAATGCTAGAGGCATTTAAGGATTTCACAGATGTTGGAATTCTAAGTTTTGTCTGTATTTTTGAGATAATGCAGCTGAAGAAAGCATCTTGCTGATGTGTACAAAATTGTAAAGGCATTTGATGAATGCATCAGCTTTACTTGGATTGGCATCAAATATGAAAAAGTTTTTGCTAACTAGATCAAAAGCACAAGGTCAAGGTATTGAAAAGTTTGAGGAATTACTGAAACAGCGTGAGGAACGTTAGACAAACTCTTTGAACAAAGAAAAAATCCCACAAACACTGTAGGGGGTCCACAGAAAGGAGGTGAGAAAGTCTGCACAATTTCCTCGTCTCCTTCCCGTCTTAAGGCCCCACACAAACATTTGAAACATTGCTTTAATTGTCTAGTACAACTCTTCCTTTATCCTAGGATAGATCACACACTGGCTTTCTTTGCCTTGGAGCTTTCTTTTTCCAACTTCTGAGTGGGTAACAAACCTCTTCCCTACTAATACTTAAGTTATATCCCTATCACAATTCTCCAGAGATGACTATAAAGCTCACCCTATCAGAATACAGACAGTTTGAAGTATCTGGTTGGTCTGAAAGAAATAAAAATACTGAAGGAAGCAAATTTGTAAGGGGAGTTAGTTATCATATTAGACCAACTTACAGAACTCAAAATATGTCAAGCTTTCAAGCACACAAAACCTTCTTTTGGGCCCTCCCAAGAGCTTTGGGTCAATGATCTTACCCTATGAAAGCCCAAGTTTTCTAATTCTATGCTGAGATAGCCCCAACCTGCTGTACACACTCAATGCCACACAGGTCTCTAGTGGCTAAACAAGCACAACCTCCTCCAGCAGAAGCAGAGACTGACTCTAAAGTCACACCATGCTGCAGCTCCAAATACCTCTGGTATTCAGTTAAAGGGTATCCCTGAAGGTTTTTCATTGCTAGTCATAAGGTCAAATAGATGTTACACCTTTCTGGATTATGTACTGCAGGAGAGTGTTGCAGAGGAGGCAGAGAAGAGCTACCAGAGATGGAAAGCATCTTTTCTTGAGCAAGAGATTTTCACTTCCCAAGAAGGTTTCATTATATTTGCTGCAGTTGGTTTAGTTACATAAGCCTTCTGTAACCTGAAGTGATGAAAAAGGCTGAGGAAGAGGAGGAGGGCTCTCTGAGACGGTGTACAGACCTAAGTGAAAAAGACGAGCAGCAAAGCTCACAAAACAAGCAATGTGGCTTTTCTGACCCTAAGAAAACTCCTGGGCATATCAGCTCTTATTCACATCTACTGCCAATGTATACAAAGCCAATTTGCCCACCCTCAACCAAGCACGCCACAAGATTAACTGGACCAAAAAAACGTCCCACAAACAAGCAAACAAAAAGACATGGCACTATTTTTATATGCTCTCATTCGGCCTGGCCAAATTAAGTGCTGTTCAGAGAACACAGATGCTAAAAACATAAATAGCCTTTCTATTTCTCCCCAGCACAGTTTGTCCTGGGCTTGGCTATTCCATGTCTCTTCACCTCCTTGGACTTGATTTCCCCTTGAGTAAAGCAAGTACACACATTGCAGCATCCCCCATGTGCCACACATGCCACAGGCTTTCCTATCCACCTTTTCTCTTCAGCTAACATTCTGAAGTTTTCTTTGCAACTGAAACAGATGGAGGCTTTGGGTTCTTTTAACCCAAGGTGAATTTCTCCTAAACAAAACAATGTTTTCACTGAGATGACAGAACAACGTACGGACATGAACTAGTGAACAAACAAATCAAAAGTACACCGAAATTCATAGCATGAATTCAAAGAGAAGTACTTCACAGTCCGTTCCCTGTACATGAAGTAGAGAACATACAGCAGATAAGTAAAGAAACAAAAATTACATCAGTAAAACATTTTATTTCTGCTCAACATCAATGTGCATAAGTTTTTTTTTTCTGCTGCTCTTTGAGGAAAAATAAAAGCCTGGATTAACTCTGACTCATTACTGCATTGTGAAAGCAACAAACATGTCAGGCTTACAGCTGCTGCATTTAATTCATGCTATAATCGAGATGAGCAAATGCAGTGGACTTGTTACCCTTTTTAGAATTCATGAGCCATATGAAAATGTATTTGGCACTGCAGCTCTGAAGTGCATTATTTGAATTCCTGTGCCACTATCATAGGGATGTGTTTACATTTTTATCAGTTAATCAGCTAGATCTTTACTGTGTTATATAATGGGACAAAAGAACTCCTTTCCCAGAGACTGCAGCAGCATTATGTATTTTTGTAAATCACGGGAAAATCCTTATTTAATGTATGCAAATCAGTATAAAGATGAAGCCATGTAAAATTTCCATAAGAAATCAAGGTGAAAGAAGTTTGCATATGCTGCATTCATGCAGAATTACCATAAACAATTTTCAGATTAAAATATTTATTGATGGTCATGGATACCATGACTTTTGAGTGCTATGCTATTATTATAACCCCACTGAGAACATATTTCTAGAATATCCATAACAACAAGAGTTGTATAAACGCATATAATTTCAAATTGTTTCAGAAACAAAATTTGTTTGTGTATTTTTTCATTAGAAACAGACTGCCAAAGACAGAAACACAATGCGCCATGTAAAGTCTGCTCAACAGAGGTCACTTCATGGCAGATTCCTTAAGTTCACTTGTTGTTTCTTTGATATCTTAATTTCTGAATTTCATTGATTAAATAGTATTATATATCTCCTAATGAAAAGCTTTCTGATAGCACAGACATAGCCACATACTTCATAGTCTGTACTGCACAGATAGCATAAAAGGAAAAGGAAAAGCATAAAAGGAATTGGAGGAGGTAAGGACCAGACAGTAAACAAACACAGGAATCAAAGTATGGACTGGACAACTTGATCCTTAGCAGCAGTCCCGTATCCATGGGATAAGAGGCATCAGGAATGGCAGTCAGGGCAGTATGTACAGCCTAATAACTGAGCACATACCTTACTGAATATAGACAATTGCTTAGAATAGGGAGCTGGTATCACAAAGGGCATCCCAAAAATGAGAAGGGGTAGCCCTCATTAGTAGGTTAAAGCTGGACTACCCTCATGTCATTTATTAGAGAGCAACAAAAGAAACCAAAGTGATTCAAAAAATATTTTTTATGCCATTATAGAATATTGTTTAAATTATACTCTTTGTGGATATACATGTTGCACAGTCACGTACATCCTTTGAGGATGACACAAAGCAGATAGAAAACCAACTTCACTGAACAGTCAGTGCTATCCCTGGTGTGTTGATATTACTCAGTATATTTGTGTTAGGAAAATGCAGGTCAGCCTCTGTCCTGGCTGTCCCTGCTAGCAGAAAAGCACAGTAGGGACCACTACCAGCCAGCTTGGAGGAGTGAAGATGCAACATAAGGAGGAATGGAAAGGTTGCAAGGTATGAGTTTGGAAAAGTAATTTTTAATCATCAAATATAACTCTAATTTCAAAATAATAGTTATGGAACTGGTGACTTCAGAGCACAACAGACTCAAAAAAATCCTACCTCAGAAGCTACAAGGGGAGGAAAAGAGAATCAAGATGAAACCTGCACACAGAAGCTTGTCCTTGCAGAAGAAAAGTCTTTGCATAGTTTGAAGAAAACTTGGCACTAGATTTCTCCATATCTTCAGTTTGCTATCCAAGGAGCAATGTTAAAAAACAGTAACAGAAAACACCATTCCCCAGAACTGTTCTCCCTGCAGTAATTACTTTGGCAGTTCTTCACGCCGTTAAGCCTAACAGAAGCTGGAAAAACTTGTGGTTTGCCAGGCAGTGAATCAGCTCCTTAAAGACAACATCCCTTCACCTGAAATTCATGTCAGCTCTAAGTTTATAACAGTTATTTCCATGGAAAGAAAAGATCTGTCAAGGAAAAAGTACTTTACATACTCAACATTTTCACAGAGTAGGAGACCAGAACACAGGACCTGTAGATCCTCTAGATAAGCATGATACAGCAGTTAAATGGACTACTAAAACTCATGAAATGTACGTTTCATTCCTATCTCTATTATTCACTTATTACAGAACTTTGGGCAAATCACTAAATCACTTGCTTCCTTACACAACGAGAATAATACTTTTGTATTTATTTTATCACACCTTAAGCACTTCAATTTCATCCACGTCAGATATGAGAGTGAAAAGATTAAAGGTGCAGCTACCTTTAGAAATATAACTTACTCTGTTCATGTCAAAGTTACAAAAACCTGTGAAACAAAGAATATCATTTTAACTCAGCCTGAAACTCTCAGAGAAAAGATTTCAGTGCCAACAATAACATTTAGTTATGTATTTGCTTTACTAAGCCTAAGTATGATCAAGAGTAGGATCTCTGTAGAAAACTGGTCAGATTTCCTGAAACAAGTCCAGAGCAACCCAGTCTTAAGTAGCCAAAGAACACAGGCAAGGGAAAGAAAATACCAGATAAAGAAATACCTGTTAAACTTCCAGGGATGTGAGAGTTTCTTGCTGAAAATACAGGACACATCTTGAGAGCTTCTTTTTGACTTTCCTCCCATGAAAGCAGCAGTCAAGTCACAAAGCCTTGTGGTTTGCCTCGACGGCAGCAGTGGTTGGCATTGGCAAGCAGCCCTAAAAATAATGACTCTTGCTAGAAATCATTATAAGACAGTGCAGGTTTCTGTTCCTTAAAAAGAGCTTTCCATATCGAAACACACTACTTTTGTTTTATCACAGTTTTTATTTTAAAAGGAACCATACCATAAAGAACTCTTAAATTAGAGTTTGCTGTTCTTACAACGGCTTTTTATGGAGTTTGTGCCTCAAAATGCAGACCCATACCTGAAAGCCCTATTCTTTTTTTCTTTTTTTTTTTTTTTTTACTGTTCCTTCACCTGCTGTAATCTACCTTTACTATCTTGTTTTTTCTAGCAGAATAAAACTCCAGGAGTCTTTTTTTTTTTTTTTTTTGTAACATAGCAAAATAGGGAAGTAATTTCTGCTTATAAATCTCAAGGCAACTAACTCTAGGGCATAAAAATGCAAATTACTGATGCTACTAGGGGATTGAAAATTGCTGCTATATAACCATATATTTTGTAGGTTCTAGCACAAACTACTTTGTTGATTTCTGGAAATTAGCTTTCCATGATTTCCTAGTAATTATTGTATGTCTGAATGACCATTTTACTCTCCCTGTATTTTCAATCACCGATACCTGTTTCCTGCCACTGACTCTCATTCTTCATCAGCTGTTACTTTTAACTTCTTTAAACTTCCTAAGTATTTTCTTTTCAGATGTTTTAGCTATTGCAAAGGCTCATCTTTTATCCCATTAAACATCATATGTCTGATAACAAATGTTCTCTCAAGACAGAAACCCCTCATGTTGTACAGGCAGAGATACAAACTCTAATACTGAAATGAAACAGATCCACAGTTTTAACAGGAATTTACAGACTCCTGAGAGAATTTCTCTAAAAACCAATAGTAAGTGTTTTAAAATTAAGTGAAGTCACAACACTAACAGATTCACAGGCTGGAAAAGTTCTGTAAAAGCTCATGTAAGGGGAATTAATAAACTATTTTTTCCCTTCAAACATTAGTAAAAGAAAAGGTTTAAAACCAACAGGTGCTTGCTTGCTTCCCATTTTACCTTTTTCTTTACTTTATTATAACTAGTTAATTACAGTGATAGCAATAAACTAGCAGTTCACTGACAATGAAGTAAAAACTCAAACTCAAGATTTTCTTGCAGGAAGGCAGGGCACCTGAAGTGCGGCCTTATGGCTAAACATGATGTACCAGCTCCTTACAGGCTTGCTTTTTCTTTTAATCTTTGTGATGAAGAAGTAGCCTGCCAAACACAGGTTCCCATTCATACTGAATTCAAGCAAGAAATTATTTCTAGTCATCTACTAGTGGAGATAAAAAGAACAAACACACAACCTGCCTGTGTGGATAGCTGTGGTTGTGTTCTGCTTTTTTTATTTAGAGAATTTTTTGACATTAATATGCAAAGTGACAGCAGCCTACAGAAGCCTGAAAAATCGCCAGTGCAGTCATTAATTTCCCAGTGCTAGAAATGCTCGGCTGGGGACGAGGCCAAGTCCTGCTGTAGTGGAATTTTTGCCACCAACTTCAATGGGACTAGAATTTAACTTGTTATCCATAAAACAGAAAGAAAATATCAAACAGTCCCTTAAAATGGAATAAGGAGAAAGTTGCTGCAGTGGTAGGAGAGCAGTTATGAATTTAAATGACCTGGCAGTCATAAAAGATATTCACCATTACAATAAGACCTCAAATAAAAAACTACCTTTGAGAAGAGCTGGGAGGAAAGAGCTCCTTCACACTTCAAGAGTTCCCAAATTTCCACCAATGTCCTTCATGCTCTAGCAGCTACTTTTTGGAGAATGTAGGCTTGACAACTTCCACTCAGCTTTCAGGTTCACTCTCTCTAGCCTCAGGACTGTAGCCACCGTGGTTGCACATAAAGCTCTTCTGTGCTTGTTTTGCCAAAGGGACCTACTTGCATCAACAGCAGATTTCCTACAGACCTGCTCAAGTTCTCATTTTAGGTACTGATTTGCTTAATCCTGTCCTTTTAGACATGTTTTCTTATCACTGCAACTGTGAGGGTCTGAATTCCTTACACCATTCATTCAGCAGAACAAAATGTCACTGAGAAAATGTAGACTAATTTTTTAAAAATCTGAAAAAAATGGCAGAATAATGCTTCAGATTCTTCTGGCACAATCTATCAAAAGAAAAAACAATAGTAGTAAAAGGGCTAGGGTATACATAAGCTGATTCTGTCTTCCATTGCCTCAGATGCAGAAAAGCAAGAGAAAAATAGTGGGGAAAAAAAAGGTAAAGGAGAAATGCAGCATGATACTTAATGAGAAAGGAGAGTCTTTGTCAAACTCCTTTGTTATTTACTCCCACCCACCTGAGAGGTTCAGAAGAGCGACTGCTAATGCCATCTTTTGGTGTACCAAGAAGTAACTGATGAGATGTAATGATAACTGAAGAAAAAGGTGTACTTGTGTCCATGGGCATAAGCCACTTCTCCTGTATCTTCAAATCTTGTGGGTTGTTGATTTCATTCACCCTCATCCATGAAAGAGGAAGACAGACCTATGACTTGTGGAGGTACTCCTCACAGAATAAGCTTAATATGCCATTGATCAAAACAGAATTAATTGAACAATTAACTGAATTAATCGTCGATACTTTAGCAGTCTTCAGAAAAAGCACATGGATCACTTTAGCCTGAAAGCTCAGTGTTCAACATACGCAAAGCAAACCTTCCTACCAAACACTCCTGGCAGGCCTCCACTTGCAGCTACCTAACTTCTAAGATACAAACACCATCACTTCAGTCTTTGTTCTCCTCTGCTTCCACTGTTCAGATGCCCATCTTAAATGCTAAACCTTAACTCAATATATCCTCCATGTCTGCCTCTCTTCATTCCATCTCGTATTCATGCATCCTCACTGTGTGGCCCAAATTCACTTATTTCCTACTTTTTTCCCAAATCAGTTTCTCAACCTACCTAACTTCTAAGATACAAACACCATCACTTCAGTCTTTGTTCTCCTCTGCTTCCACTGTTCAGATGCCCATCTTAAATGCTAAACCTTAACTCAATATATCCTCCATGTCTGCCTCTCTTCATTCCATCTCGTATTCATGCATCCTCACTGTGTGGCCCAAATTCACTTATTTCCTACTTTTTTCCCAAATCGGTTTCTCAACCTACCTAAATATTTTCCTGTATTCACTCATTATTTTTTCGTCTCACTGTTCTAACTATGGAGGTTGTAAGGAAGTTAAAACCTACAATAAGGGAAAATTGAACATTTAATTTTGGGCAGTGAGAAAGTACAGCCAATTGCTAGGGAGACATTTTCTTTTACTGTGTTCCCATTTCTCTTCTGACGTCATGAGAAACTGTTTAAAAAAATAATAACAGCTAAAAAAAAAAAAAAAAAGGCAACCAAGAGAACTCCAAATACCTGCAAGAATGGCAAGACATCTGCAACTTCTGTAAATGTTTGTCTTTTGGTTATAATCCTCTTTCCTACAGCTGTTGTGTATCTCTCAGCACCCCTCGAATGTGACCACTCCTCTTTAAAAAGAATGAACGTACACACAAAAAAATACCTGAAGACTGCCAATAGTGGAAGGAGTTTTTTACATAGTCTGGGTGCAATGCACTATTCAGCACTGTGTCTCGACTATTGACAAAAACTGTTCTGACACAAAAAAGATCAACAAAGTTATTTTCAGCCCTATAATTGTTAGCCCCTATTTTCTTCCTCTAGAATGTTCTCAGCCTTCCGTTCATCTCATTTATTACTTTTTGTTCTTACTCACTGTGAAATAATAGAAGCTGACTTCCATTATTTTCACACAGGAAATATACAACCAAAATACTATAATGAGAATTCAGACATTCATTTATATGTAGTCATTCTCAAGAATTTGAATTATCTTTCCTTTTTACTAGCTCCTGATAGCCTGATGCAGGCTTTGGAAGATCTCGATTATCTAGCAGCACTGGATAATGATGGAAACCTTTCTGAATTTGGGATTATTATGTCAGAATTTCCCCTGGATCCACAACTATCAAAGTCAATTCTGGCTTCATGTGAATTTGAGTGTGTTGATGAAATGCTAACCATTGCGGCCATGGTAACAGGTACTCGTAAATAATGTCTTACTGCATGGCTTGTGCCACCTGCCAAATCCACATAGACACTTTCAAAGTCTTATTCACAAGGGCAATCCAGAGGCAAACTTTTGTTATTCACATCCTGCTTACTTCAACTAAATTAATATCTTTGGCTGTTTAAGTCTTGACTTCAAGCACGCAATGAAACACGAGTAATGAATCCGTAAGAAGTGCTCCATTTCCATGCTTCAGCCGCCCCATTAGCTTCCAACCTTTTGGCAGAAAGCATACACAGGACATCCCTTCAAAATGAACATTCTTATCTCATACTCATGTACATTTGTTACAGACTGGAGCAGCAAATTAGGAGAAATTCTAATTATAAACAATATTGAACTGTTGACCTACAAAGAATTACTTTGTGATCTTGTTTCTCCACTTCAAATATTTTATAAAACTAACATAACCTTAAGTAACCATACCATTCTGCCCTGATGGATCACTCTGCTCCTACGTGGCATTGTGAGACAAACCAGCTGGGCCCAAAGACTGGACACATGAAGTCTGGACTGGAACATTTATATTAGAAGGTTGTTAACTATAGAATGTCTTTCATATGTGACAGATCTTTCAAACCAACACATAAACCCCAGAGATTTAAAACCTTTTCATTCTGCGAAAGCTGCTATTGAAACCTTAATACATCAAAGATATCCTAAAATCTTTGATTTTGTACAGCCGAGAGGAGAGTGACTCCAGAAGTTCAAACAGCAAATAATGATGATGACTTCTCAGGATCCTACCAGACAGTGCAGGACAGGGCTAGACTTACATCCCTGCAGGTCTCAGTGTTACACAGTGATGTTGGCTCCAGCAATATTTAGCTGTCTCGCTTCTCCCCACAGCAGCCTCCTAACCATATAGCACTATGCTACTGATTTTATTGCAGAACTCTAGTACCTAACCAACGCTTGAGAGCTATCTACTGCTCAACAACCACAGCTCAACCTTGCCTGTAGAGAATGTTTTAGCTTGGCATTATTGTGCTCTGCCCAGAGGGAACATCTTAGGCCCAGAAACTGGTGAGGCATCTTAGACAGCAAGGACATGAACACACAGGATACCATGCTGCATTAGTTGTTTTCCTTACAGAAAAACTTGGTTTTTTTCCCCAAGCTGGCTTGATTTTTAATAGTGGGCCTAAACTTGTGATAAAAATTTTAAGTACATACAATAAATGTAAATGATTGAGCATAGGCACACTTTAGTTTTTAAAAAGCTCAACCATCTCAAAAGATACAATTATGTAGCACAGTAGCATAACAGAAGCAAAATGCACTGGAAGGCACAAATTTCAACATATAGGAGCAAGTAAAGGCATTACATCCATAGATTTAGTTTCTTTCTATATTAAAGAAACCATATGCTTGGATTCTGGATAAATTGGAGCATGCCATTATGAAGCATTTTTGGCACCAGTCTAGGAGAAAGCTGCTCACCTTCTTTTGTGTTTACAGCACAAATTAACCAAACGAGATTGAAAGAACATCCACATAAATAAAACCTTAGTGAATGCAATAGATTCAGTTCTTCAGCAGCGATCCAACACTGAAGATTAAAGGGAACCGAGAAAGGCAAAAACCAAAAATACCAGTGGAGTTACTATTTGTGGATGCACCTGTGTGTCTTAATAACCACTGGCTTGATTTTTTTCTAAGCTCCGAATTGCTTCTTACACGCACCTCCTGGAACAGAAGGGATCGCTCTTACTTGCTGGCGAAAATTCTCACACCCTGCAGGAGATCACTTCACCCTTATCAATGTCTTCAACGCCTTCAAGGAAGCCAGTGCAAACTCCGCAAGCCAACGTAAGTGTACCCATACCAGACAAAATTAAGTACACTGTAACCAATTTTGGAAAAACAAAACAAAAATCTGAACGGTCATCGTTAGCATTAATTCATAAACCCTTTTTGAATGATTCCTTCTAGAATTGCTAATTTGCAGGGAAAAACCCAGAACAGCAGACATTGCGAATGAGTATTAGTTTTAGTTTACTAACTAACTGAAAATGACCTAGGGCGGCACACCTCATCCAACAAGGATACGTAAGCACTATTACAATTGTCATTTTAAGTGATACTGTACAAAACCAGAATGATGGTTCCTCCTGTAAGAGCACATAATCCAGGTTTAAGATGTGAAGTGACAAAGTTGAGGAGGGACTTGATTCCCCCAGCAGCCTAACAATTCTGGTGGTTTTCTGATAGCTGTCAACTAAAAGGAAAGTTTAAGGGAAAAAATTGAAAGTAGTAAAGTTCACATTTACAGGAAAGCAAATAAAAGCCAGAGGACTGCACAGCAGACAGCAGCTTTTCACAGCATTTACCTGTGCTCAAACATCTTGCTCAGGTTCACTTAGCCTGAGTCCAAGTACTTGGAGTGCTAAATTTGCATATACTAATTAAAAACTTAGGACAGAACAGTAGGATTGTTTCATGTTCAGTCATGCTGAAAGCTGAAGAGAGGTCCAAGAGAACTTGTCCTTCACCAGCACTACAGATGTGATTTCAGTTCCATATCCTGGCCTGAATCCAGAAAGCCTGAAAATTGAGTTTCTACTCATTCCATTTGAAGCTATTACTTTTTACAGACCAAATAAGGGATTTTGAAAATTTTTATGCAGAAAGATATAGCTAAAATTCTATAAAACCAAGTAAGGATATCAAGTATTGCCCACTTACTTTATGAGCAATATCAATGAGCCTAAGCTGCCCACATGGCTCTTGTTATCAGAATTTTGGACAGCTCTGACACAGCTAGTCGCTCCAAAATTTTTTTAATCTATTGCACCAGTCAAAGAGCATTTTATAGTGCAGTATCTCTGTGGATAGTACCTATCAGTAAGACTTTGCTTTAAGCCAAAATACTGTTTTTTCCTCCACAGACTACAGTAATGAGAAATGGTGTCGTGATTATTTTCTAAGCTGTTCTGCACTGAGGATGGCAGAAATTATCAGAGCCGAACTAGTAGAGATTATGAAGCGTATTGAACTTCCCATTTCAGAACCGGACTTTGGATCAAAAGAAAATATACTAAGCATTAAGAAATCTCTCTTATCTGGTTACTTTATGCACGTAAGGAAAAATACTGTGGTTTCATCTTACTGCGTTAATTTATACAGAATGCTTTCAGAGAACTTAAGTTGGGTAGTGAAATCTCTCATCATCAGAAAGGATAAAAGCCATTTTTCCCATAGTGTACCAAACACTCCTGCCGATGCCAATCCTCTGTCTGGGGTTCAGCTATCACAGCATGAAGTCCACACACTTCCCTGCAAGAGGAAAACTGTCAATATGTCTTTCACTCACAAAACTCTTCTACCTCAAAAAACTCTTTAACTTGTAATATTCTCTCAGACATTATTTCCTTTTTGAAGATGTTTTTGTGAACATACCCTGGAAACAGAGAATCAACTTGTTGATCCTGTTTAGATATACATAATATATGGTTTTTTTCATCTCAACCAAATGAAGTACTCTAACTGTAATTGTAAACACAAACAAGAAAGATTTAATATATTTCCACTTGAAAACACGCTTTCCTTCACATCACTATGCTCCGCCTAAATACGAGAATGACCCCTCCAAACTATACTACTTCAAGTAGTATTTTAAAGGCCTACAATTCTTTAAGAATACATCTGTTTTCACACAGACCCTTCACAGCCAAGTTCAGATACTTATTGTATAAGCATGCCCTCATTTGTAGCAGACAGTTCCCTTTCAAATATACTGATCAACACTTTCTTTAACCCTAAGCCTCATTTCATAGTATCCAGTCCCTAGCTTTCCCACAGAAATTTGGGAAGAGGTTTAGGCTCTCCAGTTGAAAGTATGTGAATACAAGTTTAATGCCTGGGTTTAATATAATAGGCAAACGCTGATCTATGCATCTCATACGTTAAATTAAGTAATGGATAACTCCTTGCCTTTTTTTTTTTTTTTTTTTTAGATTGCTCGTGATGTAGATGGCTCAGGTAACTACTTAATGTTAACACACAGACAAGTGGCCCAGCTTCATCCTTTCTCATCATACTATAACACCAGAAGGACTCCTGAGTGGGTTTTATTCCACGAGTTTAGTATATCAGAAGACAATTCCATCAGAGTCGTCTCCGAGATACCACCCGATCTGTAAGTTAACAATGATGAAACTGTTTCTTCACTTATAACTCTATCATAAAAGCAAGTTAACTTAAGTCACAAACAGGATAAGGATGTGTGTGTACATTGAGAGCAATGCCTGGAGAAGTCAACGCTGGTCATCGCCTTTTCCTTCATCTCTGCCATAAAAATAGCTATTGTCTGGTTCTGTTGAGAAAACATTCCAAGCATAACTGATTCACTCTAGGTACGGATACGGGTTTTAAAAAAAAAAATTTAAAAAAAAAAATCAGTAAAATAGGCATAAGAGAAAAGGACAATTTTCATACCTAGTCAAGCAACAAGAGGAGTTGGCATCACTGGAAGGGTGAAGAAATTGTTACTTTTTACACTTTTTATATTCACTAGTGAGCATATATAGGATAAATTTTATTTCTTTGTTCTATCACTGTATGTAGCTTTGCTTGATGTCTTCATTTTCATTCAAAACACTCACTGCATTAGAGCTCAGAACTATTAAAAAAGGGAAGAACTGTGATCTCCCACCCTTACTATTCTCTTCACGCAAACAAAAACACCATTTAAGTCAGCCTTTTTTATTTCCTAATGTGTGCTGATCTGTTCTGGTAATGAAGTAAGTCTCAATGTCTGTCGCTGCAACTGTAATCAATTCATCCATTGAAAAAACACCTTACAAGTTGCAAAAGTTTCTTATGAAGTAAAATATACAAGGAAAAAAAAAAAGCAAGGAAAAGTTAACACAGCAGTGTACTCATAGATTAATCTAGCTGGAAATGTCTTTGTTCCCTGAAAAGCTATTTTGCAGCAAATCTTTTTCTCGACATGTTTTATGTACCCAGCCAGCTAAATCATCCCGTATCAACTGTTTATGGATTCAAGAAAAGACTACAGTCTTCCTTCTGCAAAAATGTCTTTACGCCAAGAATATACATTTCACTGTCCTATCTTTTCTACTGCCAATGTTTATAAGAAAGGCTTTTTCATAATTTTATTGAATCCAAAATATGTTCAAATCCAGAAAAATTACTATTTAATGCGATCTGCAGCATTGAGAACTGAACGACAATCACCTGATGTGTAGACTGATTACATTAAGTGCAAGCCTACTGAAAGCACAAACTACTACTATATCTTGCAGAATTTTGGTTTTGAGTTGAAATACCAACTTTGTAGCTTTATGCATCAGCATGTTGCTGATGTCTTTTGTACAAGCCTGGAAATAGCTACTCAAACATTTCAAAATTCAATTAAAAATAAATGATAATGTTTTGTCTTCTTTCCTCACCAGATTCATGGAGCTGGTACCTCAGTATTATTTTAGCAATCTCCCTCCTAGTGAAAGTAAGGATATTCTGCAGGAAGTGATCAATCACTTGTCACCTGTTTCAACCATGAAGGAGGAACAGAAAACTAACAATGACAACAAAGAAAATGAAAAATTTCCCCAAAGTCCCACTGAACAAAGATGTATTATTCAGTGATTTTAGACTGAATTATCATATATTGGACAAATATAAATAAAAGCGGTATATGCAATATACATCCCCATCTTAACCCATGTAATTATTTCAAACTTTTGACATAAACGTATTTAACAGAAGAAACATATAGAAAAAGCACTTTTCTCAACAAAAGGAGTTGCATGTATTGTTTCATAACAAAAACATACGATTTAAATTTGTTTAAAGACATATTGAGCAGATCTTGAAGTTTTCTTGTAACACTGGGGTTTTATTGACCACTTAATGATGATACCAAAGCATAGTAAGATAAAATATTTAAAAATATTAATTTGATGGATATTTTTAATTGTGCCACCTACTTGTCTTTTAAGTGTACAGAGGAAGCATTTGAGCAGTACAAAACCATTAACTCAACAGCAGTCTTCTGAAAACATTGTGAAGTCATAGTTCTGCATGGCTGCTTTATAAAAAATGGTGTTTATAGGACAAGTTCAGAGTGAGAGATAGTCTTTGAGTTTATCCATAATTACATTAATTCCATCAGCTGGAACTATCATAATAGTCCGCAAAGGTTTCATTGGTATATCATCAAAGGACCATCTGCCGCCCAAACAGGTGTCACTTTCCTCTTGCACAGAGTAGCTGAACTTCAGAAGGGCTTTCTAAACAACAGAAATAAATGCATTAGGATGAAAATTTGTAATTAGCATGAAGATATTGCATCATCTAAACAAAGTAAAAATAATGACCCTATTATGCACATCCTTATTAAGAAGTTATTTTCTTCCCTCTCAAAAGGTCCACCAAAAAAACCTAGAAGAGAACCCACTATTAAGTGTTTCAAACTATTTGCTTTTCACAGAATTTATATAATTCATATTAAATTCCAAAATGATTGCTGTCTTTATAGTTTGGTATCAGAAAAAAGACGTAAGGGGTGGGGGGGAACCAATGCCCCCTTTATATGCTTAGTGTGCCTCATTTTAGATGGTTTTAAGACAGCATTTCATTCCATGTTATCACATTAAGAAATGTCAACCCTCAGAAGTTGTTGTGCCAACTAGCAGGGATCCTTGACCAGTAACAGGATTATCAGGTTCTTAACAGACCTTCAACCCTGAAACAAGAGCAAACCACTAGCCGTGTAATTTTGAGAATTAGCAGATCAGCCAAAACCCAGGTAAAAGGAACAGCGAGAGAGTGCACATAGAATAGAGCCTGCATTAAAGATGATAGCTTGGTGCAGGCAACATGTGGAAGGCCTGTAGCAATGAACAGGCTTTGCTCTTCTCATGGCCAACTCTAAAACTGCTCAGAGTCCTAAAAATTAAGGTATCTGTAAGAATACGCTGTACAGTAATCCCCTCTTTCTCACTGCCAGTAGAAATTAAATATTAAGGGGATGGGCACTAATATGAATTCTGAGCAGAATTTCAAAAAGCTCTTGGAAAGTCTCTAGATGGCTGGAGCCACTGAAAGACACACCGATAAAGGATGCTCCTTCAAATAGGTAGGTATCCATAACATGTATTATTTCTTTTCAGTGATATATACAGCATGCAGATAGAACAGTCCCTTTTTATTATCTTTCCTAGACAAAATGCCTGATGGATAAAAAAAACCTTAGACCTAACAAATGTTCCTAGTTCCCACACAAGTCAGATTAAAAAGTATCAACTCAACCCCTAAGCAGAAAAACTCACCTAACTTCCTCCCTTTGCAAGGAAAGTTAAGATCCAGTCTCCCTTTAGGCTTGCTACTTACTAACAGTATCTCAAGGCTGTAAATTTAATTTTGAAAGAACATTCACATTATTTGGGTGGCTTTGTGCAAGAACAAAGAACAAACATTTTGAGCAATGGAGGCCCTAAACCTTTAATCAATTCCAAGTCGGCTTATAATAGAGCTTTTCTTCTGCTCCCTCAATAACATTTTAAGGAACAGAATAAAGCACAGGGAACTGACAAGTGCAAAAAGGCTTCTCTCTGTTTTATAGGGCTCTAAGTGTCCGCCTCACTGCATTTAATACTATTTTATGGCAACCTAATTAACGTTATATGTAATCAGAGAGGATATACACTCCAACACTAATTTAACACATATACATTATTAAGTACAGAGACCTACTTAATCTAATATCCTCCATAATGTTTAAAATGAATTTGTTAAAAATACTAGAAAGACTGTTGAAAAAAAAAGCATGTTCATTTTGAGTCTATTCACTTGAGTTGAAAATTATTGCAATTTAGATAAAAGCACACAATTAATCTCTAAAATGCCACTCAAAATAACAAAACCGAGATAAACACAAAATAGACCTTCTAGAACATAACACCCATGGACACATGGGCATCACAGGCTTCTTCCCTTCAGTTTTTCAGTAACATGTTTACATAGAGTTCAAGTTCAGTTGGTAAAGCAGCTATGGCAGGAACACAAAAAGAAAATCCCAAACTGTTACTGCATAGAGGCTACAACAGCATTCCCTATAGCCAACAATGAATTCACCCACTTACATTTTCCTTATTTCCAAGAAATAAAGTTCCAGCCATATCATAGCCTCTAACAGAGAATGTCATGAATGATTACATACAGGAACCTTTGCCATTAACCATATGATGCATGTGCAAGTACTTTATCCTGTAGGCACTGCCAGAAATGAAAAATAATGGTCTCCTGACAAAGCAATAATATTGTAGAATAATATTTTTAAAGCATTGAAAAAAAATAAAGAACAATGAAAACTTCTTTGCATTTCAAAGTACATTTTAAATTTAATTTCCTGCATCTTCCCCTTGCCTGATCTGGCTTGGGACCAGCAGAATTGTGTAGACAGGTTGCCTTCGGAAATAGGAAGTAATATTTTCATCTTAGTGTTTTAGCACTTTTTATTAACACACTTGTCCTGAGTAGAATAGAGACAGAAAAGCAAAGTGATAGCTAGTTGTTTGGATCTTCAAAAGTTTTTTATTCTGAGCATTTTTTGAAAGTAACAGGTATCCGAAAGGAAACAGATAAATCAGCTTTCCCCATATAACAGATAATGACACAAATGCAGAGCTTTGCATCTGTTAAGTTTCTTGGGAAGAGATCTCAAGAGAAATGTATTTAACTGCATTATCAAATCCAAATAAAGCCTCAACAGCTGTTTTTTTCTGACACAGGACTAACTATGTAGAGGGAAGAAAAAGAGATCTGTGTATTTAAGCATTAACACGCATTGCAGATGCTGATCAAGACTGTAACAACAGAGATTCCTCCGCATTTTTTTTAAACTTATTCTTCCAAGTGCTTGAAGATGTGACACATGATTAAGTTAGAGCACCCTTGCAAGTTACAACCTGTAGTTTGAGCTGCCACTCTTAAACATTTGCGATGCAAATCATGTCAGCTTGAATCTCACTGACATGAGATATTCAAGCTAACCTGCACTTCCTGCAATTCACACACCCACAGTCAGTCTTCCCTGCTCAACTGACACAGCAATTAAACAAGTCTTTCACATTTCTTATTATTCAGATTAAAGAAGACAACTGCACTGTTCCCCAAACAAAAGGAATTTCAAACTTTTGTAAACTCAGAAGGCCTGGGACATGATGCTAAATTCAACATCCAGATTTATTACCAGTTGTTTGTCCTAAAAATGTGGACATTCCATCCACAGTATTTCAACAAGTCTGACAATTACTACATTCAATTCAATCTCTTCAGCATTGCTATACGAGTAAAGAGATGAAGGTTATTAATTATTTGAGGCCAAGACACTGGCCTCAAGACAAAGTAACACCTGACCTTTCCCCTAAAGTCTCTACTTATTTCAAGTATTTGAATTTTTCCATTATCCTCATAGCACTGGAGGCCCTATCAGGTAGTAACGCTGCCATAGGCGGTCTATGCCATATCATCTTATAATCATATTAATTCTGATCTTATACAAATAACATATTAGTAAATTCATGCCAATACAGAGGATTAATTTAATAATTTGGACTTAGGGATGGCACACCTCTCCATGATTCTCTAATTACAAAAGGTGTTGCGTTCAATACACAAAAATAGGTTGCTTGCTCAACTCTCAACATTACTCTAAAAAAAGCTGGATTTAATTTAAAAGATATGTGACTGTATCTTATTAAAAGCCCCCCTTTATTTTTCTAGGTGTTTCACCTTAAATTCAACATTTTAAATTAAAAGAATCACATATGTTACCTCATAAAAGAATTCTTCCTCTGCATTTGCAAACATTAATTCCTCCTTTTGCTGATTTCTCCCTTCCTTCCTCTTAGAATTGCTCTTTGTAGCTTCTGTAAAGGTCTTGCTGATAAGAAGATAGTAGTGGCACTTTCCACAGGGTTTGTTTGTTCTCTGTGCCTCAGTCAACTCTTTCCTAAAGATAAATAAACGTGTACAGATACAATTTAAAAGTACGTTTACATACACAATTTAAACCCTCAACAAGTGTATAAGTAAACCTTATAATGTATTAGTATAGAAAGGATATTCATATTGCAGCCTATTCTGAGTCCCTCAGAAAATAAATTTTGCATACACATTCCTAGTACTTGAAAATACTATTTGCATTTTAAACCAATAAAAGCATGGATGTCTTTCCACATCTCACAATATAACCGCTTTTGCCCAGAATTTGGTTCATGGTAGAGAGTCTGTGAAATGATTCTAAGTGCAACTCTCCTGAAAATGCACCACACTACCACTTCCATGAGGAACTATAACTGAAGAGCCAGAAAATACTCTTGCCCACCCTTGTGTTAAACATGTTGTCACTGCAACTCTCCAAAACCTTTAACCCAAAGAAGATGAGATCTCAATTTCAGTTGTGCAAGTGCTGTACTAGTGGTAAACCTCAAAGCCAAGCCATCAAGCACCTTATTTCTTTCTCTAAAAGCCTTCCTGACCAACCCTATCTACATGTTTTCTTTCATATCAAGGTAGTAATTCCTTAAAGGTCTATTTTATTGTTTAAATGAGACATGATAGCAGTAAACTCAATCTGACTTCTACTCTCACCTCACATGAAAAAAAATAAATAATAAAATCTTCGTTTGATTACTGGAGTTCCTTATCCAACATAATTTCCTGGTTTTCAACACAGCACTAAAACAATGTTAACACTGTATCTCAGTGGATATATTTACCTACTGTCACCCAGCCTATGATATAAATCCATGCACTGGTAGAGATCAACCAGCACCTAACCTGCTTTACTCATTTACTTGAAACTAATCAAAACACTGCATATGGTTTTCATGGACCAGAACTCATCCACCTTGTAAGCCTGTCCCTCAATCCAAATCTTCCATTCCAGAGCCAGACATTAACACAAGAACAGAAACATCCAAGTTGCTCATTATAAGCATGCTACAAAAAGTTCTCATTTTTAAATTTTCCTAGATCAAGATGAAAATAATCTGCAATACAAAGATAAACTACAATATACAGCTATTTCCGCAACAGAACAGCACATATTCTTAAATTATTTCCTGTATCTTATAGAGTTTGAAAAGCCTAAAGGTATTAAAAAAATTAAAAATCAACTAAAGATCTTATACAAGATTAAAATAATTTTTCTGTTCATGTTCACAGCTATAGCACCACCTGCCTTAACATAGTTCTATATATATATAAGATTTCTGAAAAAATATGAAGAAAAAGTACTATTCAACATCATATCAAAAAAACCCCAAACGAACTTACTGAAGCTGCTGGTGCATCGGCAGAGCAATCTGTGGTGGTACATTAATGAACCTTTCACTTAGAAGAAGACCCACAGGCTTAGTACTGTCATTTAGGAGTTTATTCAGTTGTTCGACTACATGCTGTTCACAGCTCTTCTCACACCGACTTAGAATCAGCTCTTTGATTTGTTCAGCACACTGTGTACCCTAGAATCAAAAGGTTTATTTTCTTCACATTACAGAACAATTATTTACACAAGAAAACCTTGAATGTGGACTTCAGGGGAATATTCTACAGACCTATTGGCAATTTCCTTAAGCAGTCCCTAAAGCACTGTACAATTTCTCTGAGTTTATTTACCAACCCTGAAGCTGAGAGCAAACGAAGGCTCTTCACTGATAGGAATGCAGCTAGGAGCTGCAACACCAGTACACTCAACTGCAAAACTCAAAAGCTGCAAAAGGTGAATGTGAAGAAATACAAGAGGCTGACAGCTCAGTTACCCTGGAACTACTTCTTAGACCTAGCTTTAACATTCTTTTCCACTCTTTGCTTTACGTTTGACCTTCAGCAAATTACACAGGACTAGATCCAAAAGAAAGCTAAGTGATATGCAACTTTTAAGACCATAGTCCTCCATGGTGGAACTTAAAATACTGATGTGGTTGTCTAGCCTTGTTATACAAGGCAGAAAAGCAGGACGCAGTCTCACTTATTACTGTCTAGATGCTAATGAGGAATACCAACCTTCCTTTCCGTTAAGTTTAAGCAGCTTATAAAACCAAAGACTTCATCATCATCTTCATCATCGTCACTACTGTCTTCCTGGACTTCTGCTTGCTGTTTAATGAAAGAAAAAGCAACAACTCATATTGACATTCTATTTCCACTCTCTGCAGCAAGAAATGTTTTTCTTTCCAGAAGATGCTCAGCAGATGACAACCATCTAGGTAATCTGTACAAACACACAACCTACAAATTCTGGTTACGGTTATGAAAGTGCTGCATCATTGAATGCCTCTGTGTACTTAGAATCAGCTAGATAGAGAGCCAGGTCATGTATCTTCTACAGCAGGATCTTTTGAAAGGCACTAAAATTTGATAGCTCACATATAATAAGCAGCATCTCGGTACAAGGGGTGGCAATATCTTAAGCAAAACCAATTTTCTTCAGTTTCTATCGTAGGGAAATAAACCTGCAAAGTCTTTAAAACCACAGAGCAATAGAGCTTTGATAGAGAGTGAAACAAAAAGCTCAACAAAACTCTGCAGTGAAAAACTTGAGGAAAGAACTGGGAGTCATGCAGTTGCAATATAAGGATTGTATTAAACTTGGGCAGGAAAACTGTTAGCGCAGGACAAAAAGGGAATGTATAGCAATGATACCATGCAACACGGTACAACAGCACAACTGTGCCATGGGGGCATCTTGTTTGGGTTTGAAAGCAACGTGGCCATGACATCTTGAGCACTATACAGTACTTAACAGCTAACCAGCCTCACCATGGTTAACAACATATAAGATTTTCCCTGTCCCAGCAGCACTCCAAGTACTCCTGAAATGTTGGCTCTGTCTTTAATCTTGTTATTCACAAATACCTCTAATTTTCTGGGGCGTGTGTGAAAACTACTGTACTGCCAGCAGCATAGAACACCATGCGGCAGGCTCTGTTGGGAAGGGATCTCTGTAAAATGGATGCATGAAGCTGTGGGTTGTAAGCCATTAAGCTTTCTCAGTACGCTTCTAATGAGCTTATGATAGCCTCACAAAATGACTGTTTTTACTGCAGCCTAGTAAATTACAGTACATACAAATTAAATCAGTGGGACCCAATGCAAGCTGTTCTTCATCAGGTTCAACACTTCTTTTAAGAAATGAAAAATTATGACATACTAGAACAGCTATATGTTTCAGTCACATCATATGCTGGAAGTGTAGTGTACTTAGCTAATTTCTGCAATTATCTGTGTAACACTTCTCATTGTGTCCCACAGAAACCAAGTGCTTCTTGTCTTGTGCTGTTCCTTCATGTTTCAAAAATGGTGTTGTAAAGCATGTGAATAATAAATTTGTCTCAGCTGTTAAAAGTTAAATGCCAACCAAATAGCTCTCTGAGGCCTTGATCCTTCTCCCATGGCGGCCAGTGGCAAAATCCCAGCTGATTATTTTTGATCACTTGTAACATGCTGCATTACGTTAAAACCGCTTTTCATATATTACCTCCTTGGCAGTCACAGGGAACCATTAAAAACGCTCATAGAGATTATTTCTACGTCTTCACATATTGCCTCAGTTGTTTCTTCCATCAGTTTTATTTTGGTGTGACCTGAGTGGATTAGCTCCTGGTGTTCATCACTCCAAGTGACACCACTATGAAAGAAACCTTCTGGGGAACTGGTGTGTGTATTACATGAAGACATCTCTCTCTCTCTCTTTCTTTCTCCAGCTTTCCCTCTATTTCTTTTTTAATACTGTGGTGTCTGAAGAATATTAATTACAGTTTGCTAAAGAGCCTGAACTGTTTTAAAATTACTACTTAAGCATCACTGGAACTGGAGTTGACTTGGCCCCGCTGAACCCAGCAGAGGCACGCCAATTTACCTCACCTGAAGACAACTTTGTGTATATTTTTAACTGATCAGTCCATGGCATCAAGACATAAATTCCTCAGAAAGTCTCTTAAGGTAAGTGGTGACATTAATACTCTATAAACGTGATGTACGGTTGTTAAGACTGTGCAGAAAGCATTCTGCAAGATGACTTTTACTACAGGGGCTTGAAGCTGGGCAATAACCACCAGACATCCTGCCAGAGGTGCAGTGCAGACGAGCTGATGATTCAGAAAGGTTTTCCAAAGCGTGGCCCTCAGCAGCATTCCCCAGGCCCTGGCGCTGGGTCTGTGCTTCAGCTCTGCTCCAGTGTACACAGGAAGGCAGACTGGCTGCAGGGCTTCTCGCTGCTACCCCCTTCAACACCATGTTCTGCGTTCAGAGGGGTCTTCCACCTGGTCACCCCTTGGCACTCCCAGCTGTGCTGCAGTTCAGCTGGATGGCTGCGCATGGATGAGGCAGAGGGAAACTAGATGGGTTGCTAGCAGAAGCCTCGTCCTCAGGAAGTCCTCTGTGTGTGCCTGGATTCCTACTGAAGATTACAAAAATCAGCAAGTATCCCCAAAGCAAAAAGTTTTACAGGTATTGATGACCATTTTTAACGACAGCATGAGGCGATGAGGTTGTGGTACAAGGGCATTGTTAACAAACTTCAGGCATCTGACAGGCAGTAACAGATCCCTTTACCTACATGAAGTCATGAAGTTTCAATGCTCGTGAAGAGAATAACGCTTTTTACCTTCCAGTTTTCAAGTCTTCTGCTTCTCACTTTCAAGCTTCCCCTAAAATCCCCACAGTTGGATTTCACCTTTAAAAAGCTGACGTATTCACAGTCTTCCTATTCAAGCATCAAGTAAAACACCAAACATCACAAGTTACACAAATTATCCTTAAACCTGTCTGAAATGAAAATCAAAATAC
>JAVJGH010000091.1:39508519-39530022 GCA_035590175.1 Aviceda leuphotes | reverse complement strand
GGTATGTCCTGCCTGCCCGCCGTGAAGCGCAGGGAAGGGCTGTGGTAAACGGCGAGGGGACGGGGGCTGAGGGTCCCGGGGACAGGCCTGCTCCCTCCGGGGCGTCTGGGGAGCCGGGGGCTGGGGGGGGCGTAGGGGGTCCGTCCCGGTCCGTCCCTCTCCTCGGCTCCTTAAAAAAAAAAAAAAAAACCGACAAAACCCGGGATTGCCTCTTCGTGCTGCTGATGTCAGCTGCTTTAAAAGAAATAAGAGCGTTCTGGGAAAGTCACCCGGACTCTGCAGTGGCTCCAGATACGCCTGGAAACGGTGCGTGGAAGCGTAGGTGGGTGTGCATTGTTGTAGCTGCCTGCCCTGTGTAAAGGCAAGCGAAATAATTGACCCCTGC
This sequence comes from Aviceda leuphotes, assembly GCA_035590175.1. Taxonomy (NCBI): domain Eukaryota; kingdom Metazoa; phylum Chordata; class Aves; order Accipitriformes; family Accipitridae; genus Aviceda; species Aviceda leuphotes. The sequence goes on along the minus strand of JAVJGH010000091.1, from coordinate 39,529,637 downwards.
GACAAACGCCCTCCGGTTTCTTCCTCCCTCACCACCTCTGTTCTTGGCCTGTTCCTTTTGAACCTGTCCACTACGCCGTTCTGGCGAAAAGGAAGCCAGAGGAGGCTGAAGTACAGCACAGGGGCCTAAAAATCTGTCCTCAGCATCTATGACGTTTGTCAAGCTGCTGAAAGCCAAATTAAAAAAAGGAATCAGGTGCTCACTTAAAAAAATAATTCCCAGGCTAGTTACACATAATTGCAGGCAAATGAACAGAGAAGGCAGTGAGGCGGAATACAGTAAACACTATGCAAATGTGGCTTTTATAAAAATGCTCGTCAGGAAAATGTGTTGAAAAATGTTAAGCACTAAAAGCATAGAAGTGGCCATTAATGTTTGAGCTCATTCATGCAGACCGTGTTCTGTTTAAGTCTTCATGTCTAGTTAAGAAGGTAGGTGTTAATGAGGTAATTTGAGGAAGAGGATTGGGCATTTGCTATTGCCAGCCGGAAGACATGCAAGGCACAGGGCCTGGGATGTAATTTTGGCTTTATAAATATAATCCAAATAGAATTTACATGTCTCTTTAAAGTATCAAACGTGTGTGTTTATTTTTTTTAATTATTTTTTTACGAGCTGTGTCTGCTGTGGGAGCACTTAGGTCATTGCCAAAATACAAATACTGATACACAGGGAAAGAATTAAGTGTGGAGAAAGATGTATTGGCAAAGCTCTTTACTGCTGCAGTAAAACTGCCTCTGTGGGGATGCAGTCTGTATCTATATACAGTTTTTCATTTTATTTTTGAAACTGTATCAGTCAAGAATGACACTAATTACTAACACTGCTTTTGGTAAAAATCCGTGGTGTAGTAGAAGGGTCTGAGTCCTTTGCTGTTCCTCTGGATTGCCATGTTAATGAACCAGTTTTGGTTTTGAGTTTTGTGACATAGACACCCAAACAGTAGGAATTATTATGAAATCTTTTGGTGGTTGTTGTTGTTACTTGATGATACAGGTATTACATTATCTGTGAATTTGGTAGATTTCTGAACCATACTTCATGGCAGCCTTACAGGTAGGCTTTTTTTCTTCTCTGGTTATTAAACCTATCAAATCATAGTAAAAGAATATTGGTAAGAAATGCATAGCATCAAAAATCCTAGACCAGGGATTTTTAGAGGTTTTTTAAAAATCATATCTCAATAGTGTCTCCTAATTCATTTCCATTTATGTTTATGATGGAACAGGCAGTTCCCTTTGCACTGGGCAATCAAACCTTATTGCGTGACTCATACAGTTGCTTATAATCAAAATAGTGTTAGAAAAGTTTAATATATTTTGCAGCTCTTGGTGTCACATAGCAGCAAGAAACAAAAGGACCCATTTATTTCTTTTTACAAGCTGCCCTCTATTAGAGGTAGTTGGCAGTTAGTTTGGGGACAGCTTTTGAAATCAAAGTTGAGTGACCCACAGACATGTTCTTTCTGTACAATGTTTTATATAAAAAAATCTGCAAAGGTTTTTTTAATATGAGAGAGTATTGCTCATTTTTACTGCAGGGATACACATTAATATCAGGGATACACATTGTAATTAGCTTTATATTTTAGTTGAAGGCATGGGGATGTTGAATTTCACTGTGTCATGCTGTGAATGGGAGACACTTTAATTATGTCTGTAAGAATGATGTTCTGAATATGCAATGTGACCTAAAATTACCCCTCGTCTAAATTAAGTAATGTGAACTCAGAGAAATAGCACCAAACTGGTTTTAGCCTTCAGTCATGATGTAATGCCTCAGACACTCCAGTCACTCTTGTAGTTTGTTATCAGAGCTAACTGGATGGTTCCCAAACCTCGGACTGACTAATACAAGTTTTTCTTCATCTTTGTGTCTGTGTGCTCAAGACAAAAAAAATCTGTTATCCTCCTATTAGCTGTTTGCAAGCCTAATGGGTTTTAAATGGTATTTTTTTAACATTTGAAGAACAATCTTTGCAGGGTTGTTATTGATGCTCAGACAAACAAAGTGCTTATTTAGTGAGCCAAAAGTGGGCAGCCAGCATCATCCAATAAACAAAGACTGGGCAGTGTAAAACTTATGAAGGTTATTCATACACATTCTCTTTTCCAGATGCAGATTGAGCACTGCTGGTCTCTGCTAAGTCCATTCGTTGTTCTAAATAGAAACTTTTAATGGTTGTTTGGAAGTTTGTTCATACCTCTGATTAAATATATACTATATAAGATATAATTTATAAATAAAATATATAAGATTCCTAAAGTATATCTTTGTATTATAAATATTTCCCTCAGAATACATCAAAAATTACCAAAGATGCACGTCGTCTTTATGTGCTTTCTCTTAATGCTCTTTTATTCAAGAGGAATGTTTGTCAGGGTTCTTTACTCTAAGTGTATTTAGCACAAAGCTAGCTGTTTGGAAAATTGTATTTCAGTCATTTGTAGGGCACTCCTTAGTAACATCTCAAGGACACAAGTAAACCAGTAAATATACTGTATTTCTCTAACCATTCCCAATGCAGTGGGACCCCTGCATCATTGCAGCAGGTCACAAAAACTTCGCTGTACATTTTTTTTTCCCCACAAAAAGAATCCATCATGAAGTTTTAACTTGTTCACCCTTTGAATGTATATTGGTATATTTTTTATTTGAAAATGTGCTCATGTGTGTTTGTCCCTCCTTGGGATCTTGTCTGCTGTCTTTTCTGCCTGCCCGTTAAGATGCCGTTTTGCCCTGATTCACAGTGATGTGTCAATGGTGGTGGGGCACACTTGCTAAAAAAGTGTTGGGTGTGATGAACAGGACTTTGGAAACGGGTATATTGCACCAGTTTTCATTTGGCCACACCTGTCACCAGATGCGTGGGAACCTGTCTGAACGGCGTAGGCAAAATGGACGGAACGGTCTGAGAAGTTTATGGCTGTGGAAGAGGAGACTAATTTTTTCATCAGTAAAACCAAAAGCAGTGAGAAGGTAGTTGCAGATGAAAATACATGTTTTTCATGAATGCACAAACTTACAGATTCTCTAGGTCAAATTTGTCTTCTGTTGGATACTTGCAGCCCCTTTTTGGGGTCGATAAATGAGCTGCCTTCTGGCAGAATTGAAAATAAGCCAGTGGCTTCTAGGGGTGCCAGAGCTGTGCAGTCTTGCTCTTTATACAAGTGAGCCAGATGGCCGAGTCCAAAATACAGCTTGTATGATTTCTTTATAGAGGAGACAGCTAGGTAATTGTATCTGGCAGTAGTTCATGATATTTTATGACTTTGTAATTATTCTTTGGTTTCAGTATATATTTTGTATGCAGGATCTAAACAAAATAATTGGATTATTGTAAGTCACCTTTTTAAGCATGAGTGTTTACCCATTTCTTATTGTTATTCATTACTTGACACAGTAATAAGGCATAGGATGGGAAGTTAATTTGTGCTAACTACCTAAAGTAATTAATTAGAAATCGGCTTTCCCCAGGTGTACCTGAATTAACTCTCTCATGTCATCTGGGGGTTTTATTACAATATTTTTGGAAATTGCTCTTTCCAGAAAGTATTGTTATCATGTATTATACAGTTTGGAAGGATTTTTATTTTTTCCCTTACATTTATGTTTTGTTGACTTCCTAATGTTATTAAATGTTATGTATTTTGGAAATAGGAAGGTGTGGTAAGTTAGAGTTAACATTTTTATTGGTGCTGTTAGACTTTAAAAGTACTAGTAGAAATGTAAGTTTATCATACTTAGAGCATAAGCACTGAAGGTGGAGTTACAGGAAAGCTTGTTAGTAACATCAATATCGGAACAACAATCTATACTAAGAAGAACTATGGGCAAAGTATGTTTTTACAAGAATGTTGGATTTTTAAAGTGAAGACTGTTACAATGTTAAAGTAACTGAGAAAAGTCACTTAGCCCTACCTTCTTCAAGCTACTACCAACTGGATACTATTTGGGTGATCAACTCTTGAAAGCCATGGATGAGATCTACTTTGGGGTCTAATTTGACATTTGCTCTAGTGTTAAATCAGCGAGAATTACACTTTTTGAGAATATGGCCCTTGATAAAGTCTTTGTTTCTTCTTATGTGTGTGTTTTTAGTCGTTCCCTTTGACTTCACTGGTCTTGATATTTCAGAAGTGCAAAGCCCATTGTGTCAATACTGAGTGCTGGAAGACTTGTGGAAATGAGGACTTCCATGCCTAACAGTTAAGACGTTTTGTCTTTGATGAACTTTTGAGGATTTCAATGCATGTCATGCAAATGAATAAAATTTGAGATATTCTCTACATTTGAATATTCATAATTATTAATTTTAAAGTGAATTTGCTAGTATGTAATGTATCAGGAAAGTAACACATAGATAATTAAGGTAAATGTGCAGTTAGAGAATGGATTTTTGTTTGTTTGTATTATCACATTTGTTTACTTTGATGCTTGGTATATTTGCTTACATGTTGTAACAGACTTTGAATTCAGCACCAAAGTCAACTTTTAAGGAACTGACAACTATCATCTTCCATTTTAATGTTAGAATATATTTTTTCAGTCTGGCCTTGTTTACGATAGATATATCAAAGAAGGCATATGAATATCGTATATATTATATTCACATGTATAAATGTGTGTATGTATACACACATACGTTTGGTTGTTTTTTTTACTTGAAACACTGCCCTGCACATGTTTTCCCCGTGAAAAGGGTGAGACCCCAAACACATCAAATGAAATCACTTGATACATAAGCCCTTGCATACTCATTATGATGAGCATAGGGTGGAAACTAGCATGGAAATGAATAGAATAGAATAAAATAAGTTTTTATAGATAGGAGCTTATTATGTTGCTGAACATGACTGCATTGTAGGGGTTGTTACTTCTTTTACAAAATATTCTCCTTTAAAATGTACTTTCCTTGATGACTTTCATTATAGCTTCTCCCTTAAGCAGTGTTATCTAAAGACACCATGTTATTTGTTGGTCTTATCAGGGTGGATGTTCATGCCCAGAGAATGTACGTTAACTGCTTACTCATTGTATAGAGAGCAGTGCAACTGTTAGCAACCCAGTTTCTTTGAAGCTGAGCTATTAAAGTCGCTGTTGAGTAGAAAGACGTCTAGATCTAATTTAGATAAATTCTGTTGTTGTATTTCAGAGTTCTTTTGCAGTTGTTTGGTAAACAATGAAGGTTCTGTTGCTGAAGGATCCCAAAGACAAAGATTCAGGACCAGATCCGTATATTAAAGTGAGTAAACTTCAAATAAACAATTTTGTCGTTCAGCAAGATAGATTAATTTAATTGTTTCAAGTGAAAAAAAGTGCTTAAACAGCATTAGGAGTGCATGTCTGAAATTATGCTAAGAAAAAAGTATGCTAGAAAATTTGCTGTTACTGAAAAAATTATTTTAGTTATGGGGCATTTGTACTGAATTCACCGTTAAAGCTCTCAGCAAAGTACTGATATTAAAACAATTTCATTTTAATTAATACTGATTATGGTCATATGGATAGAATTAAGATTACAAAAAATGTTAGTAGTCTTGCTGGGAATGTAATGTGAAAAAGAGGTTGTGGTCCTTTCTGCTATTGCCTTTAGTCATGTGGGTAGGTCTTGCTTGTAAGAGCATTTCTATTGACTTAAAAGAATTAGAGAAATGTACAAGAATATTTGCAGGACTAGGTGATTGTTTGTCACTTAGGGACTTCAGAGTTATGTGCTGGTGTATACTGTAACTATTCAGTAGCTATGTAGGAGGCCTCAGTTTCACAGCTGTTTGTTTAGTATTATGTTGTAATACTTAATAACTAACAAAACCAGATTCACTAGTAAAAGGAAGTAAGATGCCTTTGTATTTTACTTAAGTAAAAAGAAATATTTGTGCTTAGTCAATTCTTTGAAAAAGAAAATACTGTTTGAAATCTATTTCAAGATCTGTAAACCTTTTTTTTGGTAGGAATTAGGATTATATGGATTTGAAGCAACTTTGATTCCAGTTTTGTCATTTGAATTCATATCTCTTGAAAGCTTATTTGAAAAGGTAGGTTTTAAATTATTTCAGTTGTCTTATTTTCAACAAAATTTAGGCCATGGTTCCTAAGATGCCATGTCTTATCTTGATTTAATAATGCCCTCTGTGGTACCTTTTTTTGTGTTTCCACACACACAGTTGTATACAACACAATACAGTATTGTATACAACATCAAGTATGTTGACCATATTTGTTGAAGAATTAAGTTGGTCAGATAGAAATCTCGTTTAGGGTGATGGAGCATAGGTAGTCATAGGTATTGGGGCATTTAGTCACAACAAAAAATGAGAAGACTGTAGCGACAACTAAAGGTTACCTGAGGTTCACCCTTACGTTGTACTGAAATAGTGTACTGCACCTCCTAGTTACATGGCGTAAAATTGCATAATCAGTGTTTTCTTTCTACTCTTTCTTCAATGTATATATTTCATTTTAAAATGTTGAAAAGGTTTTCCAAGGAAGGTTCCCTTTATTGACAGTCTCCAACAGCACTGAACTTTGTTAGGTGTTTGAATGTATCCTGATCTTCATCTACAAGCGATCCAAGAACATTTTTCCTTTTTTTGTACTGATCTTTGAGAGCCCCTTAGCAATCTTAACTGTTCTTTGAGGGGGCAGGGGGCAAGCAGCTGTCTGGGTAGTACCCTCTGTGTTACTACTTGGAATAACAGTTCATTTCTCTTGTATGAATTTGTAAGTACCTCATATGTCGTTTGCCTATCCTTCCAGCTCATTTCAGTGATGGGAATCCTTGTCCATTCCTACAAATTCTCAGAATTAATATAATCTGTGCAAGTTTTGTTCTGAATTTGAGCTTTGTTATAAATTTCTCTTATAAATACTCTGGCTACTGATAGTAATGAAATATTTGCCCTTTTCGGTTTCAGACACTTACTGAAGCGGTTTTGTTATTCACAAGTTTATAAAGAATTGACCAACTTAATTTTGTAAATTTGTCTATTAATTTTTTAATTTACTTCTTAAATTTACTGTTTGTAAGTAGCTCTCTCATCCAGAATGTTATGGAGGCCTAGTTTTTACCAGTCCAAGAGCATTAGAAGCCATCAAGCTATGTTTAAAAGAGAATAGTAAAAATGAAGGTAAGTGCATATTTATATTCCTTAGTCTTTCTGTTTCAGTATTTTATGGAGTCTGTAATTTTATTTCACCCACCAGTAGGTGTTTGGAATATGCCTTTTTTTAAAAAGCTGTATATTATAGCTCTTTTGGCGTCATAAAGGCCTCGTGAAATTGAGCTTTTAAGGGGTTTCTGCACTTATGCTGTTGTTAGACATGAAAGAGCTTTTGGTGCAAATTACTAATTAGTGTGAGCTTTTTAAGGTGTGGTTATCTTTGCAAAAAGGAGTTGTAAACAAAAACTCATGCATGAGGAGTATTTTGCTGCAGTGCCTAGTTTTGCTTACTAACCACTTTCCTCCCTTAAAGAGAGGAGCATTTTGTAAAAACTGTCCACTGCTATTTCTGTGTAGACTTCATATGGAGTCTTACAGAAAAACAGATTTCTCTGTCTTGAATATAAAATTTTTCAAGTGAATTAAGCATTAGCTAAAAAGTACTGAAGACATGGTGATACATAAAAGCCAACAGATTAGTTGTAAGAATCCTGCAGAATGCCAAATAGAAATTACCACACCAATGATCTATCAAATCCTTGTAAATTCTTCTTAATTCCTACGCTAAGTGTAACTACTGGCTTTGGGTTTCTGCGTGCACTTAAATTGTATCATTACTTTATCTGCTCAATATTTTGGCTGTAGTCATACTAATCAATGTACAGTGAGTAAGGTTACACTCTTGAGAAAATACATGGTCAGCTCATTTTAGCATTTTCAACAGCAGAGGACTACATTTTAGGATTTTAGGTCAAATGTAGTATCTTACCTAGAATTCATCTGTAGTTCTGATTAGGAATTTGGGGAGTCTTTAGTTCCTATTTTGGTTCCTTTCAAAGGTAATAAATCTGTTTCCTTCTTTAGAATAGTTTCCTATGATTTATTTGTTTTTATTACTATTGTAGTTTCTATTTCTGGTTTTGTTTTTTTTTTTTCCCCCCAAGAATACTAGAAAGGAACTCAATGTCCTATGCTGTACTGTTTTAAGTCAAGATAGTAAAAGACTTAGTGTATCTATTTTTGACCTGTTAGGATTTCAGGCATAGGGATCAGGTAGCTGGATCCAAGAAGTGTAATCTATAAGATACAGCCTGAAGGAGGAAAACCACTTCCTAGTGATTTTATTTTGGTCTCTGGTAGATTTTATTTCTGAGCTGATAACTTATTTTTGGTGTATTTTTTAAAATAGAATCAGTTTCTATATTTTTCTTGTATAAGAAAGAGTTGTGTTATAGAGTACTGTAGTGCATGGATATAGATTTTTACCCTTTTATTTGTTGTCATAGAAGATTATATGTGGGTTTTTTGCCTAAGCCTTCAGCTTTAAATCACCAATTTGTATGTCTAAATCTCCCTTTGTACTATGTGCTGTTTTTTCCTATGAGTTTTGATGCTTTTTAAAATTCTTAATGCCAAAATATAAATTAACATTGCAAGTTGCATGTGATCTGGTATAGGGCAAGCATGCATTAAAAATGCTACTTAGCAAAAGCAGCTAAGAACTGTTTATTCAAATTAAGCTTTTAAAAACATGTTGTAGACTGCTGTTTACACAATGAAAAAAATACATTAAAAATTCATTTTGTACATCCAGATTTGCTGAAATATGTAGTGGAGTATTAGTTGTTATTATTATTACTTTGCTGTATTTGTAGATTAAACAGAAGTCCAAATACTCATTTAGCATTTGTATTTTGTTGCCACATGCTTAAATTTAATTTAATGTTTTTCAGCCTGGTCAAAATCTCTTAAACAAAGATGGAATACCAAACCAGCATACGTGGTAGGAAAAGCTACAGCTTGTCTAGGTAAGCTGGGGTTTAAAAAAAGAAATCTTGGGTAAATCTGTCTTGTAAAGTACATTTTTTTAAAATATTGGCTGCTATTCAAGGGTGCTTAGAAGAAAATATAGGGAAGTTTTATAAATGGATTATTTTGAAAACGGGTAATTTGTATACACATTAGAACTATATGTGCTTATTTCAGCTAAGGTTCTAGCTTCTGGTTTTTCATTACTTTTGTATTGTGATGGTAACTACTTTAAAAGTTTGGTCAAAAAGGAAAAAAAACCCTTTTGTTCTTAATTTGCATGTGGTTTGTTTAATTTGCTTTGGAAATTAAATTGGATGAAGGGGATTATAACATGGTTGTCTGAGACTGTACAAAGCGTGATGCACTGGCCCTTCACTCCCTCAGTGTTCCTGTGAGGCATTTGCCAAACAGAAGTCAGCAGCATACTTCCCATTGACTTCAGTGGGTCAGCTGCTTTATTCGTCTTGACATTGGTTTTAATTTGATGCAATACATATTTTATGTACATAACAAAAATGCCACGTAGATTTTAGTTTATGAAAGCCTTTCTTGTTGTAAAATTGCATTGTAGCTTTAGCTTCCACTGAACCACACAGGAAATATTATGAAAAGACTAGCATTTGAGAGTTTTAAGAGTCTTGATGGTTTTCTGCTTCTAGTACAACAATAGTTCAGATAAGTACTGGCTACCTCTGTAAAAAGCATATTTTTTCAGGCAGGCTGGTGACAACACTGAATCACCAACCGGTAACACCTAACAAGCATCTTGAATCAATCAAGTCCCAAATTAGTTAATTATCAGGAAATCATCTTAATTCTACTTACTGGCTTAAGAAATACCAGTGTTATACTCAGATTTTCTGATAGGATTTCAGCCTTCACTACAAAGAAGAGCAATGCGCTCATTGGGAAGCTACCTGCAACCATACCATGCCAAGAATTGCAGCCTATTCAGCGTAGTTGGGCAGTGCTTTCTGTTTCACCGCTTCAGGTAGGAGAGTTTAGAAACTCTTCAAAACAGCTTAGCTATCCCCAGAATTCTTTTGTACTTTGTCTTTCTAGAACCAAAATCAAATCTTTCATAGCATGTTACTACTTCAAATGCTCTGATTTTTTTCTTTTCGAAGAAGTACCTGTGAGTGTGGATCAAGTTGTGTCTCCCTTTTCAACCCATGTTTCTGTGATAATAAATCTGAATTGTTCTCATTGATGTAAATGTTTTTCTTTGCTGCTTTTGGTTGTAGTGGAAGAAATTGGTCTTATTCCACAAGGAGAAAAGTCTGGAAATGCTGAAAAATTAGCCGAATATATTTGCTCAAGTAAGTATCTAAAATCTTCTACTTAAGTTAAGCTAATGTACCTTCCGTTGTTTTGGAATTTCCTATAAATCAAGTGTACACTGAAGCGGAGAATTACTTACTGCATATATCTCTTCTATGCAGAACCCATGAATCAACTTCAGGTAACGCAGGTGATATCTTTAAAAGATGATAAAAAATACTTTGAAATATCTATGCAAAACACTAATTTACATGTAATCTCGTACTCTGTAATTGATTAATAATACTATATAACCCAGTAGACAAAGTATTTTTTTTTTGCTAAAAGATCAGAGCTGTAATGATCAGAAATTTAATCATAAGATATAAATGTCTGTGACTGTAGGTGTGCTGCTTGTCTGTGAACTTTGGGTGACCTGACTTTTCTTGCTTCAAACCATTTGATGCTGGGGATTTTTCACCATGCCATAGTTCCAAGCAGATAAAGGGAACTCCTTTCCTCAGAATGAACATGTGGTTTCAGAGGAATCTTTTTTTCAGCACCAAAGGAGTGTGGTTTTGAAGAAGTTGCAGAAAGGGTTAGTTAAAATGATAGTTTGTTTTGTTTAACCATTTTGTTATGGTTAAAGCTGTAATGCTGATCTGTTTGCTGCTTCTAAATGTATTATCAGATTGTTGGGTAATTTTTAAAAGTCTAGTTAGTCTACTGCCTTGGGTTTTTTTTACTGTAATTTGTTAAAATTTTCAATAGTAATAAGAAACATTTTTAGGCTTAGGGGCTCATTATTTTTTGAGTGGGTGGGTCAGTACAAGCTGTGAAAAAAGAGGCTGTGATTTTGTACAGCCTGGGATATAGGAGTTGGGTGAAGAATGTCACAAGCGGGAGCTGCCAGTGCGATGAGTTTGACCTTGGAGCTTGTGACACACGTGGTGGTGTTCCAGGGGATCCACAGCTGAGGTGCATGCTGCCTTCGAAGTGTCTGTCCGTCTGAGCATCAGCTGGGAGGAACAGTTATCAAAAGGAGTCAGCAAAATTAGTCCCCAGGCACGCTGAAACTCGGTAAAATAACCTCTGTACCAGGTGAAAATCGCACCTAAGGTTCAGTATCTCAGCAGCAACCCGTTAGGCGGCAGGTTCTCCTCTGTACTTCTACATGACCTGGGGCGCATCCCTGCTCACGTAAGAAAGCGGGGAGCCATGTAGTGGAGCCTCATGGTGAAATTGGAGGGTAGCTTTTGGCCTGATACCAAGGTATGTCCTTCGCTGAAGGACTGTCTGCCCCGAATTTAAAAGGGGGAACAGAAACCTTCATCTAGAGGCTCATGCAGTATCCACTAGTGGAACAGAGGATGACCGATGCTTTGAAAAGCCGTGTTAGTCAGTCAGTCAAGGTAAATAGTCTGCCTTTGGCTAACCCTAGGCAGAGAAACAAATGACAATGCAATTATTCTAGATGTTGGATGAATTATTGTATCTGCTGGTTTAAAAGCCCTACTGCTGACCACGCTTTACGAACTTGCTGAATAAGGTGCTAGGTGCTTCAGTAGTGGAAATGATGTCAAGAACCCTGACAAGTTATTTTTGGCTGTTAGGCACGTTAGATGTGAAAAAGAGTGTTGATTAGCAAAGTCTGCATAGTTGCAGAGATTTATAAGTAAAAGAAAAATTGATTTGAGCTGGCGAGTATTGTTTTTTATGGGCAGAGTGCTCTGTTATTCATTGGCAAATAAAATATTTTAACCACATGGAATATTTCATGATAAAAATCAGAGTTGCCAACAAAAAATTAAGTAATAAATTCTGAAAATTAAAAATGAAATTTTCAACACAAAAATGCCATAAATGAAGAATAACCCACATCTACTCTTCAACAGATATTTAAAAAGAAAGGCTGGTTTTAGCTGATTTTTTAGTGCTAGGAAATTTACTTCTGGTAATGAACTAATGTTTGCCAGTTTGCAGATGGAGGGGTTTTTTGAGAAGGAAGATGAGAAAACTACCTGTCTGTTTTGTTGCATGAATGTGAAAAAATCCTAGGATCAGGTCTAAAGAAAACAATGTATGTAGTACCAGGAGTGGAAAAATTCCTCGTTGGTGCACCTGTGACTGGCACAGTTACTGCATCCTAACAACTTCTTGGTTATTTTCTGAGTCCAGTCGAGGACCATCCTGGTTCTTCCTCCTCCCTTGGGAGCTGCTTGGATCACAGACCCTGTTACTTCTGACCATGTTTGATCCCATGGCTGTTTCCCTGCTTTGCCTGCACCCTTCTGCTGAGTTAGGAGCTGGCGGTCACAGAGGGAGCTGGGCAGGGAACAGCACTTTCTGGTGAGGGCAGAGAAATTCCAGAGCCGGCAGCAGCTTCTGGTGGCCACCACAGAAAGAGAGAACTGTGTGTTTACAGCCTTTTACATAGACTATCCTGAGGGCAGTTTCATCCCAGAACACCAGCAGGCTATTTAAATTAACACAATGCTGCAACATTTCCATTATCCTTGCAAAAATGACTGCCTTTGAATACCCTTCCGTTTCGATAACTGAACAGTGAATTTCAATCATTGGAGACTGTCTGTTGTTGATACGTATAATCATACTCAATGATTTATTGGATTTTGCATACTTATGTACTCTCAATTTATCAAGTGGTTTATAACAACCTCTGGAGTACAGATTAAATTACATCATGTTCTCTATTATGTATATATTTAATTTTGTTTATGCATAAAATCATAAGGAAATGAAAAGAATAGCTCTAAATTTTTTATATTATTAGAATTTATTGTCAGAGTAAAAATAAAATCTGAAGCAATGAAATTTCTTCTGGTATTCACCTTTTGTGCTGTGGTACCCACTTCAACTTAAGTGATTGGGAAAATAAAGGAATTTACTCCTTATCTAGCTAATTAGCTTTACTGTCTTTTCAAGGCAAGAATTTTTTCAGTTTTATTACAGTGTAACATTTGTGTTGGTTACAGAAGTAGGGGATACCATTAGGGCCAATGCTTGTTATTGTTCAGGCCTACTAAGGAATTTTTCTGTGCTTTGTAAACACAAGTCAAAAAGGATTAGTGTTTCTTTGCAGAGATCATACTGACATTTCAATTAACTGACATGAGCTGCAGGAGGATTAATGCTGAAATATTTAGGTTTTATCTTATTATTTTACAATCTCTTTTACATTCTGTCCCAAGTTCATTCTTCCTTCCTGTAATTTATTACAAGCATATCTATGGCTTCTAATAAAACTTCAGTGTGTATTTAGGACAGTCAGATATATTTGTGTTGACTCCTGCTAGGGTCTTTCCATTTGATTTTTACTGTGCTGTGCTCCCCCCCCCCCCTCCCCCCCAAGGCATCTCTGATGCTTACTGTTATAAACCAAGAATCTACTTACAGCACTTAAAAAAAAAAAAGCGTTTATTTTTCTAGTAGTCATCTATTAAACATTTGTATTAACATATCTGAAATAGTAATAAAAAAATGTGTTGAGGAACTCTCATTTATTTTGAAAGATGAATGCAAAGTTGTGTGCAGCTGCATAGAATTTAGTCTTGAAATTTTCTCTGTATTTGTTATTTATAGGAAAGGCAAACTCTGTGCAGAAAAAGTCTGCTGTTAAATTCCTATCCAAAAATTGAATTCTTCCTTGATTAAAATGCTCTTTATCTTTTGCAAAGTGTTAATATTCACTTTTATTAGATAAAATCTAGCAGTGAAAAACAATTAGTTTAAGCCCTAAACCCAGCAAATTATTGAGAATCTCATACAGTGCTATTTGCAGGTTTCAGATAGATTGAAACTTTTCAGCACAGTGTTTCTGTCCTCTTCTTTGTCTGCCTGAACATTCTCTTATATAAAGCGAGCTGTCATGTATTGAGTGGGACTAAGATTTTAAATATAAAATTGAGGAAGATTGTGTTTCTGAGGGGGAGGAGGAGATAACTTGCACAGTACTTGTTTTGCTTTGTAAAATGGCAAGAAGAATAGAAATGCAGTTTATCTTTTGTGAGATCTTTTTAGCCAATGTATTCATATTATAGTTATGGAATATTTTTTAATTTACATGCTAAGTAGCCTCTGTCTCCGAATTGTGGATGCAGTTGCACTGCAAATGTTCTCAGTTATCTTATGTCTGTGTCTGTGATGAAGCATGCAGCATTTACTGCAGTGTTCAACATCTGATACCTTTAAAATGTATTAAATGTATCATGTTTACTCTATTAAAAACATAAGTTAATTAAAGTTCTTGCTTGTGTATTTACAGGAGAGAAACCTAATTCCTCAGCTCTTCTTTTTCCTTGTGCAGCCCTGAAAAGAGAAGTACTTCCTACGGTACTTAGAGAAAAAGGTTGAACTTCCCTTGGAGCCTCATTTTAATTAGTCAGTTATGAGAAAAGTTGTATCTAGAGCTTGTGAACCAAATTTGAATAACTAAAAATTGAATTTGCTATTAAGTTGGCTAGAAGTTAGAGGATGGGAATAAAAACTGCGAGGTTGGATGGCTGCCCACAGCGCTGGGACTGAGCTGTAGCGTGACGTGAGCAAGGTTATTTGCCTTGTTCTTCACCTGCCTTCTCTTCTGTGGGATGGGAGGTAACTCCCAGAAACGCAGCAAGACTTGCAGTTTGCCAGGGTGCTTCGAGGTCCTCTAATTACAGATGCTTTAGTACATCTTGAAACTCTAGAAGTACCTTTTCTGTATCTTTTTAGCCTAAAATAGTACACTTAAGTGCAGTTAGTATGTTGAGAGTGTTTTTTTTGAAATAATAGAAATTTAAAGAAACCCTGTTTAATTATGAATGCATATCGTGATTCCAGGTATACCTCTGGAAAGCCTTACTGTTTATCAAACAACCCAACACACTGACCTGCAAGGATCTTTGAGCAGTTACTTCTCACAACAGGTATTGGACGCTGATGTAATTTGAGGGTTTTTTGAGGTATATGATAATACCTAGCAGAATGTACTCCCTTTTATCAACTGTCTGTAAATGGTAATTGTGGTGATACAGGAATGTCCTGCATGGGCTTCTTGTTTTGTTTCCTTGTTGACTACCATGAAAATCTTTTAGCAAAAGTTTCAGACAGAAAGCACAAGTCCCTCAGTTATTTCTTACGGTAATTGTAAAAAAGCCCAAAAGACACAAGGAAGAAGGAAAAAAAAAAACTTTTCACAGTTTGTCTAACTTTCAAAATACATGTATGTTTCAGAATTACTGGGAAATAACTGCATAAATAATTACATATTCAGTTTATTCCTTTGGGCCAGACAAGACTGCTTTTTAAGTAATACCATGTCAGAAATTACATTTAGCGAGGGTATTTATTGAACAGCTTTATTATTAATTTTTATTAGTGTAATTGAAATATCACTGGACATCTTTGCTATATACTACAAAGCAGAATCCAGTAGTAATCTGCCCTACATGGTTTCAGTGTTCCTTCTCTGATTATCCAATTTATGAATGTAGTATTCTCATTTTAAGTGTTAGAATTCCAAGTGGCATGCTGTTGACCAGTGTATTGAGATATATTTGCTAGAATTATCAATGTTTTTCTCTTTTTAAAACCCTCTAGTAAATGTCATTAATCAAGGATCAGTGCATAATAAAAGATTTGAAGGTACTAATAATGGCTTTTATTTTTTCAAGACTGGCTTTCTGAATTTTCCATTTATAGGAGCGTACATGATATCTAGGATTAATTTTATTCAAAATGCAGGCCTGCCTTCTTACAGAAACTTAGCCTTCTTGAGCGTGTTGCACCTCTTTTTAGAATCTGTGCATTAATGCCTTGTTAAATTACATACTGATTTTAAAGCTCTTCTTCAAGAGGTCCTAAAAGGTTATGGTGTGGGTAGTCTAACCAATACACTGTAGTATCTCCTGGTGTTCCCCGGTGGATATTGCAGTTCTGAACCCCCCAGTATTTGGTTTATAGCAGTTACAAAAGTGAGTCAGTAGTGCATATGCATTTTGTAACTGTCTGAACTCTTTTTATGGAACTCCCTGCTTGCCGCAATTAGATGTTAGTTTTGGTGTAAAGCTGTTAAACTGTGTTTCTCATGCGCTTTTTAGTTGTTCTTAACTGATGATATCGTGGTTATATATTTAGTGCGTGGAGAGCTGACATAAAACGACAAGTGTTTAGCGCTTGGTGAGACAATGAACAGCACTGTGTTAAACTGTCACTCTGGCCCCCACGAGCTGAGGCTAGCTTCCAAGTCAGGCACTATAAAATAACAACAGATGTAGTTTGAGTGGAACTAGCGTATCTTTCTTGTCAGACAGAAAATCATGATAAAGGAGGCATGTGCTTTGGGTCTGCACCTCAAGAGCTTGGGCCCTTCGCTCCAGGCAGAATTTCACGGTTTTCTTTTGGCTACAGAAGGTTTCTGCTGCTATCTTCAGGCAGGCTTATTCTGAGAGAGAGCCCTTCCAGGGGTCTGCAGTTTTAAGGCAACACCTCATCTTTGCCAGAGCTTCTCAGGGCGGGCAGAACTTAGGGTAAACCACATGAGCTAGGGAACAGAGAATATGTGCAGAACTGAGATAGATGAGAATGGATTTAGGGAAATAGCTTGCTGAGTTTTCTTGCTGAACAGGAAAATAAGTACGGCTGCAGAACACTTTCAGTACATTTATCAGCAAGTGCTTGTTTGACAAAGTGTTTGTTTCAAGTCACACCTGAATTTCAGCATTTTGTGGTATGGCAGGCTGTCTGCACCACAGGAAACCCTTTCTGTTGGCTAACTGCTGTTCCTCATCAATAAAAACACTTCATGTCCATATAGAGACAGTTGAAAGGATTTATGTGAATGTGTACTGATACGCTGCTGGAATAGTGAGTAGTACATGCCAACCTATGGTTACTTTTACTCAGGGATTTCCAGCAAGCATCGTGTTCTTCAGTCCATCTGGTGTCAAATTTTGCCTCCAGCACATTCAGAAGCTTTCGGGGGATTTAATCAACCATATCAAGGTATCTTCCCTTTTAAAAGGGGTGAAATACAATAGGGAGTAATTTTGGGGTGGGCAAATGAGAGATAGGAAAGCTGTTAAACCCTTTACAAACCTTCATTTTCTCTTTTGTTTGTATTTATTTCTCTGAAAAAAACAGATTATAGCACATACATAGATAGCAAATACAAATGTTGTTATATAGCTGAGAACCTTTTAAAAAAAAAAAGAAAAAAAAGAAAAAGTAATTGTTTTGACCTAGAATTTTTTTCCCTAACTAACTTGCCCAGTCTCCACTGGGTATAGGCTTTTTTGTCTGTTAGTGATGTGAAGGTGTGAATAGTTCTTGCTTGAATCGGGCTGAGGCATATTAAAATTCCTCTCACTTTTCCTGTTTTGTGGGACTAAGAGCTTTAAATGTTTATAATGGCAAGATAAATAATAATCTTCCCTAAGTAAATTCTAAGGAGGTCAATTGATAGGCGGTTTTTAATGCTGAAAATCTTCAACCTGAAATGGCTAGTACAGTTTAGTAAGCTCAGCCATGCAAGTTGATACACTGACAATGTCAGCAAAGAAGGAAGGATATGTGCCTAAGTAAGGAGTAAGAGTTGGTGCTGTACCTCACTACGCTATGGTAACTGTAAATAATGTCATTTCAGTTTGCTGCTATCGGTCCAACAACTGCAGAAGCCATGGAAGCAGCAGGAATCCCAGTTAGCTGTACTGCAGAGAGTCCGACTCCCAAAGACCTCGCTGCTGGGATCCAAAAAGCACTTCACTTACAGAACTGCTGTTTAGCTAAATGAGAGCACAGCATGCGTTCGAAGATGAATATGGTGCTGTAGAAGGCTTTTCCATTTTGCAGACCTGTTGTCCTGCAAGGAAGTATTTTTCAGGACTATGCGACACTGTCTTTGTCAGGGCCTGGTGTGAGAAGCTTGCGTCTAAATGTCTAAGAAATCTCGAATTTGTCCAGCATATTCTAAAGCATCTAGCTATTTCCCTTTTTCTCATGTGTGCAGTGTAAATATTTTATGTGGGCATTCCTTGAAAACTAGTTGTGAGAGGCTAATCTGCATCATAGTAGTATACTGAAATAAATGTGTCACCTCAGGTATCTCCTAGCACAGGTAAGGATTTCACTTCTCTGTACAGTCAGTTTTACACGTACATCTTCTTTTTCTTTTGTAGAAGAAAAGCATACTCACAGTGAAGTATTTTCTGTTGTAAAGCTTACTTGTTCATTGTTCTGCTTTTCAAACATTTATATGAAAATGATGATTGTAGATTCTCAGTGGAATAGGACAACCCTTGAAGTGAAGTTGCACTGCGTGGAGCTAATAGCAGGTCAGCTGTTGCCACTCAATATCCTTAGAGTAAGTAAGTACAGTAAGTAAGTAAGTACAGGGTCTTAAAAAATTAGAGCTTGGTTTCTGTTTCTCTAGTGAAGGATGATTTATTAAGAGAGAAATAAACTGGCTTATCATCATTAATAATGGTGTTAGAGTTGTCTGTTTTGGATGTGGTTTATGCTTTAATTGTTTATCTGTGAAAGGAGAAAAAGTAATCCTATTTAGTGCTAATGCTAAGAAATTCGTAGAAGATTTAAATCATAATATACTCAATTATAATCCTCATGAAAGTCATTCATGTTGTTAGTATAGTGCTGAGGTTCATAGAATAACAGAGAAATCCTCATTTGCTGTAGGTTTCTATTAGCTTAATTCTGAGTATATGACGTGAATTTCCAATTAGGTAAGATGCTCCGTACCTAGAATAAGAACCCAATTATGTTAATATAAACTGAAGTAATTTCAAATTGTGTATGTGGTTTCATCAGTCAGACTGGGCACAATAAGACAACCATTTTGCTTTATAAAACAGTTCAGTTTCTTGAGATGAAATAGAGTCTCAGAAGTATACTAATTTCTGCAAGATAATGTTGAACAGTGGGAGGAATACTTCATTAAAGAAGAACATCCTCTAGGATACTAGAATCGCTGTGGTAACTGGATGTAGCTGCAGGATGGTGTAGACATGCCCCGGGGAAAGAAGGAAGAGAATGGTTATGCAGCAGTTGTTGACTTTGCTCCCCCCTTTTTTCTTTTTTTTTTTTTTTTTTTTTTAAGATGAGTGAAGCTAAGCTGTTGAACTTTCAGATTTAGCTGGGTAGTGTCATTATAACAAGGAGCGTGCAGTACTGCTCATCTCTTCATTCAAAAATAAATCCACAGCAGAGTGAGGATTTGGAAGTCTGTCCCACTCCCCTGCAGTCCCCTGCACTCACATCTCCAGCACCTGACATCACAGAGGGCAGCTGGGAGACGTTTTGTGGGAGTCGGTGCCCTGGGGAAGAGGAAGAAGGGGAGACGTGGCCAAGAGGAGAGGGTGAGAACCGGAAACAAGCCAATCCTAGGCTTGCGCTCCCTTGCACTATATGGCAAATTCTTTTGCTAGCATAAGTTACATCTAGTTGTTTGCCTCCCTCATCAGCCCAGGCCTATTTCTACATGTCTTTCCAGCAGAAACTATCAGTAGCCATCATTGCCGAGTAACGTACTCATCACATTTAATGGAACAATGTAAAACCAAGACTGCAAAGGGCTGTAGTAGGAAATCGGGTCGCCTTGCTTCTGCCACTTCAGACAGATGGCGTGCTCCTTCTTGACCGGTGGCAAACAGAAGATAACCCGGAGGGCTTGACCTGCAGTAGAAGAGGTTAACCTGACTGAGGTGTAGCTGGCACTTGCTGTGGGATGTGGAGGCCACACGAGCAGTTCCTGGGACTTGATACCATCTCTGAATCTGAAATTCAGACATACTGTTTCTCAGTGAAAAACACCAGCTTGAAAAAACACTGGTTTGAGTATACCAGCTCTATACCTGGGTTCACAGTAGTATGCAGTAACGTTATTTCAGTAAAAAGAGAAAAGGGAGTAGAATTGCAGCAGTTGAACGGGTTTTTATCCCTTTCCAACCAGATCAGCTATGTAGAGGCCTGGCTTGGCTTTATCCAAGGAACCCTACCTACCACAGCTGAAACCACCATTCCCAGATCACCAATGCTACTGATTTCTCCCCAGGTTGGGGCTGGGGAATTCATCCCTGTGGAAGATCCAGGTGATAGTTATTTTACCCACTACCACCCTGCCTTTAGAGCACTGCGGGAGCCTCTTCCCCGCACACAAATGCCGCTCTAAGGAACAGACCACGCTCCCAGCTGCTGCCTTTGCAATGCTGAGTCTGCCTGAGTAATTAAGAAGCAGGAAATGTTTTCCTGCAGAGGATGAGTCTTACCCAAGCGCTGCAGCATTCATAAACCAGGGAGGGCTTAAGACTTTTATTAGGAAGTAATTTGCCAGGTTACAGACCTGATCTATTCTCTGCATGTGACTCAGTGAGGTACTGTAAAATATTACTTCCATTTTGTTACAAGGGAGCAAGAAGAGGTTACACAACTTCCCCACAACCACAGGAACAGGCAATTACTGGTTCTCGGGGCTTATGCTGAGGGTCCTCTCGTCAATTGGCTGACAGTCGTGGGCCTGCAGAAGCACACAGAGGTATCGATGCTAGCAGCTGCTTCTGAAGTCAGCAGGATAGGGGAAGGTGTAAATGCTGTTTTTCTTCTACTTTCTACAGCACTCATTTTGGTTTGGGGTTTGGGTTTTGGTTTGTTTTTTTTTTAAATTACAGAAAAACCTACTTCCCCTACAACCCCCACCCCTTTCCATTCTCTTTTGTATTGGGTTTGTGTGGCACGGTTTTGGTAACGGGGGCTACAGGGGTGGCTGCTGTGAGAAGGTGCTGGAAGCTTCCCCCGTGTCCGACAGAGCCAATGCCAGCCGGCTCCGAGACGGACCCACCGCTGGCCAAGGCTGAGCCCATCAGCGACAGTGG
>JAVJGH010000091.1:39473569-39492694 GCA_035590175.1 Aviceda leuphotes | reverse complement strand
CCTTCAGCTGCACAGTGCGCTTGAGCACAAATTCGCATCAGTCTTCCCGTGTTGCACAGCAGCAGAGCAGCATTGGTTGCATCATCAATTGACTCAAAATTCTGAATTCCTTCTTCAAAGCAAGAGAAGCTTTTCTTCCAGAGTTGCTGCTCTGTCGTCGATACATTTTTACTCACTAGGGTTAAGACACAAGGCTCATCACCTCATTCAAATTGTTGAAAGATACAGAACAAACATTTCCATTATGTTCTTTTTCTCGTTTTAGAGTTTAAGGATGGTAAATGATTCTGAAGACCCAATTCACGGAAAATACTCTTAAGAAAACCTCAAACATGAAAAGCTTAATACCTAAAGTGCACCATTACACATACTATACTTTCAAAAGAATTGTGATAAAATGACAGACAAAAACCAGGGGAAATGAAAGGGATAAACATAGCTGGTGTTTTTTTTCCTCCACGGTAATATTCAGGGTATTGCAGTTACTTCTATAAACATACAGTACGAAACAAGTAAAAAGTCACTTTTACAGGCAAGTGACATTCAGTATTTGAGCTTTGACTTCAACTAAATAGCAGTTCTGCAAAACCACGGAGATTATGAAAAATTACAAAATTAAAAGTCCAACCCAAAATCCTTCAAATATTAATTGGCCAAAGGTCACAGAAAAAAGCCAGTATTTGGGAGACTGGAGCTGTGAACCACCAACATCTAATTTGTTCTAGTTCATACAAAACTCTTACTTGTTGTCCTGGTTTTGGCTGGGATAGAATTAGTTTTCCTTCTAGTAGCTCGTATAGCGTTATGTCTTTGATTCAGTATGAGAAGAATGCTGATAACAAACTGATGTTTTCAGTTGCTGCTGAACAGTGTTTATACCAAGTCAAGGATTTTTCAGCTTCTCGTGCCCAGCCAGCAAGAAGGCTGGGGGGCGCAAGAAGTTGGGAGAGGACACAGCCAGGACAGCTGACCCAAACTGGCCAAAGGGGTATTCCATACCATGTGATGTCATGCCCAGTATATAAACTGGGGGGAGTTGGCCTGGGGGACAGATTGCTCCTGGGGAACTAACTGGGCATGGGTCAGCGAGTGGTGAGCAATTGCATTGTGCATCACTTGTTTTGTATATTCCAATTATTTTACTATTATAATTTTATTTTTGTTGTTATTTTTTTCCTTTCTGTTCTATTAAACTGTTCTTATCTCAACCCACGAGTTTTGTTGGTTTTGGGGTTTTTTTTTCCCCCAATTCTCTCCCCCATCCCACTGGGTGCTGGGGGCAAAGTCAGTGAGCGGCTGCGTGGTGCTTAGCTGCTGGCTGGGGTTAAACCATGACACTTGTAGACAAGACAAAAAAACCCAAACACAACAACACAAAACCCAAACAAACAGAAAGAAAAACAAAACAAAAAAACCGACCAAGAAAACCCAAAAGCAAAGCCTCCAAGGATTTACTTACCAAAAAAAATGTATAGACTGACTTCACTGAAACTATTCTTATGTTTAAATTAAGCTTACGCTTGCTCATGCTGGGCTGAAGCGAACACATCAAGAATGCAATGTGCCCTCCCTTCTGTAACCGATTTGGTTTAAAGTTTCCATCATGTTTTTTGAGGGCATTCTACATACTTCAAAAGAATTTCTCCAAAGCTATAGAGTCCACTATTCAGTTTAGGCTCAATTAAGTACAATGTACAAACCACAGTAAATCTATTGTAGACAAATATTTACAATGGACATTAAAGTTACATAACATCAAATTACAGAAAAGTATTTACTACTAAGTTCTTTAAATGTCTTCTTTCTAATCAGAAATACTCAAGATTTCTCACACTATTAGTGAACATGATCATTATTGTCGCTCCATGAAATAGCAAGAAGTGGAAAAAAGAATACTTGCCCAGTCTCTCAGTCTGCACTGCAGCAGCCTGGTTCATGTAAAACACTCCAATCTCGTTCCTGATATTGCCCATCCTCTTTAGTACCTGTATATGCTGCTCTGGATTTTGGTTTTTTAGATTACTGAAAAGTAAAATTTCATAAGCTGCTTCATAACATTTACAGCTGACAGAAAGTTGGCATTCCAAGTCCGTAGACAAATCTGTAGCCCAGGCAAACACTAGAAAACAAAATGCAAAGCCTGCATGTCAAACAGTATTTCCAAACAAACTTAAATCTGTGATAGTCTAGAGGAAAATGCCAAAAAAGATGACCAAGTATAACAGCCATGTCAGAATAATCCCACAATTTCTGCAGATAAGTAAAATTTACCCATTACTTAAACAATGCCTTCCGTTATTTTACAGCTTCAGGCATGTCATACAATATCTTGACAACCTCCTTATGTATGACAGGCACAATAAGCTTTCTCTGAAGAAAACAGAACTGAAGCTTAATAAACCCTCCTCCAGAAATGTTACTAGTGCATGGTTTTGAGGAAGCACAATGAAATTATTTATGTCTGTCACATAACCGCATTATGGCACTTATCTTGTATCAGTATCATACCTTGGCACCTGGATTCTCTATGAAGACTGTGTAATATTTCCTGATCTTCTTTTGTCTGGTAATTATACTCTTCAAGATATGCAGCTCTGTTGTTTGCATTTTGAGCAAGCATTAATTGGATATCTCCACAAAGGGTTAAACACTGACAAAGAAATACTAACACTTCAGGAAGCATGCTGGCGCAGAGACAACAGTAGGTATCTATTAGAAAAAAAATTCCATGGATGAGGGAGCAGGAAAGTAAAGAATTAAACATCAAAAGGTTTCACATAGACTGACAATATAATCAGGTTTTATGTAACCTGTCACACTTACTCTCTGTATGCAAACAACACATGTTCTTCTAAGAAGAACTAACCTATTTTAAAGTCATAGTTGCTCTACACAGCTGACAGTTTGAAAAGAGCAGCTATGTTGACCAAGATGAGCAGTGAATCTGGTCATTATAAAATGCTAATCTTAGATTTGACTGAAGAAAAACCGACTTTCTACAGATTAACTCAAATGAGATATAGCATGAAAAATTAAATTCCACAAGGTACAGTTTAAGCTCGATTCTCAAGTCTTTAAAAGACTGAAACCTGAAGAATGCTCTGAGTTATTGATAAGCATATTGATGCTTTGTGTTAAGATCAAGCGCTCTTGCTTTATAAGCCTCCTCCTGCCCTAAGCCCTGCAAATACTGAAGCAAAGTAGCAGCACTACAGTACAAGGCTAACGGCATTTTCTGATTAGTTATTAGAATATTACTACCATAATGAGAAACAGCCTGATTTTCCTTCCTTCATTTCCCTCAGTAATACTTGAAGATGTATTTCATTTTAGAGGAGTATCCAATTCGGCTGATGAACAAGTTTGGTATTTCTGAGTCAGGAATATATTTAAATGAAATGGGAACCACCAGGCATTTCCAGGGAAAAAACATCTGCTTGCAGCAATAGCACTTAGACCACAGAATACTGTCTTGGTCTTGGCACCAGGACTGACTCTCTCAGCTTCAAATGCTCTGAAGCTCCAAATCTGCACTCTAAGTTTCCCAATCTGTCAAAACAGGAGCACCTTTCTACCAGCGACAGGAGTTATCCTTACCACAGACTTCCCTGGTGAATAATGAGCTAGATGCTTAGTTTAACTAAACATACAGTTGTCAGACTTGTCACTGCATGCCACTAGGATAAATCATGCCCAAGAGAAGTATTTGATATCATGAAAGGTTTATACAGGCAATGGTACAGATGACAAACACATTCTAGCAACTTACCATGGCACTGTAAAGCCAGCTTGATGTATCGTAATGCTCTCCCATATTTCTGTAGAATCATAGCAGCATCAGATAGGACATAATAAGCCTTTGATGACTTCAGAATGAGTTGGAGTTTCATTTTATATTGCCACGATCCGGGAATCATTCCTGACTGACTGCAATGCTTACCCTTCTGAAATGAGCCCACTGTAACATGAACAGAACCTCATCAGTAAATCTCATCTCCATAACATATGACAGAGGTTGGACACAAATTCATCAGCATACAGACAGAATGTAAAGTGCCTTATTACAGCTCTGCACAAGTAGAGTTATGCCAACTTGTCTGCCACTACATTTTTCATCTGCAAAATGGACCCAATACTTGGAACTTTTCCACGTATTCCACCTGATAGTGGGATGCTCGAATACAGTAAGCACAGTGACTGCAGCTAACTTCTCACACTTTAAACGGCCACTGCACCTGCATTTCAAAAACTAAGACTATTCCGTTAGGCAGCAGTAGAAAAGAACAGGAAAGCCACCGGCATAGTTTGTCATGTTCTCCACCAAATCCTTAGGATATATGCTCTGCTTCTGTATGAACAGTCTCAAACCAAGAAAGACTCCATTTGTGGGTTTAGCCTCCAGCACAGGAGGAACTGGATAACCTGGTCCTTCCCACAAGGAAAACCAATGTCTGCCTCACACTCATTTCAAGACATCCTCAGCATGAGATTATGAAGGTTTCTTATTCAATGCTGCAGCAGTTATGGAACCAGAAAGAACAGGCCACTGAGTTTAAGTGTACCAAAGGACAGAATTTTGTCCTGACAGTATTTGCACACAGAAATTAATCTCTTGCTTACAGGTGGACCTACAAGGCCTGACTTGCAAGTCCACCATCTTTAGTAAGTTATATAAGAACTGCATGTTTACATTAGGACAAAGACAAATCTAATACAGTAACATCTCATGCAGCTGAAGACACAGAATGCACATATACTGTATCTGTATACTAATCAGAAGTAGTTCTCTTCAAGAATTAAGAGCACTTATCCTTTCTGTAAACATACACATGTAGCAGAGAAACTACATAATTTGCATCACAGGAAACAAACCAACCCACATAGTGGAGAAACAAAAGTCTCTTGCTTCTGTTTGAACTATTTTTCTTTAGGTTGAATTCAATCCTTACGACCTAAGCAAGTAGCACCATTGCTACTTCAGGGAAGAACTCCAGCACAGCTCCAGAAATCAACCAAAGTACTTTTTTCTGATCTGTGCTATATCTCCTACATCCCCCAGGAAACACTTGTTTCTAAACAGAAGAAGTTAACATGTGGACATTCTCTTTGCCAGCTGTCAAGCAGCTGCAATATGCCATCAGTTCCAAATTGCAAAAGCAGAAGACAAGAGCCTGGCTGCAGGAGAGCTGAAATAAGCACACTCTTCTTGCTGAGCTGACCTAGGTAAAATTTCTCAGTAGGTCTCGGTAAAAATTAGTCTCACAGTCCATATTAACAGTACCGTGCAGAATTTACGTAAGCTTAACATAACGTAACTTTCTGATGGAGGTGTTCAATTCAGTGGTCACATATCTGATAAAAACTAAGAAAGTATGCATACATCTCCAGGTCACTGACATTCAAGAGAATCATAAAATTGGAAGTGAAACATGAGAACACTTAAATGAATAACTCGGAACTGAACTTGCTTACTACTTAGAGATTTTCAAAGGGGGAAGGGAGGAAAAAAGAAAGAATAAAGAATTGCAGAAATAAGAAATTTAAGTCTTGCATTCTGAGTTATGCTTATAGGGCTTCTCGCCCTGTAGAGAACTCTACTACCTTCAGAAGAGTCTATGGCACTCCATAGAAAAATAAAATACAGACTATAGTCTGAAACTTCTAGAGTTTGAGTATTTAAGCAAACAAAACATCTTTTATTTCCTGCTTCCTTCCACAATTATAGAGGTACAAGAAAGAAAACAAAATCCTAGTTAATATTTTACATGCAGTTCAGCAGCAAGCATAATGTAGCAGAAAAAAACGCCAGAAGCAAGAAGTTCTTCCACAAAACTTACAAGTCACAAAAAAAGAATGAAGACTGTTTTAAAAAACAACCCACACAACTTACAGGGCTCCACATACTAGATTCCAAAATACTAAGCCTTACGGAAGTCATCTGCAAGCCATATCTAAATACAGTCCAGTAAAATTATGTGTTTACTAATAAAGGATGCTTTGATATGCAGAAATATCCCAAATGAGATATTCTTTTCATATTTAAAAAGGAACAAACTGTTCTCCAATTTTCAGTATACTGCTTTTGCTTATGCGATAGTGTAATTAGTGACTTCTAAGTACACTGTTTTGACAATCAAAATAAAGTAGCAGTGTGTGTTGGCACTGGAAATGTCTTATTTGCACAACAATACAACTTACTTTTGTCTAAAAATAATGCCATCTGTTTTTCCAGACACTCGGGACCACCACTGGTGGATTCATCTTCATATTTCAATGGGATTGGTGTGCTGGGGTCAGCTGCAGGAAGGTCACCCTCTTTTTTAACACTGCTGTCAACAGACTTCAAGCCCTGCAAGAAGGAACCACTTAATTTCCCCTGAAACCAATATCTAGCAAATACAGAATACATCAAGAATTGGGTACTAGGTGAAACATCATTAGAAAGTTGATGGTAAATTTACCTCCAGGACATAGTTGAGCACTAGCCTGCAGCGCTCCTCGGTGCCATGGCAGACAGGAAATGCACAGCTAGGCTTCATTGAGGGGGCAGCAGGGAAGGAATAAGAAGAAAATAAATGTTCAACACATGAAACATCAAAATTACTGGCTAGAAGATCCAAATGAGAGACAACATTAAGAAAACCTGTTAAGGTAACTGAACTCCACACTATGAAGTGTCACAGTATTTCTTTCCTTTATCTCAGCAAGCACTTCATATACCTGGTCATCTACACTTGGTCTCTCCTGGTAATCCCAAAGACAATGCAAAGAAAAGAAGAGGTGAGATGATGCTATTCCATAACGGCAACTACAAAAGCATCCACAGATGGTCTGTGATGCAGACCCAGGAAGACAAGCAGATTCAATACTGTACAGAAACCACTTCCTCAGCCTATACATCAAAGTTGCACTTTAATCGCCTTTGAGCAACTTAATGCCTTGGGTTTGAGTTTGGGGGGTTTGGGGGCAGAGAGAGGGGTGTGGGTGATGTATTTTTGTTTTCTTCTGGGATAGAGTAGAAGGGGGAGAAGAAAAGAGAAATTGAGTGCTTCTGCACCTGTACAAGTTGTCGTATTTTCAGCTGATGGACCTTGAAGTGTTAAAAATTAAGACAGCAACAAGAGTTACAATTAAATTATTTTTTTTAGGAAATCTTGTTCTTTGCTACTCAGCACAGACATCAGAAAAAAGGTTTAGCTTTTCACCAATGAGAGTCATTTCGTAATCATATCCCTATGTAGGTAAGACAAGCAAAACACCAGAACAGAAGTAAAAATTCTATGAACAGTTTCCTCACTCATCTTCCCAGTTTCTCATATTCCTCTATTTTGTTTCCATAATAACGCACAGAAAGTGCAATGAAGGTAGCAGTAGTACACTTCTGATGATTTGTTTATGAAGCACACGTATGTCAAAGAAGTTTCAGATACGCTTATGGTTATGCACCCCGCTGTCCCCTTAGACACAATATACACACATGTGCAGAGTAAAGTTCCATCTCTCTTTTATAATTAACTATAACCAAAACTTCAAGGAATCAAATTGCTGTATTCTGACTAGTTACAATGGAAAGACAAATCAAAGAGGGAAATCAAAGACTAACTCTGTGGACATAAAGTAGCTGATGCTCCCAGAAAAAAAAAACCCAATCATTAATATTGCTCCAGGAAAAAAAAATACTAAAATAACCTAGGTATCCACACAAACTTGTGGTCATCTACAGCTCTTACACATGGCCACAGTTGGCAATATTTTCTCTGCTGCAGTGACAGGAACAGTTTTTCTGTAGCCAGCTATGCAGCAACATACCACAACAGACATGTGCAAGGTGGCAGAGGAAAATCACATTAAACCTGATACACTGTAAAATTCAAAGACCTCAAATTTTATGAACAGCTCATGAAAAGTTTCCTTCCCCACTGCCTCATGCTTCAGTTAACCTGAAGACAAAACTAACAGGTAACTGAATTTCAGTTAACAAACCTTGCTACATGAACTGAGTCTTTCAAGAAACCCTTAAAAATCCACAACTTCACTTACACGTATTCGATGAACAGACTTGTATTTTTCTGGTACTGATAACTCTCCAACAGATTTGATTATAGCCACTGCTTTATTGTCATCTGGTGGATCAGAACTGTTACTGTAAGAACCATTTTCATCACTGTCTGGCATTTCTTCCTCTTCCTCGCTATAACTTTCATCAGAATTTCCATTTATAGGGAAGTCTGTACTGTCTTCTTTTTTAGGTTCATCCAACTGAAAAAGCTCTGATAACATGTAGTTTGCTGAAGCAATAATCTTTTCAAATAAGAGAAAAAAAATAGTCATTTATTTTCAAGTTAAATTTTTCTTTTGAGAGGCAGCAGCAATATAATTTGTCTTAGAATAAGGAGTAAACAGTACATGCAAGTAGATATTTGATAAGCTGTAAATACAGCCTGCACACACACACACACACACTGTATGACTGTATGTTTTAGCACTGAATTTTTAACAATATTTAAGGAACAAATCACTGCAGACAGTATGTTGTCAACTATCTCTATATGTGTGTGGAGCCCCTGCAACCAAGCTTGCCCACACTTGCTTTCACCTCCCACCTTACAAGGTCTTCATCTCCCGTTTTGCAAGTGAGGGCATAAAGGTAACATTGGGAATACACACACCTTGGCCCAAGACAGCTTTGGGTTTTTCCTTTAAAAGAAAAATAAATAAATAAGGGCAGCTCTTGATCACCCTATTTACTTCTTTTGAACGCCACCCTAAAAAGCTCCTTGTTTATTCGCATCTTTTGAGTTTTACAGATTCTCTCAAACTGCAGCTATGCTGCCTTCCAGAGAAGCTTTTACCTTCTCCACTTCTGTTCTAATTCAGGCAAGAAAAGTAAAATATGCAAAAGAAAAAAAATACAGCAGCTATCTTCTTAGCTGACGGTAAGTGGGTATCTACCCTTTCCTTCTCTGGACTGCTGTTGCATGGAGAAAAATGAGGAAGTAATAAAAGCTACGCTCTGGCAGGACTAAGCATTCAGGGGTCTGTATTTCATTCCTTCCAGTTTCTTCAGTTTATTCCTGTATGTACTTTAATACTATACACTGCTGGAGTTCCAAAATACATTGATGAATGAGGAGATATTAGCATTTAAAAGCTATCCTCTAGCAACAGCAACATCCCCAGTACTAAAAATTTAGAGCATCAATTTCAACTTCTTAAAAGAGAAAAAAAAAAAAACCAAACAAGCCACCCAAACTGACAACCTAATAAGTAAGAGATTCAAATTGAAACTCAAAAGGTCAAACAGGACACCAGGACACAAACACCATATACTTGTAGAGGTAATTGTAGCTTGCTTTTTATAGTGAGGAAAGAAATAAAACTCTACAGTAAGTCAGGGGAAATATAACACACACTGGTTATAGCCTAAAACAAGCAACATTCCCCCCTGCTTCAGTTCAGTTTTATACAGAAATAAAAAGCCTTGAGGCAAGATGTACCAAAGTTCAGCCTCATCTCTTGCCTAACCGTACTACACAGTCCTGTACATGTTGCTCCGTAACCTCCCCTCCTTCCACTCAAATGAGAAGGAACACGAACACCTGGAAGCCAACCTGGACCAGTATCAGACTGCTCCCCAGAACACTTCAACACTCGCATCAAACACTAAGACAGCAGGATGAGAAATATGTTTACACACTATAGGCACACATACGTACACTTTTTCCTTCTAACTTCAAGAGCAGAAGTGCTTTGAGAAAAGGTTATTTTGGAACCATAAACACACATAACAATTAAACCGGTAAGAACAATACAATAATAACCCTTACAATAAATGTTAAACCCTTTTCCTTCTACCTCAAGTTTACTTGAAGACTGAACTCTTGCTCAAACAGTTCTCACACTCCTATTGTGAGGAATTTTGACACTAAGAGATGAGTCCCTTAAACCATTCTGAACCTACAGATTTCACAATTTAAGTCAAGGAGAAGTTTGTGAATAGACTCAGTCAAAAACCCAACAAGAAAGCAGCACAGTCCATGTTCTGCAACTAAAAAGGAAGCCAGCACATCCGGCAGCAGTAATTTAAGACACACACACACCTTCTTTACCTCCCTGAACTTTAATAAACTACTGTTTTTCAGAGCAATTGGATTCCTGTTTTTCTTAGAAAAGGACCAGAATCAAGTATCTGGAATAAAGGAGGTCAATACAGTTCCATCTCCTTTTCATTACTTTTCTTACTCCTGCTGAAAGAGCAGAGCATCTCAAGGTACTGATGGCTGATGCAATGGTCTAATGAACAGATCAAGAGTTTGAGGTTCTTTTTCTGACTCTCCCATCTAACACAGAATAGTTGAGGTTGGAAGGAACCCCTGGAGACTGTCTAAGCCCAATCCCCTTGCTCTAAGCAGGTTGCTCAGGACCACGTCCAGTCGGGTTTTGAGTATCTCAAAGGATGGAGACTCTATAACCTCTCTGGTTGACCTGAACAACATTCAGCCACCTTCAGAGTAAAAATGTTCTTACATTCACATTTTACAACGTCTAGCTAAGATCTGCTTCAATGTCTGTATAGCTTCCAAACACAAAAGGGCTCTTTGAGAACAAGAGCAAAAGAGCAAATGTAATGACAAGTTCCTTTTTAGAGCAGGACAGAAGACTCATGCAGCAGTGACGGTCAGTGAAGGCTACTTACTGGGGGGGGGGGAAGTAGTCTGGGGCTTCTTTAAACATAAATCAATTTCTAAGTTTATAAATAAATTTAAATTCTCTCCCTTGCAAAGGGAGGAGGAACCACACAAAATATTACCAGGTGTATTACAATGTCAGCATTTCTACTATATTTACACAAAGCTACAAAAAACCACATAATTCTTACTTGAGGATGTCTGCCATTGTCTAATAACTTAAGACAATTAAGGAGCAATGTTCTGATAGTGCCATAGTGTTTCTTGTTCTGGTTTTTCTTCAGCATCATATTGCAAGCAACTCTAAAAGAAAGTTGAACAAAATAGTAAATCCCTGGATAAATTCTTTGTGCTAGAAGAAATAAATAAATAATCTTTAAATGATACTACTGCAAATGTAGATCTCCCAAACTTTAGGATGGGTCTACAAAACTTACTCAGCAAGAGTGTTGTTTACATGGAGAAATGGTGAAAAGGAGAAAGTCTGTTTTGATTTAGTGAGACTGAGGCGTACCAAGCTTACGTGTAAAAGAAGATTTTAACTTCATGCATTTTCATTTCATCATAATTTTTGGTCTGTATTCTTCAGACAACTGCACCAAGAACTAAGTATTACAGCAAAAATTAAAAAAACTCACTTGTATAGAAGAATTGCCACTGGCATTGTAAAAGGGTTTTGGTATTTGTCTTCTGTCTCTTCACAAAGGGTGGTTAGGTCATAGAGCTTTACTATATCACTCCCACTTGCTGGAAGGTAAGACCTCTCATTAATCAACATGACATTAAGACAAATCTTTTCAAATTCATCTAAAGCTACCTACCTTTAAATAACCAGTAAGTATGTCCTTCTTTGGTGCAATTTGATTTCAGAAAAGATAAGATATTTTGCGCAATATCTTTTATCACTTTGGTAGAAAAATTAGAGTTTTCCAAGTTGGGAATATCTTCAGTCTTTATCATTTCATATTTCTGCAAGAAATACATGTTAAAGCTCAAGATTAGGAGGGTTTTCTGTCACCTACCCTCCCCAAAGATATAGATCAGTGTCTCTGTCAATGGCTAAAAGAAATAAAGGCTACTATTATGATACAGTGTCATGATAAACTGAGTTAATTTCTATGATTTATTTTAAAAGCAAGCACATCTTGATTGTGCTACTCAATAAAAGCTTTAAAGAGGATTCACTTCTGTGACAAACATGGTAAATGGAAAACAAAAGGTGAAAAAAAAGTGGTGAAGGTGCAACATCTAACTATTACTTTAATGAAACCTAGTCAGCCTAGTAAGCAACTATATGCTAGCAGGTACAACAGAAAGTTGGTATGTGTGGTCTACTGTAAAATAGTAAAAACCAACAAAAGTTTAAAAAGCATGCATCTGTCTTGGCAAGTGAACACTATGGATTTTAAGATGCAAGAAACTGATGTATTTCTGCTGCTATGTTTTTTATTTTTGCCTTCACTCATACATCAGGTGAAGAAGGAATCTTGCATGCATGGAAATGAAAAAAAAAAAAAAAACAAACCCACAGTATTTTTGGATGACTATTGCAAGCTGTGTAGATGCTTCTCACTCTGCAATAAAGGATTTTTGTAATCTTTTTGTGAGAGCAGTAAGATTAGAAAGAGATCTGTTACAACTGGAGCAATTTCAGAAACTGAAGAATGGCATAACTAGGCATAATGCAAAGAACCAGACTTACCTGAACAATTCCATTAACGTGAAAGCACATCACAAGCTCTGGTACATTGCATATTAAGTTGTCCAACCAATAGTCAATTCCTGTTAGCACATTTATTGGCTTGTTGTTATCCCTAAAAACAAATATTTCTAGTGTTATTTAAGTCTTTACTTGCTCTTCATAAAAAATAGGGATGTTTACTAATGGAATTTAGATTTAAGTTACTCAAGAGTGGATGGATACTAAAACAATTATTTATGAATTGTTATAAAGAGGCAAACAATGAGTCATATCAAACAGTATAGATGTACTGATCTCTCCAATAGAATACACTCGCATTCCCTCAGCAATTCAGAATTTTTGCCCACACTTACACTAGAACTTTAAAAAGCTTCAGATGTCACATTATTACTAAGATAAGAAGTATGTAAGAAGTTCTAAAGGAATATCAGTATTAGCTGCAACTAATTATAGCACAAGCCTTCTCCCAGACCTTTGAAATTTCCTTGCAAAGCAAGATACTGTTAATTCCTAGATGCATCTTAAAAAGATAACAAATACACCAAACAAGTTTCAAGTTTTTGCTCATCCTTTGCGATGCATAGGCAGGAACAGAAAGACTGGTAATCAAGTGATCAATATAAAGCAAACAGTAAGACAGTCAGAACTTAGAACTACTACAGTCACAAGTTTTAAGTACTTATGCCCTACTAGCAGTTATTGAAACTCAGAATCCCAGGAGGAGAAATATTACTGCCCTCTTATAAAAACAGCAATAGAATGAAATTAAGGACTAGATGTACAGAAGTGTTTTAACACTTAAGATTCACAATGAAGTCAGGAAAGGTTGCAAAATGCCAGTACTTTCAAATACAGATTTATTTACAGAGCCAGAAAAAGTTACAGAGCATCTCAAGTCCCAGTGCAGTGGCACGGCATTGGGACTGCTTCTGTTTTTCCTGCACTTTACAATGCCATCACCACTTAAGTCTAAAGCATGAATTTTATTCCTTAAACTGCACATAAAAATTAAGAGTCAACCAAACAAAATGCAGATAGCTAAATAGGAAGCAAAGCAACAAGTCAGTCAAGGCTGGCATATATACCTCATTAACTTCAAAACTCACCTGAGACGCAAGCTCACAGCAGGGTATCTCCCACCTCCAAATATAGGCATATTGGATCCTACTAACATGTGGATATCTTCAAAGGTCCACAAGATATTACGAACAAAGTCGTTTTTAAGTCCCTTCGTTAAGAGAAAAAATTTGGTCTATAAATCACTAGTATAAACTTGTTCTCTATGACATTCTGTGTAATTATGAGAAAGCAAGAAGCAAAAGCAGCAAATAAAAGACAACACATAATGAACTATGTTATGCATTCACATTAACTTAAAAGACTGAGATCACAGATACCACAAAAGCTACTTCTACAGGGGACTTAGTTTTTCTCTTGGTTCCAATTTAGACCAAATTTTAAAATGTTTGATTAAATTGGGGGTTCAATGTTTGAGCTCAAATTTCACATATAGCATACCTGACTGTTTTCCCCGTCATTGAACAAAGTAGTCAGGTTTTGTTCTTTGGGGGCTGAGGCCACATGCCCCACTATATATGAGGGTTCAAGAGGCACACTTCCCTGTGAAAAGCACAAGGATAAGGAGTGATTCTGCTGCTGAGGTAAAGTTAGGCCATTAAAAAAAGTCTGAACAAAAGCATATGAGGAAAAAATCTTTACCGTCAGTGACTAGAATGCTTCTTTTCTACAGCTAGTACCAAAAATTTGTACTTTATATTCTCAGAGGCTTCAGAAATAAATCAGAAAGTTTTTATAGAAACTCTTTATTACCCGAGGGTCAGCACCAGATTATCAGTCTCCAGAATAAAACCTCTATCCTGATATCTTATATATAAGTTAAAGGACACTGCAAAAATGCACAACAGCTTCTTTATGATAAACAGTCTGCTGTATTAGGCAATAGTTCCTCAAGAAGGTGGGAGAAGTAGTCCTTTTTCAAAAAGCTTTCAAGTACTGAAATATTTCTCCACTTTAGCATATTACTACACTGCAACATACACATTTACAATTTTATGGATAACGTAGGTTAGAGCCTTCATAAGTGAGCTGACCAAGTCATTATTTGGCATACCAGTTGGTAATACTGTCTACGCGTAACTATAGCATCATTATTACATTAGCGTAGACTGAATACAACAGATCTTTCAACTTCTCAAAAATTTAATCAATACCTGTATTATACTACTTAAAACCCACAGGAATTAACAGTTTTTATAAATAAGCTTAGCCACAGATTGAAACCTTGGATTAGGGCCTAATACTAATCATAGTTTGTTGCATAATTACTATCAACACCTCCATCTTCCACTTGTGTAATCTCATAGCAAGTAGTTATAAATGTTGCTTAATTGTTTTGCAAACGTTTTCGTGGATCTTCATTTTCCTCTTCACCTAATAAATTCAGGGACACAACAGATTCATTTTCATGGTGGATTTAAGAAGACAGGCCAAAACCTTAGGCTTCTATATACACCTTCTGAATATCAGATTTTCCTACTTTTAGGTAAAGTCATTGATGACTACTCCTAGCCTAATGTTTTGTTCCTCAAAAATGCATAGATAAATATGTATTTAGCATTACAGTGACAGAAAAAAAAAATTCTGAAATTTGCAGCTCTGAAACACTGGCGTAAGCTAAACCGCACGTACTGCCAAGTCCTTCTAATGCCTTAGTTAATTTCTTTCAGCAAAAAATACTGCAGTAGCACCTTTAAAAACCTTTCAATATATATGTCTACAAAAACTAAGGTGCCATTTAAAACATTACATACACTAACCTGGTTAGAGGCACCTGGATCTTCAGATAATGAAGAAGGCATTTCAAAAGGAGCTGGCCAGGAGGACCTTCCTGCTTCATCACTCTCACCTGAAACAGGACCTTCCTGATGCTGTTTTGAAGTGGAAGGAACAGGCTGAGCAGCTCCATCACCATTAATACTGACAAAGCAACATTAAAAAGTTCAGTCAGCAATATGCAAACAGATCCTTTCTAGAATTGTTATATTTGATGCCCTGTTCTCAAAGAATGACTTTGCTAATATGCTAAAAGATAGCTATATCAACAAGTTGTTCATTGCTCAAATTTGTACAAAATTACAGCAGGTGTCACAGTCTACCTTGCATATTTTAAGTTGTTCTTCCCTCAAACCCATAAATATTGAGATATGCAGTTAATTAAGTCATGCTGTTTATTTTATTCTTTAATACTTCAGTTTTACTCTAAAATACTTCAAATTCTGTTAAAACATTTACATGTCATTTCCTGATGTCATTCCTCCATTTCCGCTGTATAAGGATAAATCAGTAAATAAGATAGACCATAACGTTAATTTTAGCATTTACTTCAAGACAAGAAACCAGGCAAAAGTAAGTGGTGCAGAATTCCAAGATTCATGCAGACATAATACAGCAGACATACCTGTAATACAAAAATTTAGAGAGTATAGCCTTCTGGTACCAATGTTCTTTACTTTTCTTTTTTCGTTGCCACTTCTGATCAATCAGCCTTTGATAAAACTCTTTCAGCCATGTCCAGTCCCCTGTCTAGGCAATATCATGAATACAAAATTAATATCAAGAAGCATCTGGAAAGTAAACCAAGTGCCTCACTAACTTATGAATACTCACCCACAACAACAACAACAAATAAAACAGAAAATAACTTCACAGCTAAAGTCCTGAATTGGTCATTTATTTAAAATGTTTATTCTAGGAAAGTTACGTTCTTACTGAAAAGTTGACTTCATTAGAAAGTCAGATACATGGTAAGAGGTTACACAGGTAACAAGTACTTATTAATAATAACATTAATAAAATAGTATAGCAATACTGAAATAATTACAGGAAAGTGGGGCATGGAATTTTCATCTTACAATACCATAAATATAGGACATCAGATGGAGTTCGTGGGTAAACCAACTGCTGCAGAGTAGAGCACCTTTTCTACTCACATATGATTCTCAGGCATTTTGATACATACATGCTTTCTTGCTGGCTATACTATTCTTGTAATAACGCATTTTGACCACATGACACACTTAAAAAAAAAAAAATGTTTAACCTGAGATGATCTCATGAAGAGTTCTTGAATATCTAGCTCATCCAACAAAAGTGTCCGCCCAATGCGATGTACTGCCATGCTCACATGTGACTTGCTATAAGGTATCTTCAGAAGTTTTTTAATATTCTTGCAGGAGAAAAGAGAACAGAAGTAATATTCAATACAATTATACTGCATTGTAAGGCAATTCATAGGAAACTGTAAGCGAAGAATACAGTACTAAAATTGGAGAGAAACAGGCAGGCAAATAAAACCTTGTAGTGCCAGTGATTTTCAGAAGGCCTTTCTACAAGAACTTGCATTTGTTGAGGTCAGAGAACATGAATGACCATGATAAAGAGACAAAGTAGTCAGTATAAACCACATACATGGTTTAAACATGGTCTCTCTTTGGATCATCACAACCAGGCAACATCAAAAGTGGCAAAAAAATGCAAGTAGATGGTTTGGATTTTAAAAGCTTTATCTTCACCACAGGAATACCAACACTTTGTCAGATACCCAGAGGAATCTGCACAGAGATCTAAGTCTGAACAAAAATCTCCCAAACATCAACCCTGAGACAGTAAATCAGTATGTATGTTTCCTCTTCTGAAGAGCCTCATCTGAATTCTACAAATATTACCAGCACCAAAAAAGCTGACAAAAATCAGAGGAAAGAAGAAGGTTGAAGGGAGTCTATCTCTTCTAGATAAGAATAGAAAATAAATCATCTTGAAAGTAATAATTCACATTAAAATAACCTATTTCAAACACACAAAACAACTAAATTGCAAGACTAATGTGCTGCATTTGCTAAACCACATACTTTAGCTGAAGACTATTTGTAGAAATCCCCAGAAAATACAATTTTGTCTCTACATTTCTTATTCAGCGATCACAACTCCCTTAAATGACAGAGCAAAAGTTAGGTAAGCTGTGTTTCACTAGGGGATCTTGTTCTCAAAGTAAACAAAGATGACAGAAGCCATGATAGTATCTTAAAATAAGGTTTATACAATGTAAGTGTTTGAATGATAGAACTTAAAAAGTTAGACATACCTCTGAATCAGACACAACATCTACATCATTTCCAACTGAGTCAATGAAGTCATACGCCATCCCAAAGCTATTTAGAAAATATTACAAGTTAACATAAAGGCAATGTGACATTAAAGACAGACCTGTTCTTTTAAGTTTATTAAATCTTTGAAAGTTTTTTCTTGTGCTGGTTTCATCTGGGATAGAGTTAGTTTTCTTTCTAGTAGCTGGTACAGCATTATGTTTTGGATTTAGTACGAGCAGAATGTTGATAACACACTGATGTTTTCAGTTGTCGCTAAGTAGTGTTTAGACTAAGTCAAGGATTTTTCAGTGTGAATTTGCTTGTTCAGCGCAGGATTTAAGCCTCCTATTTATAAATACTCTGAACTCAACTCATCCAATTATTTAACAAACATCCATACCAAAAGGTTAACACTGCTTTTTGGTTTTGCCCCTTATTTCACCTTCTATATTCACTCTTGACATGACTATGAAATTTCTCTTGCCATTAGTTAGCCAAGTCCAGTTTCTAAAGTCTGAGATGAGCCATAAATTGGCTCTGTAACTTTCAAGGGGAAGCACATTTTTTTCCATTTCCACAGGTTATCGAAAGCAGAATGGTTGGCTGAACCAGCCTAGTTTGATTTTGGCCAACTGGCAACAGCCAACCAGGAAAGAACATGAAGTCAGTTTGACTGTCTCAGGCAAGGTGTCAACATGCACTTGAAAAAAATAATAATCAACAGCATTACCAACATCATTAATCATTTACAAAGGAGTCAAGATTATAGCATACAGGCAAGAACTAAGGATGAAAAAGTAGAGGGAGAATGGTCAAGAAAAAACAATAGCTAGTTGCTATGGTAAAGTCTGTACTTTATACTTTGAATTACATAGGGTCCAAGTTCACTCTTAGAATTATTCTTACAGGCATGGAAAAAAAAAGGGCCTGCTGTTATTTACCTTGAAAATGGTTTACTTTTTTTGTTGTTGCCAAGAATGGTTGTACCTGCTGGTCCCAGCTTAGCGCTTTCGCGTAACCAATTGGCAGGTGGAAGTTTCAAGTCTGTTTTCTCCTGAAGACGGGCAAACGCTGCTTGTGGTGGGGCAGATGAGTATTTCACCACAGCACTGCTTTTCACTTCGTTGCCTCCAAGAAACAACACCGACCCCTGGTTTTCAAAGGGAAAATATTTGCTCATAAAATAACAGAAATTAACACTATTGGACTTGCTCTATGATAAGCTGTTTTTAACGGTAACCGACCAAAGACCAGTGCTGCATCCACTCGTGATTTTCTCCTGCACACGTTCACGAGTATTTCGGTTACCCTGATTCCAACATTT
This sequence comes from Aviceda leuphotes, assembly GCA_035590175.1. Lineage (NCBI taxonomy): Eukaryota > Metazoa > Chordata > Aves > Accipitriformes > Accipitridae > Aviceda > Aviceda leuphotes. The sequence goes on along the minus strand of JAVJGH010000091.1, from coordinate 39,473,815 downwards.
GTGTCAAGCGTATGCTCCACTTTATGAGTTACAAGGCTAAAGTGCTATTAAGGACAGCTCCCCACAGAATGCGAAATTACTCAGAAAGGCCGAAACTAACACACAATTCCCAGTAATGCCAAAAAAGTTTGTGAAAGTAAGCATTCACTAACACCGACATTACAGCTAAACACGTTTCTGCCTTTGCAAGTAAGCCTTGTGACCGCACGTTTCTTTTCAAATACAGCAGAACATGCAGCCCTCGCT